>OZ010613.1:41576580-41664080 GCA_963932145.1 Acanthosepion lycidas
TGATTGTTTCTTTAATATATTATCATCGCAACACCGAAATTTTCCCCCAAAAACAATTATAATATGCTCTACTGTTGTATCGAGCACTGTTTTTTTAAAAATAAAAATAAAAGCTAAGAACTCTGAATTATAAATCTTCTATTCCTATTTCATATTATTTTAATATATATGTATAGATAATGTGAAACTATATATATATATATATATATATATATGTGTGTGTGTGTATGTGTGTGTGTTTGCGTGTGTGTGATGTTAAGCTATAATGTTCTTTTTTCCAGGTTTTCAAATAAGACGTTTATGCATTTTGATACTATTTGTCATAAGAATCACTGAAAAACCCATTGAGTTATTCAGCTAGAAAGAGAACAGTTTAAAATCGTTTTGTGTCAGTCCCATTGTCTTGTCAACTGAGCAATCGTGAGAGGAAAAATATTATCTAGGCCTTCAGTAATGATACCAACATTCATACTGTGGCTTCCAGCTTCAAATCCATTCAAGAACCATCAAGAGAACGGCGAATAAGTTTAAAAAAAAGAAAACGTAAGCGAGGAAAATTTGATCAATAGGTCACAACAGCAAGAGGGATAATCATTTCAACTTAGAGCTACATATATTCTTATTACACAAACCAGAGTCCAATAGTGTTATGAAAACCTCGGTGAATTCCACTAAGATATATTTAATAATTTCTAGGATACAACAATTCAAAGCTTCATCTAATAATGGACAATTTTGCTGTTACATGATTTTGACAATTTTGTTGTTACATCCGTTATTGTTTATACACACACACACACACACACACACACACACACACACATATATATATATATATATATATATATATATATATAATATTCGTGATCAATATATATATATATATATATATATATATATATATATATATATATATATATAAATTCCCAAGAGGATAGAATCCAGGTAGAACTCAATGTCCAGGACAGAGTAAGAATATAGTGATTATGATTCCAATGTAATAAATTATAACCATGGAATATTAATGTTTGAGCCTTTTATATTATACACACACACACACACACACACACACATATATATATATATATACATATATATATATATATATATATATATATATATATATATATTAATGTATATTTAGGCAGCAACCTTTCTTTTAAACATTTTCGTTAAATACGACAGACAAGGAAGATCTAATTTTTTTTTAAGTACTTTTCCAGGATCCTTACGGTTTAAATGGCCACCGAAGTGTCCGAAACCGCTTGGGACAATGAAAATTATAGAAAATGTCTGTACTCTCTTACGCCTTCAAAACGGAAAAACGTAAGAATGCTGAAAAAACTTAACAAAAAATTAATTAAATCTTCTTTATCTGCCGTATGTAATGAAAGATAATATGCACACATATAATAGTATGTATGTCATTCAGTTATCTACCATGCGTGATACACGCTTAGGCGATCATCTATCTTTCGATACATGACTAACGAGGCGGATTTTGTCTTTCTGCAATAGACCAGTTACCATCGAAAGCTATAGAATCCGGTCTGTCCTACTATTTACCCATAGCTGGGAGGGAGGAGAAGTGCATTCATACCTTTTCCCATACCTTTCCATTACATTCCCAAGTGAATTTAATGGATTCGACTGGAATTCGAACGGCTCTCTGATTCCTAAATCCATTAATCCACCGTATGTATACATATTGTGTGTGTCACGAACAGAGAGATGTTAACCTTGGTAATAAAATGACGTGATGACAAGGACAAACCTGGTAAAGATGTCAGGAAGTACCCCAGCGTCGTTACCCTGCCAGCCAACCATGAAATCAATTCAACTTATGAAACTCCGTGTAGTGATGCGAACGGGCAGTCAGCAAAAAAAAAAAAAAAATCAGATGTCATACATGACACCCAGAGGTGATCCCATGTCACGCGACAAGCAAACAACTCAACCAACAACGAATATCAATCATATCGAAACACTTCCTAAAGATGAATATATAGCTCTATTTAAATTCAGCGGTCCACTCCTGAAGTAAAATAGAAAATAATTTTTGTTAACGATTTTTGTAGATTTGTATTCATCAAACTTGAAGTTAAATGTTCAATATAACCCCCACATCGACTGCAACAGTCACTGAAGTGATAACATTTGTTAGAATCAAAAAATATTATTTTTTGTTATCATTTTAGAAACGGGGACATATTCATCATAGAAATACTGTCTTCTTAAAGAGTTGTACTTTATTTTTATTTACGAATATCTTCAATATCTGTCTATATCTCTTGGATGAGGTATTATGATGACTTGCATTATTTACATTATTCGGACTGTTATCTTCATCTTCATTGCCATATTCACAACGTTTCGACCCCTTGTACGCTCCGGCTTTCTTAAGGTGACTGGAATTTCCAACCGAACCCTTTACTTCGTCCACCAGGAGAGATTGTTCTAGTTCCACGTGCCATGTCTCTTTCAGAGCCCCAAAGAGTAGTGAGTTCAATACCGGGCCTCACCACGCGGTGAACCAAAAACTTGGAGAGTTTTAATTGAATGGAAATAATTAGGATATCTGGAGAGGTATGGCACGTGGAACTAGAACAATCTACTCCAGTGGGCGAAATAAATTGTTCGGTTCGAAATTCCTATCCCCTGAAAAAGGCCGGGATGTACAACGGCCGAAACGTTGTGAATATGGCAGTAAAGATGCGGATAACATTCCGAATAATGTAAATAATGCAAGCACGAATATCTTCTTTAGGATTGGGTTTCCAGTTCCTTCCAAAAGCTGCTTCAACTCATTACTTCCAACGTCTCCGTCTAAACTTAGAACTTTTATTTACTATTTTTTTCTCAGTAGGAATAAATAGTTTCGCTTATAATCCTGTTCTCGCCCCTCTCCGGTCTTTTGAACAGGAGTAGAGGCTTATCCTTTATTTCCTCTTTAGGATTGGGTTCCAGGTACTTTTTAAAGTTTTCCCATTTTCTCTCTGTCTTCTTAGTGGCATTATCGCCTTGCTTGGGGTGAAATGATTCAAAAAAGTTTAAAAACTGTGATTACATCATTGATAAATGCATACAATTGATAGTGCCTTTTTTCCTCATTTTTTAATAATACGCTTGAAGTAACAAAAATGTGGTGCTACAGAAGGATGCTGAGAATGCCATGAACCGAACATATGAGTAACGACGAAGTTTTAGAGAAAATGGAAATAAAAAGGACTATTCTATTTAGCATCAAGAAAATACAGTTGAAATTTCTAGGGCGCATAATAAGGAAAGATGGCTTGGAAAATTTGATACCCACAAGAAAGATTGAAGGCAAGAGGGACAGAGGAAAACAACGCATAACCTACATAGAGAACTTCAGTAAATGGATGGCAGAGCGATGTTTAAGAGCCATAACATTTATTAAGTGCTACAAAGGACAAGAAATTGGGGAGAGCCATGATCGTCAACGTCCTGAATGCACACAGCATAATAGAATTAGAATACGCAGTTATTAATGACGTAAGGACAATTTCAAACTTTACACGTGTAAATAAAAAGAAAGTACAGATAACTCTTTAAGAAGTCGGAGATCGATTTGACACTGTATTTATATTATGAACAAGACCCTAATTAAAACATTCTGACAAATGATGTGACTTGGAGAATGTATTCCACCCACAATCAGATATTTCCTATTTTTTATGAGAGAACCAGTCAATTAAAGTCATACTGAACATGTTTCGGGACAATCTAAATAAAAGCCATCTTCAGAATGAACCAACCAACTTTTTCTCTTAATGAGTCACGGTATTTCGAATTTCTTCGTCGTAGTTGTCCTTCAGGTGATGACAGGAGTGTGGGGGAAAAGAATGTCCCCTGTATATCAATTGTCGCAAAACAAAATATACATTTATATGTCAGTCCCTTTGTTTTCCCTGGCGGGCAAGTGTACTCCACGAACACTCACATGTCCAGTCCGGGACGGTGATATTCGGTACAAGAGGTCGGTAAGGTGAGGATGGTATCAAAAGACGACAGACAGAGAGAGCCGGGTAACCGCACTTGGTCGGTGCACAAACGATTGACGAGATTTCTCGAGGAAACAAAGAAAAAGAATGACGTGGTATTAACAAAGGGGCCCCGTAGGATTGTAAAAAGAAAAAGAAAAAGGGCGCTTAGAACAATGAGCAAAGAAAAGAGAGAGGATGAGGGAAACAAGAGAGTGATTAGAGAAAAATAGAAGTAAGAACTGCATGGTAGAGGAAGAAAAAAGAGAGAGGGAAAGGAGTAAAAGGAAAACTGGGGAGAAGAAGAATGAGGAATTCTGGGAGGAATTGGCGGGAAAAGCAAGAAAGACGTAAAATACAAGATATTACGAAGAAGACGACAGCATTGAAAAAGACTAGATGGGACAAAATGCTAAGACAGCAAAGAAGAAGATAGAGGATAAAATATTTGAAGTAAAAAGAAACAAAAAAAAAAATGAAGAAAAGAAGAAGAAGAAAAAGATGATGATGATGAGATTGGGAAGCAGATGAGAATAAAGAAATAAAAAAAGATAAAAAAATTAAAATAATAAAAAATAAAATAAAAATAAAAAAAGAAATAAAAAAGAAAAGAAAAATTAAAAAGATAAAAATTAAAAAGATAAAAAATAAATAAAAAAGATAAAAAAAAGAAAAGAAAAAGAAAAAACAAAGAAATAAAAAAGATAAAAAATAAAGAAAGAAAAAAGATAAAAAATAAAGAAATAAAAAAGAAAAGAAAAAAACTAAGAAGTAAAAAAGATAAAAATAAAGCAATAAGAAAAAAAGAAAAAAAATGAAAAATAAATTTAAAAAAAATAAAAATAAAGAAATAAAAAACATAAAAAATAAAGAAATAAAAAGAAAATAAAGATAAAAAAAATAAAGAAATAAAAAACATAATAAAAAGAAAGAAATAAAAGAGGATAGCAAAGAAGAAGAGAGGACAAAATATCTGGAAGAAAAAGAAGAAATTAAAATGCCGGGAAGATGATGATGATGATGATGATGATGATGATGATGATGATGATGATGATGAGAAGGAGACGACAACAGAGAAATTAAAAAAAAGTAATCGATTCTTACCAGACATCTAGAGTTCAATCACTTTACCAACGACATGTCGTGGTTTCCCTCTGCCTTTTCTACAAATATTTTCATGGCAGCTGTCCTGATGGGCATTGTTTCCTTTGCGCCTCGTCTACATGAATTTAAGCGTGCTACTAGATTGGCAGCTAGGTCTCACTATTTTACTGTTGAACTAGCCATATGCAACCGCCACTTCTATTCTAAACGTTTCTCTTCTCGTACTTCTCACCTGTGGAACTCGCTTGGAATTCTTGCTTCATTGCCCCCAAAATCTTCAAAAATTTAATGCAATGTCAATCACCATCTTCTGTCTTCCTTTATTGTTTATTTTTATTGTTAATGACATTTTCAGGACATATTCACAAATGAATTAAATTATTTTTTTAAATTATTTTCTTTTAGAAAATCTTGGTAAAAATACTTTTTTACATCTGTTACCCCTACTTATTTAGATTTTCGAAATTTAGAGAAATTAAAATTTCAGCCTCTTCACATTTATATGAGTTAAAAGCGGGACTCCTTGGAGAATTTAAATCATGTATTTGTTTTTGTCAAACAGAAACATCATTTACCGAAAATCTGCTCTGAATCGTAAAATATAACAGGTAATAAAACTGATATTATTTAATTAGAAAAGCTTTTAGTTGTTTTTATAAAAAGACATATTAAGGGCACTATTGTCTAAATAGAAACATTTCAATGATTAATGGATTTTTACAAGAAATGTTTCCATATTTTTCTTTTTTTAATTAGACAAATGTATTAAGTTGAAAATCTTTTAAAATTCTGTATTAATTTCAGCCTTTTAGATGATATCATTATTAAGGGAAACCTATATTTACTAATCATAAATGAAAAAGGTTACTACAAATTATCAAACACCAATACTTTTAAGAGAATTTTGAATTTTTCTGTATGTGTATAAACATGCCGGTTTTTGTAAGTACGGTCGAACATACACGACATAATCAGAAAAGAAGATCGATAACTACAGTAAATTTAAAGCTAAATTTTCTAAAATTCAATAAGACATTATATTACGGAAAATATTTTTCTAAATTTTAAGATTACCGAGTACTTAAAAATTATATAAAAAGCCGCTCACATCATTTTCTTCAATTATGCTTTACATCTAAAGTCCACGAAGAACAACATTACATCATTTCTAAATTAGACTCCCCCTAAGGCAAGCGAAGGTGGCGAGATCCTAGCTGTCGTTCTAAATAAATGTGCTTCAGAGCTGGATCCAGTTCTCTCCAAACGTTACAACTTCTGCCTCGCTGCTTCCTGCTTGTTGGAAGTCCTCTTTTGTAGTTCCTGTTTTTGAGAACTCTGGAGAACTTTCTAACTCCGCTAACTATTGCCCTTTTAGTCTCTTACCGCATTTTTTTTTTTTTTTTTTTTGGCAAGGTATTCGAAGCTTTACTCAATGCCGAAGTGGTTAGGCATCTTACCTCTCACGATCTACTCTCTGACAAACAATATGGCTTCCATTTTGCCCGGTCTACCACTGATGTGCTAACGGCTATCACTGAATATGCATATCAAGCTCTTGATAATAACGGTGAAGCTTTAGATATCTCGAAGGCGTTTGACAGGGTTTGCCACACAGGTTTTCTACGTAAGCTTCAGGACTACGGCATTACAAGTGTTTGATTCAATCCAATCGTTCCTATCAAATCATGAAATGAAGGTCGTTTGGAATAGGCTCGCTTTCAGATCCTTTCACACGAACGCGGGTTGTCCCCCAAAGCTCTGTCCTGGGTCCTACGCTGTTTCTGATCTTCACCAATAATCTTCCTGGTGCCATCAGTTCCCAAGTAGGCATTTATGCAGATGACACTACCACTCAATAGAAAATCCGTCATAACTGACAAAGTTAACCTGGTCGCTGCTCTTGAAAAGGACCTCCAGTCAGTGATTAACTGGGACAGGAAACGGCTTGTAAATTTGAATGCCTCCAAAACTAAACTGCTCTCATTTAACCACCATAGAGAAGCTTTTCTGCTTGCCATCAGCTATGCTGATGTCAGACTCCAGGAGAGCAACACAGTGCGCCTTCTTGGCCTTACGTTTTCAGCTAACTTGAAGCAGAACGACTACATTGAATCAATAGCTGCATCTACTGCAAGGAAATTTGGGTCACTGTGGTATTCCAGAAAGTTTTTCTTGTCATAGTCCGTCTTGCACCTTTAGAAACTTACCATTCGTTCGTGCATTGAATACTGTTGCCATATCTGGTCTGGTGTCCCTGGTATTCATCTCGAAGTTCTTGAAAAAAGTATATAAAGAAGGATCTGCAATGTAATCGATCCTGACCTGGTATCTCGGCTTCAGTCACTTTCTCACCAACGTGACGTGGCTTCCTTCTGTCTTTTCTACGAATATTTCCATGGCTACTGCTTTGACAAGCTTTTATTTTTCACCCTGGTGCCCCGGCTACATCAATTAAAGTCCCCTACTTGATTGGCGTCTAGGTCCCACCCTTTGCCTGTTGAAAAAGTTAAATGTAACCGCCACTTTGACTGCAACAGACTCTCATCTCGCACTTCCCATTTACTTGTTTCCCTGATAACTACAATCTTCAAAAATTTAAATGCAACATCAATCGCCATCTTCGTGAATCCGTTCATCTTTTATCCTTTCCCTAATCCTCCACTATAGCCAGTCTTTTCTCTCAGCTTCACTCTCTGTAACTAGTGGCATTGCTGCCTTGCTTTGAGGTGAAATGATTAAAAAAGAATCTGTTATCACGTTGTCAAACACATCAACGCAGCTATTGTCGTTCTAAGAACGCTCGTCTGAGATATTTTAAACTTAGAGTAAATAATACTTGTTTCAAATAAGATTAATTATACTTTAATTTAGCTAATATTTCTCAAATAAATTATATTTTAATTTTGAAAGATTATTTTTAATAAAGAGAATTACATTGCGATGAAAGACTAATAGAAAAGGGTACTAATCTACCATTTAAAAAAAAAAAATTCTTTCCAGCCAATTTAAATTAGTTTTTGAAACACAGCAAAGTATTTTTATTGGAAATATTAAATTCAATCCATTAACTTGAAATTGAAATAAAAGAAAAGCTTCAAAAAAGATTGTTCAATTTTTTAAATTCATTTTAAGCCTTAACTAAAACATTTTTGTAGAGTTTCCTTATATATATATATATATATATATATATATATATATATATATATATATATAAACACAAACACACCTACCTCTCTCTCTATATATATATATGTGAGTGTGTGTGTGTGCGTGTGTGTGTGGGTGTGAAAAGTGTGTGTATATAAATATAAATATATATGTATATGTGGAATATATTATATATATTATTATTTATATATTATATGCGCGATACTTATTGGAAAGCGCTCAATATCAGAGATAGAACTAACATATTTGGTTGGATTGATATAAGTTTATGACCCTGCGTTTCACGCTCTTGTGATCGTCAGAGTTTGTGTGACGATCGCAAGAGCGTGAAACCCAGGGTCACAAACTCACATCAACCCAACATAATATATATATATATATATATATATATATATATATATATATATATATATATAGTCATCCACAAACAGATATATATATATATATATATATATATATATATATATATATAAACATAGAAATCAACATTGCATCGTCACGAAGAGTTTTACGCCCTAAATGACCGTGAGGTGGCCGGATGATCGCTTTGGGTATGAAACTGCAAGTCACCAACCCGTGTTGATTTCGATGGTCACAATGTTTATAACTGAATACGATATCCTCTAGATATTGAGAGCATTCTCCCAATAAATACACCACAATTTTAACCTGTCTCCCTGTGTGTGTGTGTGTGTGTGTATATATATATATATATATATATATATATATATATATATATATATATATATATGTGTGTGTGTGTGTATTGAATCGAGTTCTCTCAGTCACTGTGTATTTATCTAAAAATAAATACGCTTAATTTCACCTGCATCCCTGGCGTGCGCCAGCGACTTAGTGGCAGAATCCCCGACTGACGCCAATTCAGTCGTGGTTTCGATCCTAGCTACAGGCAACCGGACGTCTAACCACACTGATGAGCTTTAATACATTTAAACAGTATGTCTGTGGATGACAATATATATATATATATATATATATATACCGGCTGTAACAGCAAAGTTTTGGGATTAAGATCTGAACCGTTGTAACTTAGAAATGATTAAAGATATCTTACTGGAATTCTCCGAGACTTTTATAACCCTACTCGACTATATTTTGAACCATAAATATCTATAATTACACGCTAAGCTTAACAGAAGTTTCCTGATGAAATCGATCATAAACAAAAATAACATGTTCATCAATAATCAATCATAACTAAGGATCGGAAGCTCATGAAGGATTGAAATAAAGTTCAAATATATAGATTATTCCAGGATCATTTTCCAACTTATTCATGATGATCCTCGCCCTCTCTAACCTTCTAACTTTCTGTCCTAGATTAAAAAGGTGCCTCACAGCTTTCACGCACGATTTATTTTCAAGATTTTTTTTTCACTGCTCCTTGGGCTCTCAAACCTGACAATCCTCTCTCACGTGCCGAACGACGTATGAATTGATTTGGAACTTTTCTAATTGATGTATTTAGCCCATTACGTTAAAAAGGATGATCCCTCTTGCTGTTGTGACCACCTGACCTAGTTTTTCTCTCTACTGTTTCCTCTTTTTTAAACTAATTCACCGTTCTCTTGATGGTTCTTGGATGAATTTTGAAGATGGAAGCCAGATTATGACTGCTGGTACCATTGCTGAAAGGCTGAATGATTTTTTTCCTCTCACCATTGCTCAGTTGAGAAGATGTAGCGGGGCTGACACTAAACGATTTTAAACAGTTCTCTTTCCAGCTGAATAACTCTTTTTTTTTTCAATGATTCTTACGACAAATGGTATCAAAATGGCTGAATGTCTTATTTGAAAACCTGGAAAAATGAATCTCAACTAGTTTAGTATTTTTTTTTTAGATTTTAATTATTTTGTGGGATGGATAATTTTGTTGTTATACGATTTGGACAATTTTGCTGTTACACTCTGTATATATATAAATATATATATATATATATGTGTGTGTGTGTGAAAATATATAGAAAATAGGAAAGAACCGGTTAGGTAAATAATCCAAAGTTCTTTTTATTTAAAAATATGATTCCAACACGCTACATAAGAGTTCTCATGTTTCAAAACAAGAGCCGAAAACTTCAATATAATTATTTGAATTAAATTGAATTAAAGTAAGCTCTGTTGGAATCTTCCCCAAAAAATTCGCTTGAAGATGGGACAGAGCTTACTTTAATTCAGTTTAATTCAAATAATTATATTGAAGTTTTCGGCTCTTGTTTTGAAACATGAGAACTCTTATGTAGCGTGTTGGAATCATATTTTTAAATAAATAATTATATATATATATCTATATATATAAGCTGTGTGTGTGTTTGTGGGTGTGTGTGTGTGTGTGTGCGTATAAATTTTGTTAATTCACAATATTTACATTCGATGTGTTGTCCTCATCTTTGTTGTTGTTATCACAACGTTTCGGCGGGGTCCCAACGGCTGAAACAGTGTAATAACAACAATAAAGATGAGGATAATAGACCGAATGTAAATAGTGTAAATAATTGATAAACCCTCATCCCAGATAATTGAGATAAATATTCTTCTTTAATTAAAGTAGCAAGGTCTGACTATTTAAATTTGACTCTATTTTTCCTATTTTCGATTGAAATATTTCATTCCAGAATCATGGATAAACTGGCCAAAGTACATGTTTTTTCTCTGTTTTCATTTTTTTTTTTTTTTTTTCAACTACTTTTACCTAATGTTTGTTAGGGAGTAAGGGACATAATAAAAGGCAAACATTGCTAAGATTTACAAAGAATAGAAAGTTGTGGAGAGCCATCATTGTCCACGTCATGAAGAGACATGGATACTGGTTCTACCGGGGCTTAAAATAAGCTGGCTACATCCTCTACAGAAGTGGGAAGGTATCCCCGAAAGGGGACCACTTCCGTAAATGGTTAATTGCAGAGACGAATATAAACCTACCTATGATGACTTATTTAATTTAGTGTGAACCAAGCCGATGTCTATCTTTTTGACAATTCATTGTAATTTCTATCCTATGAGACTTACATATGACATTAAAAATCCTAACGTGTGTTCTTAAATTAACCAACCTCACCTAACCTGACTAATGCTGACAATGCAATGTGTTTGTCAGCAGTAGTTCAAGTAAACAAATACCAAAATAACTTGTAAACCTATTAACCGAGATTTAGTGTGGGGAGAGTTACAATACATACACACACACATATACATATATATATATATATATATATATATATATATATATATATATATATATATATAATTTAAAAATTGTTTATTTGGCAGCAATTCCTCTTTTATGCAAGTTTTTTTGAAAACGATTGTCAAGTGCTGTGATTGAGTTTTTACATAATGTCTCACGTGTTTGCATTTTTTTTTCTTTTCAGGACATAAATTATATCAAAATTGACCGAAAGTTTTCCAAGCGATTTCGGCTATTCTTTTAGCCATTATCAAGGATGAATTTTATTTTACTTTTAACTGCATATATGGACTGTTTTATGTATAGCATAAACGGGCCATTCCATTTAGTTATGTCCAATATGACACTAAGATAAGTTTTCGTTTTGTCTTTTTTACGGATATATATATATTTTAGTTATAGCAGAATTTTTAAGAAACAAGAAGGAAAACTTTTGTAAATTTGTCATGTTTTGCTTTTAACCCCTTTTTTTTTCTCAGGAAAACAAGGGAACATGCCAAGGAAAAGTTCGATAATTCTGATTCCATGCTATTTGTTTTTTTGTTTTCATATCTTGTGACGTTAGCAGAGAATTCAAAATAGCGAAACTCCCTCATTTCCAAAAAGGTAGTCTGGCGAAGGTAATAAAAGTCAAACGTCTTCCAATTTGTTCCTTATTTAAGCATGCTGTCAGACTTCAGAGAAGCCAGGTGCATCAGTGGGCTGACTTAATAGTTGAATTTTTAACTGCCAATTGCAGGTCTACGCCTCACAGAATATCACTGGTAGCCCCTGACATGTGAAGAGGTAATCGACCCAGTATTTTATTTATTTATTTATTCATTTTTTCCTTGTTGCTATGGGCTATGGTATCATCTGCATTGATATTTACTAACAATTTGAGTATTACTCCGAAATAGATTAAATCATAAGAGTAACCCTCTACTTTGAGCGACTCTCGAGCCTTATGTAGCATGTAACTCACCTCAGATAATATTATAATAGACTTTGCACTCAGTGTCACACTGATTGTTCCTGTTTTCAATGGGGGCGTTGGGGGATATACCACCGGACCTAAGGTCTTTCATTGAGAAAACCGATCGGAATAAAGCATAGTATCCTATATTCTACGTTGCCATTTCTTAGTAATCGGCTTCATTGACTATTCCAGTACGCCTTCGGATTTCAGTGTCACACTTTCCATTCTCTCTTAAAACCCTTCCCAGATATCTAAATTCCCGCACTTGTTTGATTTTGGTATTTCCGATTTGCAATTCACACTATGGAAATCACCCTTTTGCTAACAACCATGCTTTAGTGATGTCAACGAACACTTGTTGCCATTTTTGTGGTGTCAACGAATACTCGTTGTCACTTTCGAAATGCTCTTTGCAATCGCAGATACAACTATAGTGACGCCGTTGAACAATGCTGGTGTCAGGCGCCTTCGAATAACACTCGCACAAATAGTACTTGCTCGATAATGCTCGCTCGAAAAGTGACCACCGAATAGTGATCCGAATAGTGAGATATTCACTAACCGCCCACGCGGCCGGATGCGGCACAAGGCCAAGTTTATAGTGGGGTATCCGAGCTCGTAGGCTCGGGCAAAAATGCCCTGTAGACCCCGTGCAAACGGGTTCGGGTAGCTCTCTACCACCCGAGAGGAAACTCTGCCCTTCGACACAGCCTCATCTGGGGTCCTCTCTGCCCAAAGGCAGAGAGTTGGACAAGCGCACTTCCGAAGTAATCCGTGTAGTGATCACTTAGATAGCACGCTAATTCCCATATGTACATTTCCTTTATCATCACGTGATCTACTTATTTAAAACGGGATCGCCTGTGTTTGCTCTCTGGTGATCTGTGTTCAAACTCCAGTGTTGGCAGTGACGCTTTATTCCTATATAAAACATATATTCTGTTTTCTTGCACTTGGTGTTTTAATTCATTCTTCTCGCTTTCTTTCACGATCTTCTGTCGGAAGATTTGTTGCTTTATTTTTGTGTCTACTATCAACACTGTGTCATCTGTATACATTAGGATGGTAGCCACGAATAATGAATCCAGGCAGGACTTCCAGTTTTCTCAGAATCGCCTCACCGTATAGGTTGAATAAATCCGGTGAGAAGACATCCTTATAAACATCTTTCTATTTTGTATATTCCCACGTATCATCAAATTGTATTTCGCATCGAGGATTCTTCCTTCTTGCTGACAACCATACGTTTTGTCATCTTACAATCGAAGTTTTGTCCTTTCTTCTCTCTTTCCTTTTCTTGCCTGTTCAAATTCTTCCTTGGCTCTCCAAATACGCCTTCGGATTTCTTTGTCACACTTTCCGCCCTCTGTTAAAAGGCTTCGCAGGTATTTAAATTTCCGCGTGTTTGATTTTGGTATTTCCGATATGCAATTCGCACTTTGGGTTCATCGTTTTGCTAACAGCCCTGCATTCTGTTTTCTTGAAGTTGTTGTTTTAGCCTTTCTTGTCGCTTTCCTCCACTACCTTCCATAGGAGTTTTGTAGCTTTCTTTCTGTGTCTGTTATCAACACTGTGTCATCTACATATCTTATATTGTTAAGATTTTGACCACAAATACTGAATCCGGGTAGGATTTCTAGTTACCTCAGAATCGCCTCTCGCTGTATAGGTTGAATAAGTCCGGTGAGAAGACACCATTGTTTTACACCCTTTTCTATTTTTCTATATTATGTGATGAACTTATTTTATATCCGTATGCAAGCCGTTTGCTGCCAGTATAGGTTCTTGATTATTCTTACATCTTCCCTCTTATATCCCAGTCTGTTGGGATGAATAAAAACGAATGAAAATAAAAGACAAGTGTATTTTAACATATAAATAAACAATCTTTATTCCTTCACTGTCTGAGAACAGCAAGGATTGCAACAATGAATTCTACGTGCATATCAGTTTATCGCCATGTTCAATTTAGAAGTGGCGCACTCTTCTTCACAGACAAGGAAAGTAACTCAATTGTATTTTGAGTTATCGTCCTTTATAGGGAAAAGAAAATAGCTTCCCCTAACACTTCCCAAATATATCAAGGTTGTCGAGCAGATCTAATTAATCTTTATACTTTATCAAATGCCTTTTCGTAATCTATAAAACATAGATACACGTCCTTCTGCATCTGTATTACTCTTTCTGATAATATTTCTAAATTATTAACTTAGACTGATACTGGAGGGGGGGTCATCGTTTTGCTGACAACCCTGCATTCTTTCTTCTTGCCGTTAATGTTTAATCCTTTCTCGCTTTTCTTCACAACCTGCTGTAGAAGTTTTTGTAACTTTCTTTCTGTGTCTGCTACCCTTTAAACAAAGAATTTTCTCATTTGGTATTCAATCTTCCTGCCTGCCATCTTACAAGTTTTGAGTAAAAATCAGATAAAAGATAATTTATTTTTTGAACATATTTGACATTAAGTTTAACATATTTTCTGTTTTGTTTTACTGTCTTCTGCCATTTTTCAGTCAACAGCATAAATTTTATTCTCTCCTGACTTGTTATTTTCTCAGTTAAGAATTACTCTAGGTGCATTTTGCAGTCTTCTAGAAAATTGACATTTTCTTCACTAAGAGAACTCTGTAAGTACCAAAATAAATGGTAATTCAAAAAAGTTCAATATATGTTGAGTTTGACAGAGTAGTGAAAACTTCCCATCCAAGTTGTAAGAATTTTTTGCCAAAATGAAACATCTGGTTTCCGAAGGGCTACTTCTCTATTTTAACTGATTCTGGATGACATTTTTTTTTATTAATTGCTGTCTTCAGTTAGACTATTTGTGAGAAATACATGTCTCAATCTAAAATTTGTGTCTTTTGTTAAGCTTCCTAATCAATGATTCCATTTCGATTTCACACAGCATCAACTTTATTTTGATGAAGATTAGTTGGGTTTTTTTTGTTTGTTTTTTTTTGTTTGTTTTTTTTTTGTTTGTTTGGTTTTTTTTTACTTTATGTTCTGGGTGTTAATCAGTTTCTTTTGGGCGAAAGTGTTGCTTGCCGAAATGTGTTATTTGTGTTAGCGTCTCTTTAGATGAAAATGACATGCTGACCAGTTGCTCCCTTAAGTATTTACATTAACCCCTTTTTGGTGAAAGTGTCACCTACCAATTGCCCCTTGTTTAATTTCATTATCCCCCTCTTGGTAAAAGTATCAACTACCAAATGTCTCTTATGTATTTGAGTTACCCCCCACCCCTCTTATTTAGCATTATCCTGATGGTGGACTATTTCTTTATTTTAACTAATTCTGGGTGTGTGTGTGTTTTTTTTTTTTTGTGTTTTTTTAATAATTGCTGTCTTCAGTTAGCCTGTTTAGGAGCAATACTTGTATAAATCTATAACTTGGGTCTCTCGATAGACCACCTAGTAAAGGATTATCTTTAAATCACCCCATATAAACAGCATCACCTTTATTTGGATAAAGATTAGTTAATGCAGGTTCATTTCACTTACACTGTAATATTTTGCATTCTATGTTGTAGAGTAACCAATGTGGATTACTAGTCATAATTTGTTTAAAAAATAACACATGCAAATAAAAGCTAGTAGAGTTTGTTTTCCATTTATGTGGAAGCTACACATCAAAGTAGCTAACATAACTGAGCTAGTGCAACTGATTTTCATCATTTTACACATTATTCAAACTATCATCTTTATCCTTGTTATTTTTATCACACCATTTCAACTGATGTCATTTTTAATCTTCTTGTATTGTGTGAATTCCTGATATGAAGTGTTTTTGTTATTCCACATATTATTCAAATTATTATCTTTATCCTTGTTATTTTTATCACAACATTTTTGCCCAATTCTTTGACATTACTGAGGTGCATACTGGAAAAGCCAAAGAACATATTTAACCAAACCATTGTTAAAATCAACAAAGATAATACTTCTAAAAATGTGTTGTATAATGGCAATAATTTAATACTCCTAATTATAGAAAACAGTTCTAATTGTATTTATTTACTTGCAGGACCCCAACAATGGCTGGTGGTTTATTTGCTATTGACAGAGATTACTTTAATGAAATGGGCAAATATGATCCCGGTATGGATCTTTGGGGAGGAGAAAATCTGGAAATATCCTTTCGGGTATGATTATTTAACTAACTAACTAACCTAAATGTTGAGGGGTTCTCCCCTTTTTACCCAAATGGACTCACCCAGGGTATACATATACTACTGCTAGTGAATACCCGGAAGAAGAACGAGAAAGAAGGACACCCGAGCACGAACGTAACGAGCAAGAGTCCCAGTGAGCAAGCACGTAGACTCAGTAAGAAGCCATACAGTGACACGTCGATGCCCAAGACTATATATATATATTTTGCTACTAACCCGCATTCCTGGAACTACTAACCCGCATTACCAGTTTGTATTATTAGATTAATACATTTATTTTCCTATATTCCTTCTTGGCGTTTGTTATTTATTGGTACCGGAATCCACAACAATAAATAAGCTGGGGCAACTGATTTTCATTACTTTACACATTATTCAAACTGTTATCTTTATCCTTATTATTTTTATCACACAATTTCAAATGGTGTCTTCTTTACTCTTCTTGTGTTGTCTGAATTCCTTATACAACCTATTTTCATTATTTCACACATCATTCAAATTATTATCTTTATCTTTCTTATTTTTATCACATTCCAATTGATATCTTCTCTGGCCGTCTTGAATTGTCCGAAGTTCTGATATGAACTGTTTACTTTGTATAAGAAGGCCAAGGAAGACATCATTTGACATGATATGATAAAAATAAGAAGAATAAAGATAATCGTCTGAATAAGGTCCATACCTTATTCAGACGATTATCTTTATTCTTCTTATTTTTATCACATCATGTCAAATGATGTCTTCTTTGGCCTTCTTATATTCTCTGATGTCCTGATATCAACTGTTTTCATTAATCAAACTATTATCGTTATACTTACATCTCACCATTTCTACTCATGTCTTTTTTGGCCTTCTTGTATTGTCTGGAATCCTGATATGAAGTGTTATCATTATTCAAAAAGTGTCACCTACCAATGTCCCCAGTGTATTTTCCCCCCACCCCATATTTAGCACTAGCATTATCTTGGTGGACTATTTCTTTATTTTAATTACCGTATTTGACGGCATATAACACGCACGGGTGTATAAGACGCATCCCAATTTCAGCAAGGAAAATAAAAAAAAAACTAGTAATTAGTAAAATTATTAGTAAATGATACAGCCTATGAGGTATTATTTTGGTTAAACAAGCCATGATTACAATTAAACGAAAAATAATAGGAAAAAAAGAACACGTCCCTATAAAAACTTTATTATATCCTTTATATGATCTGTACAATATGCGTTTTGTAAACGTCTTTTTGGAGTAATTAGGATATAAAAATTCTGATTGTATTTATACCAATGCAAGAATATTAATGAAACAAATATATTTTACAAATATATCATTTGAATTTATTACATATAATTTTAGTGAAACAAAGTACTAATATTAAACGTGACGGCATTATCCATGATAACAAGTTTAACCTGCATAATAGCCTTTTTAAATAAGGACAATAGGTATATGAAAGTTACTCTAAAGTCTAAGCTAATAGGAGTTGCCAGCTAGCTAATTTCGGCCGACTATCGAATTTTAAACCTACATATGGCATATAAGACGCAGGGGAATTTTAAAAGATATTTTTAATAAAAAAAAAAGTGCATCTTATATGCCGTCAAATCCAGGAATTCTGTTTTGTTTTGTTTTATTATTAATTACTGTTATCAGTTCGTCTATTTGTGAGCAATACTTGGTTGAATGTATAACTTAGGTCTCTTAATAGGCTTCCAAGTGAATCCTAACGTATACATAACATCACGTTTCTTTGAATGAAGATTATTTAATCGGGGCTCATTTCACTTAATTATCTTTACAGTTGTTGAAACAAATCCCTTTTGTTTTAAAAATAGATCCCATTTACTTTATTTTTATAATCTTAAAGTGTTATAATATTTTTTTTACTAGCAGCCATTCCCAGCTGGTCGATCAGAAAAAAGCATTCAATTAGAATGGAGCAAAAACGGCATCATGTTTAGATGTAACAGAGTCCATCTTCTTCAAAGTACTTTCTTTAACGTACTTTCATTAAAAAAAAACATTTTGAATGAATGCAATTACTGATATAAAGAAGTAGTCTGTATTTATTCAATCGAAGTTAGTCGAAGGCATGAAGGGGTAAAACAGGCAACATGAAGACCCACTTCAGATCACAATTATTTTGGAATTTTTTAAATTCAATTTGTCAGTGTGCTACCAGGGATGTAAAAGAGGATACATTTATAAAGCAATTAAGTTTGATGAAAATTGGTTGAAAGAAAGTAAGAAAGAAACCAGTAAAAATCGCCATTTTTCGCTATTTACGCATATTTTCACTATATGAATGGACTCAATTATTGTTGGTTACGTGAAGTTTGTATTAGATTGCTTGAAAATTGAGGGAGTTTTTAGTTTAAAACTTCTGTTTAAATTGATTTTTTGGTTTTTTCGCAGTTTTTCGCTAAACACAGTTGCGTAGAAACAAAAATGAAGTATCGTTGAGCTCGTCACGATGTAAGTAACCTACATACCGGGTTTGAACGAAATCGGAGGATAAAAAATGAATTCATCGATTTTTGATCGATTATTGATTTTTTTTTTTATTATTGACTTTTTACGCTAAGAACCTATCTCTTACATAGTACAATGTCTTTGACAAGTTTGGTCAAAATCGGTTAGAGGGATCTCAAGTGAAAAGGTATCAGACAGACAGACACACAGACATCCTCTGTTTTATATATATATAGATAGCTGTTGTATATGATTAACTCGAAAATAAGCATAAAAACCATCCTTTAAAAAATGGATTTTTTCGTTTATTAACCGCTTGACGCGCACATTTGAGCAACGTTCTCCGGCCGTTTGAGTGTTAATCGAACGCTGCAAGCAATCGTTGCGAAGAATCCATCAAAATAAAGTTAATAAATAATGTGAATCGACAAACTGCCGGAAAGTATATTCAATCTGGTCCGCCTCGCCATACACCTGCTGTCGCGTATCGGTATCTAAGGCTTGGGGTGAGGTGAGCGGCGAATAAAGAGGTAATCGATAGCGGACAGGTGAGCTGTGTGGTCCTACAATAGGATAGGTCTCTTTCCGTTCACCACTACTGAAGCTTTTCAAATACTAATTCTCAAATGGCTGGCTGCCCATTTTTTTTTCCGACTACACCCGGTTGTCCGATTGCCTAGCTAATTCTTGTTTGAATTTCTGGGAAGAGGACTTCACATTATTTATATTATTTACACTATTGTCTTGAACTTGTTTTTATTATAACAACGTTTCGGCCGCTGTGCCCTTCATCAGGCTTACGATCATTTCCCGTTGAAACTCAGGTCCCCGTACGATAACTGAAGTTAAGCAATGTTGGACCTGGTCAATACCTAACTGGGTGACAACTTGGGAATTCTAGGTGCCCTAAACTTGGGTGAGCGGGTGGGGTAATTTATAACAGCTCGGAATTGGAATTTGGATAGCCGAGTTCTAATTCCAGTGGGGTTCGTTATATTCACTTACGCGCAAATACCCTTTGGGAACGTTTGAATATATCCCCCTGTTATGGGTTAATTAGTAGGATGTGTACCAGTGAAAATCATTATTATCGCCAAAAAGGTATTAAAATCCCAAAATAGTTACTATTTTTAAATGATCTGCAAAAGGTTGATAAACCGTAAAAAACGTAATCAGTGTGTTATAGCATACTTACAGATGATAATGGGTATGTCCCCATTCACATAAATACGGTAGTAAATGCTGTATGTTGATCTGCAGTTGGAGATTCGTCTCCAGCTGTGCCGGTCCAATTCTTTGCCGCCGAGCAGAGAGGATCCCCAGACGAGGCTATGTCGAAGGGCAGAGTCTCGTCTCGGGAAACAGCTACCCGACACCGTTTCATACGGGTTCTACCGGGAATTTTTAGCCGAGCCTACGGGCTCGGATACCCCACATTAAATTCAGCCTTGTGCCACATCTGACCGCGTAGGGCGGTTGGTAGGTATCCTGCAGTCGGAGATTCGTCTCCAGCTGTGCTGGTCAAACACTCTGCCTCCCGGTAGAGAAGATCCCCAGACGATGATATGTCGAAGGACAGTGTCTCGTCTCGAGAAACAGCTATCCGACCCTGTTTTATACGTGTCTACGGGGTATTTTTGCCCGAGCCCACGGGCTCGGACACCCCACATTAAATTCGGCCTTGTGCCAAATCTGACCGCGTGAGGCGGTTGGTAGATATCCTGCAGTTGGAGATTCATTGTGGAATTCACTTGACCCACTTCTAGCAGTTGACTACCTTTTCTACGAATCTTGTATGTGTTGTTTGTGTCCTAAGTATTATTGTTCATTACCAACCTTTGTGTGATTATTCTATTCAGTAACCTTCCCTAGGTTACAACATTTTGGCGATTATCCTGCCGTAAGCAGGTGCTATTCGATCCGGAGAAGTTTATTATTATATCTATAATACTGCGCTAAATTCGTAGGTCTGAACAGATGGAACTAAAAAATTGAGATCCTCTGAACATTTGCCATGGAAATGATGTAGAGATTCTTGCTAAAATCCAAAAAAAGAATCTGCAATGTTATCGATCCTGATCTGGCACCTCGACTTCAGTCACTTTCCCACCGGTATAGCGCAGCTTCTCTCTGCCTTTGCTATATTTTCATCGTAATTTTCTTGTTCTTTTTTGTACCTAAACTCTACGAATTTAGCGCAATAAAAGATTGGCAACAAGGTCTCATCATTTTACAGTTGAATCGGTTAGATGTAACACTAAGTTCTATGTTAAGAATTCCTTTTTTTGCACTACTCCCCCCTCCCCTGTGGAAAACTCTTCCGGATTCTTGCCTTCCAGCCAACTTTGACCTTCGGAAATTTAAATGCAATGTCAATCTATTCCTCTTCTTTTATTTTTCTTGCTTCTTAGTAACGTTTATCTTTTTTCTTATTCTTTCACATTCAGTAACCCCTTGTGTGTTAGCGGCTTTACTATTAGGCTGGTGCAAAAATAATGACGTAATGATGTCGTTTTTTGACGTTAAAAAATACGTCAGAAAACGACATTATTACGTCATTATTTTTGCACCAACCTAATACCTTGCTTGGGATGAAATGGAAAAAAAAAAAGAAAGAAAGGGAGTCAGGCATAGAACTTAACAGGTGCCATGTATTTATATAATTCTGACAAACTCCCAACAACCAGCCTTAACCCATCCCTCTTTTGACATTGTGCCACATTTTCTGTCATTTCAGAAATAAATATCCCATTCCTGTTTGACTTGACAAATTTAAGCGCAGTACTAGATTGGCGGCAAGGTCCCATTATTGCGCAATTGAAATGGCTAGATGCAACTGTAAGTTCTATGCAAACAGTTTCTTTTCAAGCACTTCTTGCTTGTGGAACACTCTTCAAGATTCTCGCCTTCCACTCAACTACCAACTTCAAAAATTTAAATACAGTCGTTTTCTTCTGTCTTCTTAATTCCAGTTCTTTTATTTTCTTCTCTCGCTAATGTTTGCTTTTTCTCATATTTTTTCACACTCAGTGACCCCTTGCGTTTTAGTGACATTATTTCCTTACTTCGGGAGGGGGGAATTAATGAAAAAAGAACGAAGAGAAGAACAGTCTCTTTTCTCGCACTTCTCGCTTGTGGAAGTCTCTTCCGACTTTTTGATTTCCAGTTTAGTACGATCTTCAAAAGTTTAAATTCAACATCAATCATTATCATCTATCTCCTTGAATTTCTTCTTTCATTGTTCTCTATTCTTTCATTGTCAGAGCGTCTTGTGCCTTAGTAGCTTTATTGCCTTTCTTGTCAGTGAAAAGATTAATAAACAAAAGAAAAGAGAAGTGACCATTACGTTTAAGGAAAACATCGATTTGGCATATGATCAAATGCCGCGAAAATAAAGAATTGCCAGAACAGTGTGTAAGACAGGGTTGGAAGGCCATTGTATTTCCGTTTGAGATCCGAGGTCTTTCTCACCACGGTACACGTCTTGGCTCAGGCTATCACGAGTAGAAAAAGAGGAAATAGGTTCTAAGGTTCTCTCTGTACAGATATGGCGCTGTCACGCAACTCATCCCCTGATCTTGAGCGTATATATTTCAAAATTTGTCTTGTAGCTTTGTCCCTATATCAAAACATTTATGATGTTAATACTCGATTCGAAGTCGAACACGGGAGGTTGTACTCCTTCTCTGTACTAACTAAGCGACCAGTGATGGCAGAGTCCACTCATCAGTCAGTTGACTGGTCATACCTCAGACAAACATTTACTGGTTTCACCCAAATATATTCACATAGCGTTTTTTTTTCATTGATATTTATGTGACTTAGAGGAAGCCATCTTGTTTTTTTTTTCTTTCAAGGAACAGAATGGTTTCCAGTGTCCCTGAACGACGAAAGGTGGGAGTCAATATTCTGGTTGAATAAAAGCCTTTTTTTTTTCTTTTTTTTTTAAATTGGCGGTGTTATTTTCAGGTAGGAACTATTAATTATTATTTATTTATTATCATTTTTTATGCTGACGATTATTTTTGTTGTGTTTAAATATGAGAAAATGCGTGTACAGTGTAACCCGGATATAAGAGACCCTGATATAAGAGAAAATCGGATATAAGAGAGATTTTCTCTGGTCCCAAATTAGAGCCTGTGTTAATGTAAACAAAATAGACCAAACCCTGATATAACAGACTTCTTCTCCGGTCCCGACAACTCTCTTATATCCGGGTTACACTGTATTTAGACTGCTGGCTGATGTTTCTAGTTAGGGAACATTGAATGTTTGATGTCCATGGGACAAACTACGATGGTGAGATGTATGGCTAAGGTCCATTCGGAATGAAAGCAAATTGGCCACCTCGATCAGTATGGACGTACACGGCACACTCGTGCTCTCACGTCTGGTGGGCAGGTTTTCTGGCGAGTTAAATTTGACTTGGAAGAAGTTGGTCGTTAAAATGTCTACGGTTGCGCATGTGTGTCTTCGTCTTTCAGTGGTGGCCTTCTTTGCGACATACAGAGATAGCGCCTGGTTGGAGGGTATCTGGTTAAGTTTAGCAGTCGGTCGGAGATTGAATACGAGACATAGGACTGCTTACGTTCGACGGAAGGACACAAGAACCGGAGTCAAGAGTCGTACAACTCGCCGATCATCCACCGGTTCTGATTTCCTTTTTTATTAACGATAAGAATTTTTCCTTCAGTTCTATTTTTGTTTGTGTTGTCTTTTCTGGGTTTCATACTTAATCCTGGATGGATTGTATCTTCGCTCTGCGTGTCTGGGACATTCCCTCTCCACCCATGATATAACTGCTTGAACTCCAGTTGATAACAAAGAGGGTACACTTCCAGAGTGGAGCAGAGACTGCATCTGCATGCATTTACTTCTCCAGTAACGAGATGGGGAAGCTTACAAAGCGTTGTGGAATCGCAATGAAGCAGCGAGGAAGCTCTTGGGATAGTATAAATTCTACCGCGACCCCAAACCATAGCTAAACCCAGAGTCCTCATCTGATGAGGGCTTCGTGGGGAGGGGTATTGGCGCTACAACAGTCATTGCATGGATTTATATCTACGCTTTTTTTATGCGAAACATTTAAATTCATAGAACGACCGAGAAAGCCGATCGCAGTAAAAAAAAAAGTGAAATATTGGCATTTTTTTTTATTGCAACCCAATATTCATTTTATTATCTTTATCTTGATTTTCAAAGTGTATGCATGAATGCATGTATGTTTCTGTATATTTTTATCTTTCTTTCTCTTTATATGTCTCTCTCTCTCTCTCTCTGTATATGTCTATCTTTCTATCACTTTGTGTCTTTATGCGTGTGTGTGTGTGTGTTTTTTTCTCTCTCTCTCTCTCTCTTTCTGTGTGTATGTGTGTGTGTGTGTCTCTCTCTCTAACTATATATATGTATGTCTCTATATGTGTGTGTGTCTCTCTCTGCATATGTCTATCTTTCTCTCTTTTTATGTCTCTCTCTATATATTAGGTTGGTGCAAAAATAATGACGTAATAATGTCGTTTTTTGATGTTAAAAATACGTCAAAAAACGACATTATTACGTCATTATTTTTGCACCAACCTAATATATGTGTGTGTGTCTTTCCCTTTCTCTGTGCCTGTGCGTCGAAGAGATGATACGTACTCACCATAAGTCTTAGCAGCCTCGACAACAAACATTTTTCTCTTCCTTATGCCAACAACATTTCACTTTTCCAATTATAGGAAACCCTTTTTTCTGGTATCGTTTGGGGGGCAGATTTTTGACTATTGCAACTTGTCACCATTGAAATTTATTATTTCTGGGGTGGGGGGAATTACTGCTGCTCATAGAAGTTGCAGAAACCAAAACTATGAATAAGGGCCGTACTACTGTAAAGAAGATTACAAAAAAACAATCCTGTTGTTGGCCTGAAGTGTGAAAGAAAAAACGCTGGAGTTTAAATTTTTTTTTGTCCTAAATCCGTCTTCTGTTTTCTATGTTCCTTCGGGGAGTGGGCGATGATGGCTCTCCAGAGTTTCCTGTCCTTTGTAGCTCTTAATAACTTTTATCTTTTTGTTATCTCCCGTAATCTCTGCTCTGCAAACCAGGTGGGTTATGGGTCCCTTTCCGATGCTTCTTGCCGTCAATAAGTCCTGTGTAGAGTCAAATTCTCCAAGCTACCATTTACACATTAAGTGCCCAAAAATTTCGATTCTCTCTTATATATATATATATATATATATATATATATATATATATATATATATATATATATCAGGTCATCCCATAAGTTCTGTCCGGATTTTGAATAAAGAAAACAAGTGACCAAATGTTACATTTAATTACAGATTCAATCAACAATGTATTTTCCCTGATTATCTATGACTTCCTTCCATCTATTAACAAGCTTACTAATTCCATTACTGTAAAATTCTTTTGACTTTGATTCGAAGAACTCACAAATGTCAGTTTTAACCTCTTCCTGTGTTACAAAAGCTGTTTCTTCCAAATGATTCTGTAAGCTACTATTTTTTCGTTTTTTTATTATTATCCCATTTAGATTCCTCGACTAGTTTCGGCCGAAATGGTCATCATCGGGAGGAGAAATAATTCTGCTTGCTGCTAGCACTAAACTACAGAAATGAAATATCTATCTATATCTATATATATATATATATATATATGGAGAAAAATATTTGGAAAAAACAAACAAAAATCCTTAAATGCAATTATGTTGTTTTAATATGAATGAAATGACATTTCATTCATATTAAAACAACATAATTGCATTTAAGGATTTTTGTTTGTTTTTTCCAAATATTTTTCTCCATTCTGTCGGATTTATATCCATTTATATTTGCTTATATATATATATATATATATATATATATATATATATATATATATATATATATATCCTTTTTGTTTTTATTTTCCATAGGACTTCCTCATTGTTCACATGCTCAGTCGATGGAATTCTCAGTATCCTTCCGTTTCTCTGTTGCTTCAAGTTTCTTCATCTGTGAGAAGAATATCCAGCATTTTCCATCTTGGAAAACCGATAATACATAAGGGTTCAGTAGTCTTTTCTTTGTTTGTAACGAAATTTTCTTTTTTCTTAATACTTTCCTTAGCTTTTGGAAGACATCTTTCGCTATCTCAGTGTGCCTTCGGATTTATGTGTTGCATTTTCCGTTAATAGACTTCTGAGATACTTTTTGTATTTGCCTGGTTTTGACGTCTCCGTTTCGTAGTTTGCATCTTGGGTTGTCCCTTTTGCTTACAACCAGACATTGTGTCTTGTTCGAGTTGATGTTTAGTCCTTTCTCCTCGTTTTTCTTTACTACGTTCTTTAAGAGTGCTTGTAGTTTCCTTTTCTTGTTTGCTATTCACACTGTCATCTTGTGCTAAGATTGTAGCTGTCAGTAATGAATCTTGGTAGGACTTTTTAATTCTCTCAAGATCGCTTCACTAAATTTATAAAATAAAAACATTCCTTTGTTTGGTAAATGTTTAATTTTGATTGAATGACTTTGGGATCTTTTCTGTTAATTAACACCAAATAATGCAATGTTACTTATCGCATGGTAGAGGCACAGTGGAGTAATGGATAGCATCTCGGATTGAGGAATCTGAGAGCCGAGTTCGAATTCCAGTCGAATCCATTACATTCGTACGTGCTACTACCCTTGGGAAAGGTATGAATATTCTTCTTCTCCACCCCAGCTATGGGTAAATAGCAGTTGGATGGCAACTGGTCTACCGCAGAAAGAAATGGTAACCTACTGCGGGGAAAAATTGTCAGTCATGTTATGTGCCTATGTGTGTGTATCCCGCATGGCACATAACTGACTGACTTATCGCAAATATTAATTCACCCCAAGAAATTATAAATCAAAGATTTTGGGGGTTTTTTAATTAAAATTTTGGCACTCTTTTGTAATTACAAATTTAAAATCAAAATTTGTTTCGCTTGACTCGCAAAAACTCCAACCCGTAGAATTAAAAATTACCAAAAATCAGGAAGTTATTCATATTTCGTAAGTGTGGATGATATTCGAGGTACTTGTAAGGATTTTTACACTTAAAAAAAAATGTTTTAGTTTGTTTATTTGTGGTGAGGGCGAACGTAGACCCGGTGCCTAGAAATAACGCACCCGATTTGCCGACATTTGTGGCAATTGTAAAGGTCAACCCAATTGGAGTGCAATGGAAGGGCCTCACTCTGGGATAATTTGATGTGAATTTTAGTAAATACAAATTCTTTTTGTTTTGGAGTGAATTAACAGAAAAGACCCTTCCTCTGTTTTGAGGACGCCCCAAACTCGAGCATGTATTCCACTTTTGACTTATTTTTGAAAAAAAATAACTTAGAATCAGCTTAAGAAAAATGTAACCTTTCACCGATCTGGAGGATACAAAATTGGGGGTGAAGGTAAAAAAAAAACAAAAAACGGAGTATTGGATACAATAAAATAATTTCTTTTAACTTCCTGTATATAAAATAATACTTAATATTTTTTATCGGTAAGTATTTAAAATTATTGTATTTTTGCACTTGATTGAAACCCCCGACTTCTTATAAGTCCTAAATCTTGATCCCTTAAATTCATTTTTATTTTTGTTTTCACACACACACACACACACACACACACACACATATATATATATATATATATATATATATATATATATATATATATATATATATTGGTGCGACAAATAATTGAGAACAGATTTTTATGTGTTTCGTCCGTTCAGAACAAAAGGCCATCATGGCTCTCCAAAGCATTCTATATCGTGTGGCTCTTAGCATTTTTCCCCCCTTTCCGAAGGACCTCGCTTACCCACCCCAGTTCCGCCATCCATTTACACAAGCTCGTCAACTAGGTGGTTTACTGCTTTCCCCTATTTCTTCTGCCCTCAATATGCTCGTGTAGGTTAGGTTTTCAGTAAATTTATTGTAAATTAATCCCCCGCTATGCAAGCCCAAAAAATAAAAATCTGTTCTCATGCTATGTGATAAAGCATATTCTAATTAAACTTAACAAATTTTAAATCAATTTAAACTAAAAAAAAAAAAGAAAAAAAAGTTAATATGATTTAAAAAAACTATTCTTATTGGCCTTTTTCCTATGGCGATTTTCCAAGCGTAGCTTATTTGTGGCACAAGGTCGAAAGTATAGAGAACGCAGTGAGGATCGAACTCGCTACTCAGTCGTAATTGTTCTAGTGAGACAAGCTGGTTAACCATCACACCACATCAAGGTTCCCCTTAACGCTTATATATGTTGTGTTAAAATAATGTTCACATAAAACTTTCAAAACAGCCACCTTATAGGAATTTAAAGCATATTTTTACTTACATATTATCATTATTAGGTTGGTGCAAAAATAATGACATAATAATGTCGTTTTTTGATGTTAAAAATACGTCAAAAAACGACATTATTACGTCATTATTTTTGCACCAACCTAATATTATTATTATTATTATAATTTTTCCTCTTATTTTATTTCTTAAAATGGCTAAAAAGTTTTCGAAAACAATAAACACTAAGGACAATTTTTATACTACCTTACCGCACACCAAACAGAAAAACTCAATAAAAAAAAAAAATCATCAAATTTGTCATATTCAACGAAACATATCTGAAAGAAAGGTTGCTACCAAAATACATGTACGGTGGGATGGATAAATTGTCTAAATTACGCAAAATGAAAATAGCACTTTAACCTTTCACCTATCTGATGGACAAAAAGTTGGCGGTCCAGGTAAAAAAAAATGGGTGGAGGGAGGTTTGATACAAGAAAATAATGTCTTTTGTTAACTTATCTTATGTAAATTCATACTTACTATTTTTTTCGGTAAATGTTTAAAATTATTGTATTTTGCGCCCCGGAATTCTTATGTGTTGCGTCACTCAGAACAAAAAACGATTATGGCGCTCCACAACTTTCTTTCACAAAAATATCTTGAAAGCAGATGTAAGGGGCAATGTTGTCGCAGAAAATGTCTGACAGTTATGACTGAGTTCTCCTGCTTGTGTGGTATGGTGCAGAGTCCTGTTGCCAGACATAGGGTCTTCTAGCACGTACACTCTTGACTTAGAGCAGCACTACCTCCTCAAGGCAATTGATGAAGGCATCCGTGTTGATTCTGAGGCCCTCACAAACAAAATCAATTGTTCTTTTCTTATCAGAACGATCTGAATGAGTTTTCCGAGCTGCCGTAACTTCGTAATCACCATTAGACTCATCGAACTCTTTCCAAATTCTCTGCGTTGTGCTCAGATTGACATCCAAACACTCTGAAATGTTCGTATTGGAGTTTCCCGCGCGAATGCCCAGCAGTACGGCATGAGGTTTCCAAATTTCTGCAAGTTACGTCATGGTGCTCTTTTTGTTATAGACGGTTCCCAACTAACCATACTCTACTGTACGGTCGACAAAATCAAAAACAAACAACGCGCATGCGCAAAATTAAAAATAGAAAATAGCGAAAATTTATCCATCGCACACTGGAATGGACAGTTATCACATGCTGTTACACGATTTGGACAATTTTGCTGTTACGCGCGCTCTCTCTCTTTATTTATATACATATATATATATATATATATATATATATATATATATATATATATATATATATGTGTGTGTGTGTATGTTAGCCTCGTAGGATCAATTTACAATAAATTTCAATAGCAAATTGAAAACCCTCATAAAAGTTGGAAAATTAATTCTTTTAATATCCGAGATCTGGAGTGCATAACTGATAGTAATATAAAAACTTTGACAAAATGATTATTTCTTGACCAGATGTTATTCCGTAGAAACGCCAGAAATCTATCAATACTCTTATGTTTTAATAAGCTATAAAGTTAATATGGAGTCCTCGTTTTGCAATAACCAGATAATTTCCCCAATTGGACATTTGCAGCTGATCAATCTGACTTAAAACGTCTCTTGTCTGCTCCAAGTTGTTTTAGATAAACAGATATTTCTAATTTGTCTGGACATTCTGGCGATGGAATGGCAATCGCTCTCTTCAGTTGGCCTCAATTTCAACCTGCAAAATCTTTCTGAAAACAACGATATTATAATAAGAGATCATCAAAGGTACACAGTAGCACTTTATAGTTTCTCCCATTTCAAGAAGGGAGGCTAAATTCAACACCAACACAAAGGGCAACTGAACAATTAAGAACATAAAAAGATACAGAACATAAAAGAAACATTTGAGATTGACGATTTTTTTTAATGAGCAATCTTAGATATGAAGTACAGTGTATGTTTGTGTGTGTCCTAGCAACTCTTCCGTTCCCACTGGTCCGATTTCAATGATTCATAGCTCAATCAAAAACCCCAGAAAAGTTAGGCGCAGGGAACAATTTTCGTTGAGCTCAAATTCAGGGTTGCCAGATTGTACGAGGTTTAATATATATATTAATATATTATACTAGCCATTATCGCTACTTTCATGGTTCAAGGAGAGTAACTCTGATTTTACTTTTGTATCCAAAATTGCAGTGAACGTTTTATTATAAACTAGCTTAAAAGCTACCCTATCGGGTGGCATTTAACCTAGCTCCTGTGGATGACTCTTGGTCTGGCCATCGTTACAATATCTGGGGAGAAGTAGATGCGATAGACATCAATAAACTACAAACGAACTCAAAATTGATCGTTGCATTTAAGTATTGAATTAATGTTTAAGCTCACTTTTTAAAAGTTCAATGATAATTCTTCTGCTGTCACTTAATTTTAAGACGCTTTCATGTACGTCAATCCATATTTTCCGTACAATTATTTTTATATGTGACAGAAAAGGGGAAAATTTACAAGATAAAAATTAATATAGAGTAAAGATGAGAAACTAGAAATTAGAATTAGTTATACATTCAATATTTGAAGCGTTAGAGAAACATAATACCTAATTAAGTAAAACCTATATTATGAAATCTATATGAATAAATGCGAAATTGAAGTATAATTATCCAAAGAATTCTATGGTTATATGATATTATATTATACTAGCCATTGTCGTTGCTTTCATGGTTCAAGGAGAGTAACTCTGATTTTACTTTTGTATACAAAATTGCAGTGCACGTTTTATTATAAACTATCTTAAAAGCATCCCTATCGGTCGGCATTTAAGCTAGCTCCTGTGGATGACTCTTGGTTTGGCCATCATTACAATAGCTAGGGAGGAGTTGATGCGACAGGCATCAATAAACTACAGAAGAACACAAAACTGATCACTGCATTTAAGTATGGAATTAATGTTTAAGCTTAACTTTTAAAAATTCAACGATAATTCTGCTGCTGCTACTTAAAGACGATTTGATGTGCGTAGGTCCTTATTTTCCATGCAAGCAATTATTTTTATTTCATGGGTGACAGAACAGGGGAAAATTTACAAAATAAAATTAATATAGAGTAAAGATGAGAAATTAGAATTAGTTATACATTCAATATTTGAAGCGTTAGAGAAACATAATAATTAAGTAAAACCTATATTATGGAATCTATATGAATAAATGCGAAATTGGAGTATAATTATCCAAAGAATTCTGTGGTTAAAAAGCCCCAACTCTATAATTTATATGCGGTATTAAGGACTTTCCACCACTTGGACGAGATGTGACGCAAGGTCTATTTTTAGGTGGTGACCCGAGCGCGTACATCCGGGACAGGAAAAAAAAATTCCCTTCAGCCCCTGCAACCGTCGGTTGCGCTGGCCTCGGTGCGAGCACCGATCCCTCCCTCTGATGTAATGGGGAGGCGTCGCCTCGGGCAGCTGTTTCCAAGGGCTGGGCACCTCTTCAGTATGATTTTCCTCAGTTGTCCTTCTGTCCTTTGACCGAGAAAACCCTGAGCGCAATTTGCCCAAAGACACAACCGAGAGATGATAAGTAGATATTTACTCAACCCCCCACGAGGTCAGGTTGTGACACAAGGTCGGTTTAATGCGGGGAGCCCGAGCGCGTGCACCCGGGCAAGGCACAAAAATTCCCCGAGTCCCCGCTACCTTTGCGACTCTGTTCTTTGACGGAGTCCCCCCTGAGTGCACTATACTCAAGGACAGAGACGCAACTGGGAGATGAAAAGTAAAAGTGATAAAAGCTTAGTATCTGTACTATATATTATCTGCTTTTTTTGGCAATATCAGTTTTCAGGTTTAACTAATTTTCATATTGATTTTAAAAAGTATATTTCATTTATTACGTGTCCTTCATTAGCGTTCTTTTATTTGAGGATTGTTTTGATGTTCATATTAATATAGGTCTGTTTAGGAATATTGTCTTATATAGTGCAGAAAAGTGTTTGAAATTTGCATTTTACTTGGCCTTCAACAAGTTGGCATCTATTTGTAAAACTTTCCTTAACTATAACAAGCCAATTTATGAATGAAATATTCATTTAAAATTGTTGTTTCAAATTCCAGTAGTAAATATTTCTTACTTTGCGAAGTCTGCTAGTTATAAATACGTGCTTCGTAATCCCGACCTTAGATTTTTTTTTTTTTTTTTTTTTTTTAAGGTCACAATATTTCGGGCTTTGTACCCTCCAGAAATTCTTCAGGATTCTGTCTTTGAATTCGGTAAGCTTCTGGAAATTTCGAGCCGAATACTTTCGTTCTCATTTCACTTTCTAGATTATATATATATATATATATATATATATATATATATATATATATATAAAGTTGGTGTATTTCGTGGCTTATAAGATGATCCGATGCATTAGACGCCCTCCCCACAATTGAAGGAAGTAATCTAGAAGAAATGTTTCTCTTGGGCTTCACCTCTATCCCCAATTTTACACATTGAATAGCCTGAAAACCTGACTAATCGTGACAAATTTATCACAAGAACTACCAAATTTATGGTAACTATTTTGAATGTAATAATTAGAGAATTTGACTCCCTTCATCGACTTTCGATTTATAGGACTTTAAGGTGGTTTTTGGAAATATTTATAGGAAAATAAGCAGCAAACACGGTAATAACACAGAGCTTATGGTTTTATGGAGCATTGTCAACGGTAAAATTATGAGACCTAGCTGCCAATCTAGTACCGTCGTTAAATCCTTGAAATCGAGGCACTAAAGAAGATAGCTCAATAAATCAGTTGTCATAAAAATATTCATAGAAAAAGCACAGGAAAACTATATTACGGCGATTAGAAAGAAAATAAAGCCGATATACCAGGCCAGTACCGATAACATTGCAGATTTCTCTTCGTGTTTAATATATATATATATATATATATATATGTATATATGTATGTATTATTTCATCTCGAGCAAGGCAATGAATTTGACTAGGCTGCAATGGAAAAGTAACAGAAATAAAATAAAAAGAAACAAATTTCAAGGAGGTAGAAGATGGTGATTGACATTGCATTTAAGTTTTTGAAGATCGTAATTGACAGGAAAGCGGGAAACCGGAAGTGTGTTCTGCAAACGAGAAGTGCGAGAAAAGAAATATACATCTGGAATGATAAGTTTTTATATATTTACTTAATAAAATTAAGTTGGAATAATGCGTCTTATCACCGGCAAAATACGATAATAATAATAATAATAATAATAATAATAATAATAATGGCATTATGTCACTTTTCCATTTCTTCACCTCAACCCGATTGACTGATAGTGTTTTTTTAAGGTTTATCAACCTTTTTTCAGTTTATTTAAAGCCAGAAAATATTTTTTAGATTGTAATAATTTTCAGGGGATAATAATGATAATAAAAGTCCTACTAATTCTCTTCAGGCTCCATGCTTTCCGGCCAACTTTGGTCTTTAAAAAATTAAATGCGACGTCAATCGTTATCTCTTGCCTTGATTCATCTTCTTTTATTGTTCTCTCTCCTTAATAATGTTTCTTTTTTCGACTACTTTCACACCCAGTAACCTCTTGTGTATTAGAGGCTTTACTCCCTTCCATGGGCTGAATTCGATTTAAAAAAAATAATAATTGATTAGCAAGAGGTGGATTCATCACTTTCCTAAGAGTATTTGTGCGTAAGTGAATCCGAATAGAATCGGAACTCGGATCTCCGATTTCCAATTTAGAACCATTATCCATTACACCACCCTTACATCCAGACTTCCTGATATTCCCAAGCGGTCACTGGTCTAGACCAGAGTCGACGTTGCTTATCTTTGTTGGTCATATAAGAAACGGTGTTTCAGCGTGATATGGCTGTAAGCTACCTAAACCAGAGTGTGTGATATTTTCAGTACTGCCAGACCCAGGGTTTGAACTTCGAACTGGCAGGAAATTTGATATGTTTTAACCAAAGCTTTAATCTGCTGACTTTTGAGTTTCCATTGTCTTGGAAAGCGGAATGAGAACCATATACCCCCTGTCAATGGAATAAAGAGTTCCATTCGAAATTCCGCGTGTAAAGACACCTAAAGAAGGCCGGCGAAAACGACGGCCTAAATATTGTGTGTATAACAACTAAGATTAGGATAATCGGTCCGAATGGAAAGGCATATGCAATTGAATTTAAATTTATACATACTCATCCACTACAGTACCTTAAGGGGCCGCCTCTCTCCCCTTTATGTTTCTTTCCGCAGCTGCACAGGATAGCGTACACACAGTCTTTAGTCATGTTCTCCTCTATAGATGAAGGGTCTTAACGTAAGACTTCAAGAAAACCAGAAAGCTGTAACACTGGGGGAAGTGGACAAATCAGGCGCGGCTGACCACATATGGAGAGAGAAGGGAGATCACTGCCCTCTGTGGGATCGGGTTGAGATCATAGACAAAGAACACCGTTAGAAAATTCGTAAACTTAAGGAATCAGCACATATGCTCGGCCACAAAAATCTCCTGAGCCGACCAAGCATAGAAATGAATACAATATGGGAACCAGTAATAAGGGGTGCCAGAGAATAGCAATAATAACAATGAAAATTGCAATATGAGCTCTGGTAAAAGCATGAAATAATAAGAGCAGAAATTGCAATATGAGCACCTTTTTAAAAAAAAAAAAAAAGTTTGCTGAAGACATTAGGTTTATAATACCCAGAAATTCATACCCAGATGTCCTCAAGGACACATGGCGCAGTGGATAAAGGCGTTATTTAGATCAAGGACCCAAAGAGTGTGAGTTCAATACCCGGTTAAGACAGTGGAGAACTTGGAGAGGGAAATTAACAGGAGATAACTGGTAATTGACATCCATTAAACATGGCACGTGGAACTAGAACCGTCTACCCCAGCGAAATAAAGGGTTCAGTTCGACATTCCAACCACCCGAAGAAGGTTGGAGCGTACAACGGCCGAAACGTTGTAATATGGCGACAAAGATTAGGAAAATAGTGTAATCCACTGCAATTTCAAATGATGTATAGATAAAAAGACAAGAGGAAAAAAAACTTTTTAACCGACGCGTTTCGTCCTCTCAGGGACTTTATAAAGGTGAATGTAAGGATTTATTTTGTTGTGCGTGTTTATCTACAAGAGAAAAGAGGGGCACCTCGGTGTAGTGTAATGGTTAGCAAGCTTGTCTCTCGAAAACAGTTACGACTGAAAAGTGAATTCGATCCTCACTAGGAGCCCAATACTTTCGGCCTTGTACAACATCTAAGCTACGCTTAGAAAATAACAAGGGATAACGTGGTGTAATGTTTAGCAAGCTTGTCTTGCTAAAACAGTTACGACTGGAGAGCAAGTTCGATCCTCACTGGGTGTCCCATACCTTTGGCCTTGTGCCACATCTAAGCTACGCTTAGAAGATCAGTACACAAGAGCAAAGGTGCCATCGGTTTATGAAGGCTTTAAAAGTTGAGAGCGTTCATGAACTTTCATCAAGTGGTTGAAAGGTCACACTTCTTGCTTGTAGAACTCTCTTCCCTCCTTGCTTTCCAGTCAAATTTGATCTTCAAAATTTGAATGCATTGTCAATCGTTTTCTTCTGTCTTAATTTCTGTTCTTTTATTGTAGTTTCTCATTGTCCTTGTTGCTTTCACTACGTACCGTGAGTGTTAAGTTCTCCAAACCCTCTATCCTCAGTAGGTGTCCGAGAAATTTCATCTTCTTTCTGATTTTTTTTTTGTTCCTATTTTCCTTGAAACTTCCTCGTTGCTCGTGTGTCCCGTGCCATGCGTGCTCAATATCCGTCAGTATAATCTGGTCTTTGGGTAGCCCAATGTCTCGCTCTTGCCAACAGCAAAGCACCAATTTTCATCATGGCCAACATATGCAGAAATTCTCAAAAATGACCAAAGAGCCCCAATCCAACACCCTCCCTCAAGCGGCTCGCGGTGAACAAGAGCTGGTTTGCATTTCCATGACGCGACACCTACTTTCAATGGACACTTTCCCCACGCTGCAACTTGTCGCAGTATGTTCATCATTTAAAGCCCCGACGCTGACAGTGCACTTGTGTAAGTGTTACTCCGTTACAAAATTGGTCGGGGACATTGAACATTTTATCAGAATATCTCTCTCTCTTTTTCTCCCTTCCTCTCTTCCTCTTTCTCCCTTCCTCTCTTCCTCTTTCTCCCTTCCTCTCTTCCTCTTTCTCCCTTCCTCTCTTCCTTTTTCTCCCTTCCTCTCTTTTTCTTCTCTTTTTCCTCTCTTTTCCTCTCTTTTTCCTCTTTTTCCTCTTTACCTCTCTTTTTCCTCTTTTCCTCTCTTTTTCCTCTTTTCCTCTCTCTCTCTCCTGTCTCTCTTTCCTCTCTCTCTCTCTCCTGTCTCTCTTTCCTCTCTCTCTCTCTCCTGTCTCTCTTTCCTCTCTCTCTCTCTCCTGTCTCTCTTTCCTATCTCTTTCTTCTCTCTCTCTCCTCTTTCTTCTCTCTCTCTCCTCTTTCTTCTCTCTCTCTCCTCTTTCTTCTCTCTCTCCTTTCCTCTCCTCTTTCTTTCTTTCTCTCTCTCTCTCTCTCTTGTCTTCTAGAATAAATCGGCATTGTCCTTTCGGGAATTGCAATATTTTCTGTCAGTTTATTATAAAAAATTACTGTTTAATCAGGGAGCCTTCATATGAGGCTTCGCACTGCACTATGCTCAGTATTTTTTTTTAAACATCAACAGGTCACCTCGACCGAAAGAAATATTTAATAAGATACAAGGATTGGCAAAGAAAATGTCTGCTCTTCTTTAATTATACCAGATTTGATCATAGAATCAAACAAAGCATAAAAAGGTTCGCAGAAGCGTCTTAGGATTCTAAATCTATTCCTTAGCATCGTTTCCTTTCACTCCCAATCGTTGTACGAGGATCGATTAAAACGTAATGTCTGTTCTTCTCTAATTCTAACAAATTTGACAGTAGAAACACATAATCTAAACCAAAATGAAAACTCAAGTCACATGATTTCAAATCCAGTCATCAATATAGTCTCATTCCTTCTTAATCGTTGTACGGAGATCGATTAAAATGTAACGTTTGCCCTTCTCTAATATTAATCGATTTTTTTAATCGATTTCACTCCAAGCAAAGCAGTAAAGTCACTAAGACGCAAGTGGTTACTTGGTTTGGAAGAATTAGAAAACAAACTATAATAAGAAGCAAGAACAAAAGAGTAATCAGGAAAACATTAGGAGGCGATTGACATTGCATTAATTTTTTTTTTAAGTTCGCTGGAAAACATGGAGCCGAAAGGGATTTCCACAAGCGAGAAATGCGAGAGAAGAAACTGTTAGCATAGAACTTACGGCTACATCTAGCCAGCTCGACTGTAAATTGAGATCTCGACTGTAAATTGAGATCTCGACACTAGTCGAGTACTGCGCTTAAATTTTAAAAAAATCTAGGTACCATAGCGAAGAGCACATCCGTACAAATGAACGTATTTATAGAAAGAAAGAACACGGGAAGGACTTTACGGAGGTGGCAAAGTGACTGAAGCCGTGATGCCAGATCAAGACCAATAATATTGCTGATTCTTCTTTAGATTTTTTCAAGGAGCTCAAGGTAAATAGCAGGGGCACCGGACCATATGTGGCAGCAATATTCTAAGCATGGACGAATTGTAGACTAATAGATATGTAAGATAGATTCTGGAAAGAAAAATTGTCTCGCACGACACAGTGAACCAACTTTCTTAGCAGCTGAGCGAGCAATGGATTCAATATAGTCTTTCCACTTCGTGTCAGCTGAGAACGTTACCCGAGAAGTTGCAACGAATCGCTTGTCTGGAGGTTAGCATGAGTCATGCTGATGGAAGTCAGAGAGGTATCTCTGAAATGATTTTCTGAAGTCGTTAAAATTAAGAAGCCATCTTTTGTAGCAGTTAACTACGAACTTGAGGTCGTTTTGGACATCAGACGAAAAAAATTGTCTAGCCCGACACAATGAACTCAGTGGATTCAATAGTCATGTCAGTCGAGAACGTTAGCTAAAAAGGCGCAACGAGTCGCTCTCTTGGAGGTTAGCATCAGCCATGCTGGTAGAAGACAGAAAAGGCTCTCTCAGATGATTAAGACAGAGCAGTTCTTTTTAAATATCAATAGAGGACATTAAACGAAAGAAATATATGATAAGGTAGAAGAATATTATAACAGATTTCATAGAAGCACACAATCAAAATTAAACTGAAAACTGAAGTCCCGATATTCCAGATATAGTCCTTAACAGTGTCTCCTTTATTCTCAGTCTTGTTGAGAGGGTCGCTCAAACGTAATGGCCGTTCCTCTTTAGAGACAATATATTTAATTACAGAATCGCATAATATATATCAAAATGAATATAAAAAATCTCAGAAACCAAAATCGAGCCCTCAGTATAGTCTTCATTCTTTCTCGGTTGTGCTAAAAAGGGTTTGCCACAAAGTAAAGACTGTTGTTCATTAATTACCGCAGATTTAATTGTCGAATTAACGTAAAGCATCCCCCAAAGAACACAAAAGTCACAGGATCTCAAATCTATTTCTCAACATAGTCGCCTTCCTTCTATTGAGTTGGTGCATAATTATCAGGGGTTTTTTGTAGGCGAGTTATTTGCTAATAAAAATAGCAGTGGATAAAGGCGTCGCTTAGACACAGTGAGAGGACCCAAAGAGTGTGAGTTCAATACCCGGTTAAGGCAGTGGAGAACTTTCAGAGGGAAATTAACAGGAGATAACTGATAACTGACATCCATTAAACATGGCACGTGGAACTAGAACAGTAGACCCCAGTGAGCGAAATAAAGGGTTCAGTTCGACATTCCAACCACCTGAAGAAGGCCGGAGCGTACAACGGCCGAAACGTTGTAATAAATATGACGACAAAGATGAGGACATTAGTCCGAATAATGTAAATAGTGTTCTTAATACCTCATCTCAGAAATATAGACAGATACTGAATTGCTATTTTGTTTCCTTTTCTTTCTTTTTTTCTTTTTTTTTTTAATAAAAATATTTAATTCTCAGGTTATAAAAATGCGGGTCGTTAATCATAGGCTCCGGAATAATCATTTAAAAATGTTATTGTTGAATGGTTATGTTACTTTTTTCATAATAAATATTGTTTTAAAACGCCTGGTAATTATGCACCAACCCAATAAATCATGTTATTCCATCTTTCACGTAGAGCAAGTAGACCCGCCTCGATGTTTCTTATCTATCCACCGAGTGCTTTCTTCATCGACTTATGGATGAAAGCGTGAGAGTTCGGGTTAAGGGCTCTATGGTGGATGAGGCAAGGTCAACTAACCATGCGCTTCGATTCCAGACTAGGTTCCATAACCTTGGTTGGCAACCAATCTACTGCAGAAAGAAACGGCAGCCGACGGTAGGAGAATCATCTGCCTAGACTGTCCTAGACATGAATCAAAAGACACGCTTGGGCGATCGGGTATTACGTATGGCACTTGACTGACTGATTCTTTTTTTTTCTTTTTTCTTTCTTTTTTTTTCTTTTTTCTTTCTTTTTTTTCTTTTTTCTTTCTTTTTTTTCTTTTTTCTTTCTTTTTTTCTTTTTTTCTTTCTTTTTTTCTTTTTTCTTTCATTTTTTCTTTTTTTCTTTCTTTTTTTCTTTTTTCTTTCTTTTTTTCTTTCTTTTTCTTTTTTCTTTTTCTTCTTTTTCTTCTTTTTTTTTCCTTTTTCTTTTTTTTTCTTTTTTTTTCTTTTTCTTTTTTTTTCTTTTTCTTTTTTTTTCATATACTAGACCGGCCAATGACCACCCCACGTTGCGTCTACATCATCGCTTACGCAGGCATTTCCCGAAAAACTGGGAAGGGTCCACTGCACGTTCACAAATAAAACAAGATAAACGGCATGTCGAGAAATGAAAACTCGAAACCTGTTTCCAATAATATAAAATAGGTATTTTTATTCAGGGCTTTGCTTGATCAAAGCTCGGACCTCTCTTCCTATTATCCCATGTCCATCTAAAGTGTAGCTGACACCGGAACTACACGACGAGGATTTTGTCCTCCGCCAAGGACGGACCAGAACTGACGTTCAAGATCCCAACTGCGACGTAAAATAGACCAACAACCGGAAACTCTGTTCGGTTTTATTATCACTTGTCCTAGAAAACCCTCATCCATTCATTTATTCTTCCGTTCCCGTTTGATCAAGAGGGTACTGCTTAGAAGAATTGGCTTCAAAGTATTCGTTCGCTAGCTATAAAATATTTAAAAAAAAAAAATTAAAATTGAGAAAAAATCACACCTTCGTCTTCTATATGAGTGTTGCAGTCATAGTGTCACAATTGTACTGCGTTTTATTTCAACTAATTTCGTAGGCTACAGCCAGTAATTTCCTACTTAGAGGTTGGCGCAGCATGACCTTACCCCATTGATTAGCGTTTTACTTTTTGCTAGACGTTTACTGAATATCGGTTTTCTGGATTTAGAAAGCCTTATTTTGGTTAGGCAACATCCATTTGCAAAATTAACGCAACCCATCCACCATTTCGCTTCGTTGTAGACGTAAGCGAAGCGTAATTTATTAAAAAGAATTATTCTTTCCTTACCGCATAAAGCTATTCAATGTTTCATACGCATGGTAAATTATCAGGCTTAAAGTTAAAATTATCCATCCAAACACCTCTTTATATAATGGCTTCAGTAAATACAGGGTGACAAAAAAGTAACGCCTTTTTTAAAATTAACTTTTAGTGAACAAAAATGAATTAGATGGCTTAAGATTAACTCTGGCTTTAGTGTTTGGGAATGGTTAAATCTTAATTTCAAGCTGAAGTGAATAGGAAGATGTGGAGGAATTGAGTGGACATCACGGTCACCAGACCTCAGACCACCGGACTTTTTCTTGTCGGGTTTACTGAAATTTATTTACAGGTTTAGATCGAAAACAATTCCTGAATTAAAACAAGAAATTTCTGATAAATTTTCTGAAATTAATATTGTAATGTGTCAAATGGTTTGTAGAAGTGTTGCCTCGTACTGAACGTGAACGAGGGAAATATTTTGAACAAATTAAATAGTTCAACAAATCATGTTGTTTTGATGTGACAATACTTATAAATCATTTTAAAATACAGTAATTTATTTTTGTTCAATAAAAGCTAATAAAATTGGCAACTATTTCTCATAGTTTTGCACGTCCTGGGTATGACGATAAACTACGTCCAACAACAAGGCTTCAGATAATGTTTTCGGAAAAATAATGTTGCCAGCTATACGTTTTTTTTTTAAAATAATGTTGCCAGCTATAGGTTGTTTTTTTTTTTAATAATGTTACCAGCTATTCGTTTTTGAAACAGTAATGTTGCCAGCTATGCGATTTTGAAGCAACAATGATGCCAACTATATTTTTTTGAAAAGATAATGTTGCCAGCTATGTTTTTTGGGAAAAATAATGTTGCCAGCTATACGTTTTTTGGAAAAAATAATGTTGCCACTATGCGTTTTTTAAAACAATGTTGCCAGCTATGTTTTTGAAAAAATAATAATGTTGCCAGCTATATGTTTAATAGCACTGTATATTTAATATATATATATATATATATACCTTAATTTGGCATTAAATGACCCACAGTGGTTGATATGCCATAAAACCCAACCAACCATCAACAACCATCATAGTTTTGCTGTCGAAATAGATAGATGCAACTGTTCTATTCTAATAATTTCTTGACTTTTTTAACTAATGTTCCCCCAATACGAGACCTAAGGGTCACTCAAGGTAGAGGTTTACTGTGTGGAGTTGTATGAGCCTAAGAAAGGGCAAGATAACAGGAAAGGTAGCTAATTCTAGATTTGAAATGGACAAGATTTAATTAGCGAATAACATTTCAGTTCAGGCGTAGTATCGAATTGAAGTAGACTTTAGAAAGAACTGGAAACTCGATCCTAAACAGGAAACAATGTATGGACCTCCACCCTTGTTCAAAAGAGCAGGGAGGAGTCTGAATCGAACTCGAATTTAATACGTTTAATTACAATAGTAAATTCAACTGATGACATAGTTTCCAGATATAAAAGCCTGTATAAATCCACCGGAGGATTGTAGCGGTGACTTACTGATTTAATGGAATAACCTGTCACCCTCATGTGTGACTACACTATAGGTAGTAACTACCTATAAGTCTCTGTAAGTCAACGGACTACAGAGACTAGCCGAAATCTTTTTTGGCTATACAGTCAAACTCTATGCCTTTGGGCAGAGAGGAACCCGGACGAGACTCTGCCGTTTGGCAGTCTCGTTCGGGGAGGTAGACTGACCCTGAACCCGTTTATACGTGTTTGAAAGGGAATATTTTTGGCCGAGCCTACAGGCTCGGAAGACCCACGTTAAACTCGGTCTTCTGCCATATATACCCTAGTCGGGTGGGAGCTAGTAAATATCGACTAGCTGGAATCTGTTACTCAGCTCTTAGCTATTGTCGAACTCTCTGGCTTCAGGTAGAGAGGAACCCGGACAAGGCTATGCCGAAGGGCAGATTCTCGTCCGGGGAAGTAGACAGACCCGAACCCGTTTATGCAGGGTTTACGAGGAATTTTTGGTCGAGTCTACGGGCTCGGATTGCCCCACATTAAACTCGGCCTTGTGCCGAATCCTACCCAGTGGGGAGGTTGGTAAATATTACTAGCTGGGATCTGTTGAGTACGACTCAAACTTACCCCAGAACTACCGACCTTCCACTAGTAGCACTCGCTACTGGATTGCCTTGTGGCGACCTTGTGCATAACTGTTAGCTTTATTCTTATTGTACTGGTTGTTTACAATAACCCTTCCGCCTTGTTTATCAAGTATATATTCCTATTAGCACGGAATATAACACTTACCACGGCGCGTGTATGTTTTGCAAGGAAGTGTGGAGACGGCAAATCGACGAGCTTCGGACGGACAGTGAATAGGACAGCACTTCCTGCTGATACAGATGGTGGTGTCGCTTGTAGCCATGTTCACTGGCTGGTTCTCGGCGTTCATTGGCTGCATGTTGGCCGGGTCACGTGTATAAAAACACGGTATGCTCATTTAACAGGTTTTCACTTTGTGTTCGGGATGGTGAGCGGCGTATTGGAGATCGAGGCAAGAAGTGTGGATTTATATTCAGTAAAATTTCAGCCACGTCCCTATGGCCTGAACATACGAAAATGTTCTAAACTGTAAACACGTGGAATCCATTTTGCTTTAAACACAACCATAATTGTAGAAACGGGCTGATAGCCACATCACGTTGAAACACCGGTTCCCCTATAATCACTAAAGTTAAGCAACGTCGTTGTCTGGCTTAGATGGGTGACCGCTTCGGAATATCAAGTGCTGAAAGCTTGAAAGTGCGGGTGGTGTAATGGATAGCGGCTTGGGATTGTTAATCGAACAGGTGATTACCAATTCCATTTGGTTTCGTTATATTCTCTTACGCCCCAATACCCTTGGTAAAGGTATGAATCCACCTTTCCCCCAGCTATAGGTTAATTAGTAAGACTTGTATCACTAAATCATTATTATCTGTGGAACTGTCTTCCCGTTTCTTGCTTCCCTTTACTTACGGTCTTCAGAATAAGCCACTTACGGTCTTCAAAATAAGCCACTCATGTGTGTCCTATTAACCGTCCGTCGGAAGCTCGTCGATTTGCCGTCTCCACACTTCCTTGCAAAACATACACGCGCCGTGGTAAGTGTTATATTCCGTGCTAATAGGAATATATACTTGATAAACAAGGTGGAAGGGTTATTGTCTTCAAAATAAGCCACTTACGGTCTTCAGAATAAGCCACTTACGGTCTTCAAAATAAACTATTAGCCGAGAAAGGTAAAAAATGAAAATAAAAAAATGTTGGAAGCGTGGTTGCTCTGACGATTCACATCCCGATTTTATATTTTTCAAAAGGTACTTTTTTTTTTTTTTTTAAAGAGGCAGCGATTATATCTCCGCCTCACTTACTATTTTTACCTGGAAACTCGAGCAATGTTCTTACAATACTCACCTCAGATTGAGGCTTTCATATGGATGTTAAGTATAGCGCCAATGTCATTCAGAAATATCTAAACTGCCAGCCATGATGTAAAACGGCTTTCTCAGATCAATAGTTAAAATGGCTTTGAGGGAATGAAGCCTGTGGGTCATCGCGAAGACCATTCTTCGAATATTGTAAGCAGGGGCTACAGAATCGAAAAGAACTGTTCCAGATAAGAGAAACCACATCACTTGAGAACTTTCAACAGAACAACAACTAAAATGGATAGCACAGTTAAATGAAAGCGAAAATAATGTCATAACCAAGATGCTGACGTTCCACTACTAGTTTCCGGGAAAGACTAATAACAGCTACGGGACTTGAGAAACGCATTTTCCTGAAGAATTATTTAAAGAGAAAAAATTTATAAATCTCAATCGACATTAGTACAAGCTGTTCGGTCAATGAATAGCAAACGTTTCCTTATAAAGAACCAGATAATATAACAAATCTTTCAGCTCTTATCATTTCCAACAATATTTCTGGATTAATCCTGTTTGTTTTGATATTCCTATTCCATTGGTTTTTGTTGCCATTAAATACAGGAGTGTTAGGACAGATTCATACTGCACGATTGCCACCCGCATGAAACTTTGAGTAGTATCGTACCGTAAGGAACACAGATTACACAGTTTACTCCATTCATTATGCAGTGTGTGTGTGTGTATATATATATATATATATATATATATATATATATATATGTAGGTAGGTAAAAATCCGTGGGTAATTAATCCATTTGAATCTTAATATTATAAAATATTAAAACTGGCCTCAATATATTTATTATAGAGCATATAAATGAATTTGATAAAAAGGAAACTCAATTGTACCCCATTTATGTGGCCATTTCGCTCATCGAGAGATTTCTTACTTAGAGAGAACGTTTCATTAAAAAAAAAAATTATTTTTTGTATTAATTAAAAATTAAATAATATTATTTTTTTTTGTTATCAAAAACTTTAGTATTGACAAACTCCAGGGAATTTTTCTAAGAGAGAAATCTCTCGAGGAGCAAAATAGGCATATAAATGGAATGCAATTTACAATTGAGTTTCATTTTTATGTAATATATAAAATCTCCACAGACACTGTTTCGCTGTATCACAGCTCATCAGTGTGGCTAGAAATCCGATTACTTCAAGCCGGGGTCGAAACTACTTTTACCCCAAGGGAATTTTAACGCTTTATAAACGTAATATATAGCCGCCATAGCGTTCAGTTCTTACGAAGAGCGATGCATTAAAGCCGCAACCGTAAAAAATGTCTTTTCCCGACATAGTGATCAATCGGCGAACGAGAGAAATATATGTGTGTGCACAGAAGTTGCGATGGGTAAATTGTCATCATTTTATATTTTTAATTTCGCGCATGCTCGTTGTTTTGTTTTTTTATTTTATTTTACCGACTGCAGAGTATAGTAAGGTCAGCTGAGCACCGTCTGTGAGAAAAAGAGCACTATGACGCAATTCACTCCAACAGAAATTTGAAAACGTCGTGCTGTACTGCTTGGCATTCGTGTCGGAAGCTCCAATACGAACATTTCAGTGTGTTTAGGCGTCAATTTGAGGACAGTGAAGAGAATTCGGAAGGAGTTGGACGAGTCTAATGGTGATTACGAAGGTGCTTGTAGTGATCACTAGTGATGACGATGTTATGTCTCCATTTATCCTCCTACAGAGCCTCAGATGTAACATGGAGTTCTACGTCAAGTGCCTTTAGGAAGTAGTGATGCTCTGGATCAAGAGGGTGGCTGCTGGAAGACCTTATGTCTGGCAACAGAACACTGCACCATGCCATATCAGCAGGAGTACCCAGTCATAGGTGTCAGGCAATTTCTGCGACCACCTCACCCCTTACATCTGACTACCTAACGCTTCAGATTGCCATCCATTTGATTATTATGTGTGGGGTGCAGTTGAATGAGAGACCAACAAAACTCCTTGTAGCACCAAAGATGAACTGATGGCCAGGATTATGCCAGCATTCACCAACTTAAACAAGGAGCCCGTCCTGCAGAGTTGCAGGAGATTCCGAAGTCATCTGGAGGCCGTGATTGAAGCCAATCGCGATGTTATTGAATAAATTTACTCTAGTATTTAAAGATATTTCTGTGTAATTTAGACGACAATTTATCTATCGCACCATATCTATATATATATATATATATATATATATATATATATATATATATATATATAATTGTTACTTTGATGTCTGCCTCTCTTTACTCATTATCTAAAACCCACTTCAGATTTTCCATTAAGCTTATTAATCTTTTTTGTATTATCTAAACAGTTCTTTGCTTCTCGGGCATCATTATTCTGCATATATTTGCTTCTGTTATAAAGAATGGTGCAACACAATCTTCCTAAATGTTTATTTCCTCCATTTAACCTTCTTAGACACGTCTAAGCTTAGTAGATATCTCTCTTTAAGCTGATGTCTACTTCTCCATAAAAAGCTGATGTCTACTTCTCCATAAAAAATATTTTGCTTATGGCCTTCTCGATTAAGACGATTGATGCAACACAATCTTCCTAAACCAGAATTCCCTTCTATTCAACCTTCTATTAAACTTGGTTAAGCTTAGTTATTATCTTTTAGCATCTTAGGTGATGACTGCTACTCAGACATATTTGTATGTTATCTTCCAATAGGGAGATTGTTATGCGCCATATCCCTAAAGTCGATTTTGCCCATTCGCACATGTTAAACTCTAAGCGAATGTCTGATTCTCAGAAAAAATTATTCTGTTTAGGTTCTTCTCCATTAGGAACCTTGGCGCAACAAAATCTTAAATTCTATTTCCACTATTTACCCAATATACAACCCAGTTTAGCTTCATAGATATCTCTTTGTTGTAGCATACCTACGGACTATAATGGGTATGCCCCTATTCACATAAGTAAAGTAGTAAATACTGTATGTTGGTCTTTAGTCGTAGATTCGAGGTGTGCTGGTCAGGCTCTCTGCTTCTGGTCAGAGAGAATCCCCAGACGAGGCTATGTCAAAGGGCCGAGTTTCGTTTCGGGAAACGGCTACCCGACCCTTTTTTACACGGGGTCTAAAGGGAATTTTGACCTAGCGTACGGGATCGGATACCCCACACTATATTCGGCCTTGTGGCACACCTGACTGCGTGTGGCAGTTGGTAGATATCCTGCAGTTGGAGATTCGTCTCCAGCAGAGCTGGTCAAACTCTCTCCTCCCCAGACGATGTCGAAGTGCGGAGTCTCGTCTCGGGAGAATAGCTACCCGACCCCGTTTTATACGGGATCTACAGAGAATTTTTGGCCGAGTCGCACATAAAATTCAGCCTTGTGCCACATCTGACCGCGTGCGGTGGTTGGTAGATATCCTAGAGTTGGAGATTCCTTCCCTAGGTTGCAACATTCTTTAAAACACAACACAATCTTCTTTAACTTCAGTCGACGTCTGCATCCCAGAAAGCATTATTTTGCATAAGGACCTCTCTATATAAGCCTGGCACAATACAATCTTCCTAAATCCTAATCTTCCTCATTTAGCTTTGTAAATCAGTTTCTCTTACCGCCTAATGTTCTCAAGTTGTCCTCTATTAGGAAGTCTGGCGCAAGATAATCTTCCTAAATCTCAGTTCTCTATTTAGCCTTGTATTGAATAAATATCTATTCTCGAAGCCGATGTCTGTTTTTTAGGTTTTCTATTAAAAGAATGGCGCAACACAATCTTCCTTAATTCCTCCATTTAGCCTAGTATTAAGCACCGTTAGACTTAGTAAATATATCTTTTACCCTCGATGTTTACTTTACAGAAATACTTATTTTGCGTATGGTTTCTTTATAAAAAAATAAAAATAAAAAAACAAAAAACAAAAAAAACTGGCGCAATACAATATTCCAAAATCCCAATCTTTTCCATTTAAGTTTCTCTTACCGTTTGGACGATGTATTCTTTTAAGGTTCTTTTCTATTAGGAAGATTGGCGCAACACAATCTTCTTTAACCTCAGTTCTCTCATTTAGCCTTGTTAAACTCGGCTAAGTTTAGCAAATGTCTTTTTCTAGAGTCTGAGTAGATTTCTTCGTCTCAATAATTTTGCATTTTATTTGTAGCGCAACGCAATTTTCCTACCCTTAAATCTCCTCGTTGCCTTGTGCCAGACTTTGACGAACTGTAGTAAGTAAATCTATCCCTCCTCCGTTCCAAGAAAATATTTCTTATTTTGCCTAAGTGTGTATTAGAGATGATATTATTCGTTCGAATCATAAATCTTATTAGACATTTGAATTCTTGAGGCGCTCTCAACCCATCCCAGCCTGTACAGTCCTCCATTGTGAATGATTTAATTCCTTTTTATATATTTTTTTATTTTATTTCGTCCAGTTTCCTTCCGGCTGGCTCCTTTCCTCGCCCACCGCATCCCCGTTTGCTCATACAAATAGCCACGACATTCGCCTGCACTATCGCTACCAGTCAGGGAGAGGTAATTTGTCTGCAGATGGGCTATTTTTCATTCATAGGTACATTTTAAAAATGAAAAGCACGCGTCCTTGCAAATCGATACCATTTACACTAGCGAGTTAGAGGCTATTCGCAGGGGAGTCTTAGTTGTTTTTTTCCCCTCCAAAAACAATAGAGAACAAATCTCTTCATGTCGACCAAACCAAAAGATTAAAAATGAATCGAATATCACTGTCATATCTGGTCTCATTCTCTCCTGTTATATATCTCTAAATTCTTAACAAAAATCTGAAGGTTTCGTAAAATTATCGGTCCTGACCTGGCATCTCGGCTTCAGTCACGTTCACACCTCCGTAACATAGCTTCCCTGTGCCTTTTCTATAAACATTTTTATGGCAATTGTTTTGATGATCTCTCATCTATGGTACCTAGACTTTATGAAGTTAAGCGCAGTAATAGATTCGCGGCAAGGTTTTATTATTTTCTTATGAAGCACAGAAGAAGGAGTCAGTTATTTTCTATAGTGTAATAATGAGTGTAAAAATGAACTGAATTTTACTGTCATATTTGTTCCGGTGCCCCTGCTATATTTTGAGAGATTCTTGATAAAATCCAAAGAACCAGTAATATTATTAGTCCTGACCTGGCATCTCGACATCAGTCATTTTCCCCACCGCCATAACGTGGCTTCTCTCTACGCTTCCTATAAATATTTTCATGATGGTTGTTCTGGTGAGCTTTCCTGCTTGGTACCTCGATCGCATGAATTCAAGCGTAGTACTAGATTGGCAATTAGGTCTCGTCGTTTTAATGTTGCAATAGCTAGATATAATCGTAAGTACTATTTTAAGTTTTTTTCTTTTTTCTCATCTGTGGAAGTCTCTTCCGGTTTCTTGCTTCCACGCCACCGACGATCTTCAAAAAATTAAATGCAACATCAATCGTCATCTTCTGTCTCCTCAAAAGCTGAACTTTTATTGTCTCCTATTTTCATTGCAGGATTTTTTTTTTGTCTGAGATTCTTTCGTTATCAGTAACATCTTGGATCTTAGTGGCTTTATCGCCTTGCTCGATGTGAAAGGATTAATAAAAAAGAAAAAAAGAGTATAATTAACTGTGGTCTTTAAGGAAAACATAGACTGGGTAGATGAAAGAAATCTGGGGAAATAAAGAATTGCGTGGCCAGTACAACTTCAATCGACATCTTCTGTCTTAAATCTTGTTCTTTTATTGGCCTTTCTCCTCAATAATGTTTTCTCATTCTCTTTCACTCTCAGTAACCCCTTAAATTTTAATAGCATTATCGTCTTGCTTGGATTATTTTATATACATATATATATATATATATATATATATATATATATGCTCCTGAAAAATTTATGGGGGGGGAGTGTGAGTATGTAAACAGTTATTATTACTGCTAATAATGTATGACTCTTCGGTAAAGCGAATCGACTTCTCTCAGTCACTGTGTGTTTATCTAAAAATAAATACGCTTAAATTCACCTTCATCTCTACCGTGCGCCAATGGCTTAGGGGTAGAATCTCCGACTGACGCCAATTTAGCCGGGTTTCAATCCTATCGAGAGGCAAGTGGACATCTAGCCACACTGATGAGCTGTGATACAGCGAAACAGTCTGTCTGTGGATGACTATATATATATATATATATATATATATATATATATATTCTTTATTAAAGGATATTACATTCGAACATATGTAAAAGCACTACATAAATGCATTCACGTTTCGATGCATATCATTTCATCTCATCCGGATGTGGTAAGTAACCATCATTTACAACCGTGAATGCATTCATGTAACGGTTAGACATGTTCTAATGTAATATTCTTTAATAAAAATTATCTCTCTACTATTGTATTGAGTCCTATTTTTTAAATTAATGTTATGAACGTTTGAATTCAATTCGTTCTCATTTCCTTTGTAATCACTGTGGGGAGAAAAGCACGAATTTTGTAAACAGTCACTATTACTGCTGATAATGCAAGACTCTCCAAACTGGATTATTATGATAAAATAAATACGCAAAAATTCCCTTTTCTCCCTGCCGGTCGTCGATAGCCTAAAATCTCCGACTAATACCAAATCGGTCGGTTTTCGATCCCGGCTTGAAGTGATCGGATGTCTAGCCACACTGATGAACTGTGAAACAGCGAAACAATTTGTGTGTGGATAATATATATCCAGAGAACTATGCCCTCTGTCTGGAGAGATAATGAAAACTGAAAATGTCGGGGACTAAGATATTAAAAGGAGGAGAGTAATGATCATTCACTAATTTAATTAATTTTTGGAGAAAAAAAAAAACAAGCGAAACAACAAAAAAAAACTTTTACACTAACATAACTCGGTAGGACGGGCATGTTTTTCCCAGAACAGGTCAACTGGACAGCTCGAGATGCCACTCGAGGTCAGCACTATCCAGTCGAACTAGTGCCATCCACCTTTCAGCAAATTACTCAGAAGAACGCTGGAATGAAAAAAAAAACAATCTCTCCCTAAATTTATAGATAAATCATACAAAGGTATGCTGGGATTTCTTCCAAGCCAATAAGATAGAACCATTCTCGGTCTCGTTCTCCATAGTTTTGTCTCTGTTGTCTTGAAGTCAGAATGCTACAATCACTTGACCACACCCTTTTTGAATGTTAAAACCATTCTTTGTGAACTTTTTGGCTTATTAATGTTGTCTTACCCGTTTTTTGTCATATATGTATGTATAGTAAACTGAAGAGCAACCTTCATTTCTTTCGTCAACATTCCATTCAAGAACTTTGAAGAGGTAGCTATTAGGAAATCAGAGTATCGTTCCAGCTGCCATTCAGGAATAATGCACGATCAAGAAGCATCATTCGACTGCGTGAAACACGAAAGAGCATAAGACAACAGTATTCCTGTTGCTCTTGGATACAATACATTCTCCTGTACTGTTTATGGTTTTTCGGGCAATTCTCGAGCCAGGCTCAAAAGTCATACCCGTCATAGGCATTCAGATAATTAGTCTGTGGTTGTCAGAACCTCATACGTCGAACTCTACGGGAGAGTCCATCATATATAGTAAAGGTAATAACTCCGTTGCTATATAATCCAAGTGGATCCTAGTAATATAAAATATTAAAACGGATCCACAAAAAGAGCTCAGTGTATTTATTATCACAGAGCAAATAGTTAATAAAGAATAAAATCCCAAATCACCTCATATGGGGAATAGCCTATTTCGGCAGACAAAGATATCAATCGTTTGTATTATCAACCTCGGTGTGGACTGAGTTCGTGTCAAAAATAGAAATTTAACTGTGAAAGCTGAAAAAAAATACACTAGTCAAAAAACTAATACAGAATTTATCCATTTCAATTTTTCAGTCAGACGAAAGGCACAAAACAGGGGTTAGAGGAGGGTGGAATATATTTGTCTTAAAGGGAAAAAGTCATATATATATATATGTGTGTATGTGTTTGTGTATTGTTAGTATTATTTTGACCTGTTCTTTTTCTTCTTTTTTCTCTTATTTATTGAACTTCTTCAGTTCCGTTTCTTGAGCATCTTTGTTACTTAAGCTTAATCATGATCAATTATTCTACACAAATAGAATCTTTAAATATATTATCCCACTTAATGTTGTTTTTCTTTTTTCTTTTCACCTTTTGACTTCGTAAACATTTCCGTAGAGCTGACCATTTCTCATGATAAAGAAACTGCCACCTGATGCCGCCACTTCAAGGGAAACATTACATAAAAAAAAAAAAACAGAAATCTAATATGTCATTAAATATGGAAATTCTCCTCAAAAGACCAGAAACGTTTTCTATAATTCTTCATTTGGAAACAATTTCACATCTAAGAAACTTTTCAGAATTTCCAGTGTAAAGAATTTTTTTTTTTTTTTGTGGGAGGCAGGTGTCGATTAAATAAAACGCGCGGTTTGATACGAGACGTGCATCTTTCATATTTAACATAATATATTATTCAACTATTTACTTCCTAAGCTTACGGCGGCATCTTGTTTCCCGTACGATCATCAAAGTTAAGCAACGTCGAACATGGTCAGTACTTAGATGGGTGGCTATTGAGAATACCAGGTGCTGTAAGTTTGCTTTGACCGTTGATATAATTGGCTTACGGCAACATCATGTTGAGAGAATTGGTTCCCGTATGATCATCGAAGTTAAACAACGTTGAACATGTTCAGTACTTAGTTGGGTGGCTGCTTGAGAATACCAGGTGCTGTAAGCTTGGATGTGCGGGTGGTGCAACGGATAATGACTCTAAATTGTTAGCCGAGTTTCAATTCCCGTTGTGTTCTTTATGTTCATTTACACGCAAATACCCCTGGGGAAAGATATGAATCCATCTAATCCCCCAGCTATGGGTTAATTAGTAGGACTTTCATCCCTTAACTACTATCTTCAAACAATTCTTACAATTTAAAGTATTTTCTGACCTTAAATAACCTACAAATAGTTGATAAGCCGTCGAAAACGAATCAGTCAATTTTTACTTCGTCAGTCACTCTCGAAGATATTTTTAATCTCCAGGGCACTGGTCCTTACATTCTCCGACTACAATGTGTGAGAAAGTGCCCAAATCCCCCACAAAGTGGTTGTTTATATAACCGCGTGTATTACAAATCTTTCCTATACCTACAAAATCGGATACAAGTGTGAGATTACGTGCTTCCCCATTCGAAGGTTGGGAGTAGCCCCAGATCAACCCTGAACCTAGCTTTCCCGATAGTCGGGTGTGAAATTGAATCCGGATGACCCCAGTGTGGTACGCAAATTACACTACATTAGCTTTCTTTTACTTCGGTCAATGTGAAAATCAGGAGGCATTTCTCGTTTTACGCGCGTAACACTTTAGTTCCATCGGCCTCTAGAGAACTCTCATCGATTCATCACTTTATCTTATGCATTTTAGATCCTATCTCTCTACTTGTGATACTTGGTATCATGTAGCCCAGTGTAGAATACATTTCTGTTGTTCCTGCCCCACTTTCTGTCTTCCCCTTCTTTCCCACCTATTAGGTCGTAATAATGTCGTTTTTTGACGTATAACGTCAAAAAACGACATTATTACGTCATTATTTTTGCACCAACCTAATAGTAACCCCTCGTGGCTTTACTGCTTTGCATGGGGTGAATATGATTTTTTTAAGTATATTTTTCTTGATAATTCCTGTTTTACTGAAGACTTCTTTATTGTTAACACGATATGTTCCTAGCATTTTTTTTAAATAATGTTCCCTAATACAAGGCCTAAGAGCCACTGGAGGTGGAGTCCAACTGTGAGGAGTTTGAATTAGCATAAAAAAATGCGAGATAACAGGAAAGACAGCTCATTCTACACTTGAAGATGTTAAGATTTAATTAGTGAATAAAATTTCAGAGTTCAGGCGGAAACATTAGGAGTATAGAAATGAAGTAGACTTTAGAAGTGACTGGAAACCCAATCCTAAACAAGAAACAAGGGATTAGCCTCTACTTCTGTTCAAAAGAACAGGAAGGAGTGTGAACCGGATGGTAATCTTCAAATCTCTTTTAATCATTTTTACCCAAGCAAGGCAATAAAGCCTCCAAGACACAAAGGGGTTCTTAAGATTGAAAGAAATTAAGCAAACGTCATTGAACAGAAAAAAAGAAACAATAAAAAGAGGATTCAAAGGGGGTGAAAGATGGAGATTGACTTTGCGTTGACATTTTTTAAGATTATAGTTTACCGTCCCAAGATGGTTGCTGGGAATTTGGATGTGCAGTCGGTGTAATGTATCCCAGTTCTGAATGGGAACTCGGAGAGCCGTGTTCGAATTCTACTAGAATGCGTTACATTCACTTACGCGCAAGTACCCTTGGGTAAGGAATGAATTCATCTTTCCCCAAGTTATGGGTTAAACAGTAGAAAAGATTGCGCCCTATAGCCTTGCTTGGAAACCAGTTTATCTCGGAAAGTAGCAGCAACCTACTTGTATAATAGAAACTTTCTAATTATCACGTTGCAACAACGGTGCTCTTCTCATCGGAAAAGTTAAACAACGTTGAACTTGGTCAATGCAAGATGGGTGACCATTTAGGAATACAAGGTGTTGTAAGCATAAATGTACAGGTTTGGTTTGTTTTACGGCATATCAACCTCGATGGGTTATTTAATGCCGACAATATTTTTAGGATATATTCGTATGAATAGAATATGTATTCTTTGGTTTAGATTAGTTTGGTTTATTTTGTTTTACAGCATATCAACCTCAATGGGCTATTTAATACCAATAAAAAATTTTTATTGCTGGTAATATTTTTTGTCAAAAATCTGTTTCTGGTAATATTTTTCCTTCAAAATTGTATTGCTGGTAATAATTTTTTTTCAAAAAGGTATTGCTGGTAATAGTTAACTATTTGCCCATAGCTGGGACCCTAACAAGTGTTACTCCCCGGGTCAGGGTGGACCTGTGAACACCAGCAATTAAGAGGTGGTTCCACGCTTCTCAAAACCTCCTGATCAAAGGCCTTGCTGCTGGACGTAGTTTATCGTCTTACCTGGGACGTGGGTATAGTTTAACGTCTTACCCAGGACAGTATAAATGTGCAGGTGGTGTGATAGATAACTATTCGGAATGAGATTGCATGAATTCCAGTCGAATTATTTACATTCATTTAGACGCAAATACCCTCGATATGGGTTAAATAATAGAGGAGGATGAGTTCTATAGCCTTGGTTAGCAACTCGTCTGCAAGAAAGTAACGACAGTCTACTACGGGAATCCTTCTACCAAGTCAGTCATGACTCGAAAAAATACCTGCTCGCCCTTCGACGTGGTGCAGTAGCTAAAAAGCCTGATTCGCTCTATCAATTACGATTGAATAGCGTCTTTCACGCATGGCACCGAAGGAAGGTTACAACGATTAACCATTATTCCCTGGTGTATAGAAAATTAAATGTTAAGTTGTAACTCAACATTTTTTCTTCTCTTAAGTATTAAGAGAGGAAAAAATATATTAATACTTTTAATACTAAAACTTTTAAAAATATATTAATACTCTTAATACTTTTCTTTGACTATTCTAGTTAGTCATATGTTATGCGTGATACACTCTTAGGCGATCATGTATCTTTCGATAAATTGCTGACGATTTCTTTCTGCGGTAGACCAGTTGCCATCCAAGGCTATAGAAGAAGAGGATTCATACCTTTCCCAAGGGTATTAGCACGTAAGTGAATGTAATGGATTCGACTGAAATTCGAACTCGGTTCTCCAATTCCTCCATCCGAGCTGCTATCCATTACTCCACCGTGTCTCCGACTATTCCATTGTGTTTTCCGAATTCTGTCCGATGTTCAGTCCGTTGTTACTCTTTTAAACAGTGATATTTCTGCACCTGCTTTATAATTACTTACACTGATAAACTTTACGTATCAAGCATGTTTTTGCTAAATGGTCTATTAAACGAAGGCCCTTTGCCTCAAAATCATTTTGTACTTAACATTTTTAAACGACCAACTGACTGCTACTTACGCAGCAGTAAGAACAGAAACTCAATCCTTAACTGTCAACTCGTATCTTCAATCAAACAGCTAAACTGGCAAGTATTAATTATTATAATAATTATTTAATTGGTCTTAAGATATTTTTAATTATGTCCATTGGGAACGTAGAACATGGAACTCCACAGATTCCTTTTCTTCAATATCTGTGAATTATTCTTGGAGAATATAGGGGAGTGATTTCTTGTGTCATTTCTAGTTTGGTTTTGAGTTGTTTTTTTTTTTGGTTTTTTATTCTCCTAGAATGGTAGCCACTCGAAGCTATCTGTGGAATAGTCATGCCTTTCTCAAGAACATCAGTGCGATAAGTGAACGCAGCAGACGTAGCTAGAATTTGAATTCAATTCGGATATTCCACTTTCCTTATTATCTGTGAATTTCCATGATTTTCCGGAGGAGAAAATGGTGACTGGCTTTCTCGGTGCCTTCTCCATTGTTTTCAATTCAGAGATGTCCCTCTTTTGAGACTAACTGCCACCCAGTCTAGCGTGCTATTTAACCCATAGTTAGAGGGAGATTAGGTGGATCCATGCTGTTTCTAAGGATATAATGCGAACCAAGCGGATTAGAAGTTTAACTAGGCAGAGAAAAAGTGAAAAGAAATTGTATAAATTAAATTAAAACCTTTTTTCTGTCTGTTTCTGAGATGAGGAATTATGATTACTTATATTATTAACATTATTCGGACTGTTATCCTCATCTTCATTGTCATATTCATAACGTTTCGGCCGTCGTGCGCTTCGGTCTTCTTCCGGTGATTGGAATTTCGAACCGAAAGCTTTATTTCGCCCACCGGGGTAGTTTGTTCTAGTTCTTCCTGGCCCAGTAGATAAAGACGTTGATTAGATTCAGTGATTAGACCCAAAGAGTTGTGAGTTCAATATCAGGCCACAGCAGTGACGAATAAATAAAAAAAAACTAGGAGAGTTGAGTTAAAGGCAAATAACTGAGACATCCGGAAGAGGCATGGCACGTGGAACTAGAACAATCTACCCCGTGGACGAAATAAAGGGTTAGGGTCGAAATTCCAATCATCTGAAGAAGGACGGAGCGTACAACGGCCGAAACGTTGTGAATATGGCAATGAAGATGAGGATAACAATCCGAATAATGTAAATAATGTAAGTAAAACATTTTTATCATTTTTTTCAAATGCATTTTCCTTTGGCAATATTAATTCTCAATATATTCCTTCTCCTTATCTGGCTTACGGCCACATCACGTTGAAAGAACCGGTTTATAATTCATCACCGAAGTTAAGCAACGTAGAGCTTGGTCAGTACCTAGATGGGTGATTACTTGGGAATATCAGGTGCAGTGTTCCCTTTTCGAAGCAGATCTATGGACGTGTATACAAGCAGATGGAAAATCAACCAAGAAGAAAATCGATAAATTAATTTTGTCCATTCTCCGATGTCATCCTAACATACCTAAAGAGGAAATACGACATTTTCACGTCTAGCTGGAGGTCTTAGACGGTTAAACGTCCTTGCTACATTAATAACAAGCATGCCTTCCTTCACCACATTGCCAAGCAGCGGCTATTACATTTACATACATACATACATGTATACATATATATTTATAATCTCCTGGACTCTATTTCTCTTTCGGTTGCGGCATTAACACGTTGAAACACCAGTTCCCATACGATCACCAAAGTTAAGCAACGTCGAGCCTGGTTAGTACCTAGATGAGAGGTCGCTGGGGAATACCGGGCGCTGGAAACATGGAGGTGCAGGTGGTGTAATGGATAACAGCTTGAATTTGTTAATCAGCGTGCCGTTTGAATTCCCGTTGCGTTCGTTATATTCACTTACCCTTTAGAAAGGCATGAACCTAACATTTCTCGCCCCATCCATGGGTTAATTAGTAAAACATGTATCACTAAACCATCTTTTTCACAAAAAAAAAATTCTTACAATTTAAAAATATTTTCAGGTTGTAAATAATCTAAACTGGGCTGATAAACCGTAAAAAACTAATCCATCAATCAATCTTTATCTGTGACCTGTCATGGAAAATATATTTAAGGGATTTTCCGTTATCTTCATCTCTGCTTTAAATCCTTTTCTACCCTGTCCATCTATCCTGCTATTTAACTGATAGAAAGAAAAAAAATGGATTCCTACCTTTCCAAGACCATTTGTAAGAAAATGAACGTAACTGTTTCGGATTGTAATTTGTCCTACCGATTTCAAGGCTATCTTGCTAAATAATTGGGGGAGAAGAAACTAATCCATGCCTTTCCCCTAGAGCATTAGTACGCAAGCAAATACAACAGACTAGTTCAGGGGTTTTCAAACTGTGGTCCGCGTAGGACAAGATAGGGGGTCTGTAGACAGCAAATACTTTTTTATGGGTGACGTACAACTTATAAGCGCTTATAAGTAACTTATAGACCGATCATGAAATAAATTGATTCAATAAACTATTTCATAGATTTGATATACTAATATAATTTGTATCTTAAATTGATAAAGATAATGGATTCTATTCATGCAGAGAAGGAACCAAAGGGTTTGAATTTTGGATCTATTTTGCGATTCCTGTGTGTGTAATTGACAATAAAACTATTTGTTAAATACTATTACTGTTTTCATTTACATGTAAAATTAATATTTTAATATAACAAAATTTAATTTTGTTACATTTTGCAGCAACATGCAGCATTAATTTATTTGAACACTTATGTCTAAAGTAAGCTTTAAACCAGCTTTTATTGCATTAATGCAAAATTATGTTATATTCAGCAAATATTTATGTATAAATTTCATAAGCGTTTATAAGCGGGTCCCTAAGGTAAAGCCTAAAATATAAAGGGGTCCGCAAGTCAAAAAGTTTGAAAAACCCTGGACTAGTTGGTCGGATCTCTAATTCCCAGACTAAGGAACCTGGTGTACTTTGCTATTTAATCCATACTAGCGGGAGAATTTATTCATTAGTACCTTTTAGTTCTGGGTATGACGATAAACTACATCCGACAGCAAGACCACTGATCGGTAGGTTTTCAGGAGCATGGAACCACCATCTAATAGCTGTTGCTCCCAGGTCCTCCCTGCCCCGAGGTGGTAGCACCTGTTAGGGGGTCCCACCTATGGGCAAATAGTGAACTCCCTAAATAAAATACTATGAATGTATAAAAATACCAGTCATACATTTTTATATAAAAAAATTACCAACAATACGCACATACTAACAAATTATTGCGACTTAACCCAAATCTGTTTAAAATACTATCAACCCACTAATATAAAAATAACTCTTTCATGGGATTAATTCATATAATATCGTACAATTTCTTAAAGCAAACTGTATTCTAAAATATAATTTCACTACAATATAAAAACTATATCATCGGCTCTAGTAATTATGTCCATACAAACATGTATGTGCACAAAAGCTGAGTATCATCTACCATGTATTCGATTGTGAAAGCAGAATAACATTTTTATTACTTTCAAATTCCCAAGAACATCAAATTTTGGCATTGAATGAACCATAAGGTGTTGATACGCCGTCAAACAAACAAATTGATTCATTCTTTTTCAAAAGTCATCTGTCCTGCGTATGACGATAAACTATATCCGCGTTCTGGGTGAGACGATAAACTACATCCGCGTTCTGGCTGAGACTACATCCAACAGCAAGGCGGTTTTGAAGAGCAAGGAACTATCTATTAATTGCTGGTTTTCCCGGGTTCACTCTGACCCAGGGTGGCAGCACCTGTTAGGGTCTCAACTATGGGCATATAGTTAACCCCCAAACTAAGGTCAAAACACTATGAAAATATCAAAATAGGTTTTAATACCAGCAATAAATTTTTGAAGGAAAAAGTATTACCAGAAATACATTACCAACAATACATTTTTCAAGAAAAAAAAAATATTACCAGCAATGCATTTTAGAAAAAAATACTACCAGCAATAAAAATCTTATCGGCATTAAATAACCCAATGAGATTGATATGCCGTAAAACAAACCAAACCAATTCATTTGTGAGGAAAATGAATATATCAGGCTAGTCTATAATTTGAACTCGGCTCTTCTATTGCAAATTGTATGTTTATCGCCATTGCGCTACCCAAGTATCCTCTTATTTGAGAACACGTAGTGGAAATTCATGATCGCCTACGCGCTGAGGAGATTCTATTAATTCTGACAATAGAAATGACATTAGCCGATGATGCATTTTCATTGTTCGCTAAGAGTTTTTATATATAAACAATGTGCAAATTCTGAGTCCGCCTATTTTGAATTATTCGTTAAAAAATGGCTAAAATATGATATAATGGAAGAAAATCGGGTGATTTTTATTCCAGCCAAATCCTAAGATTAAATCCTGACTGGCCAGTAAGACCGAAACAATATCCTTCCTAAAAAGTCAACAGGGAGAAATGAACACTGCATTGGAACGGGACGTTAGTGGCCAGCTTTCCATGAAGTAGACGCGAAAAAAAAAAAAAAAAAAAACAGACGACATATTTATTGTCGGCCATCTTACAAAATGTGACAGCCTCACTTAATATATTATTAAATAAATATGGCGACGTTAGTTTTTCTACAGCGGCTGAGTGCTGTCCTCTCCCATGTCTTCCCAGTTAATCTGTCAGCTTGTTTTTCTTTTCTTTTTTCTTTTTTTTTTCTTATTTTTATTTTGTAAGGAATATAAATTGTTCCACGCCACAAACTTAATGGTTTCATTACTGAATAAATATAAATTGTGCCGGGAACATGCAAGTCAGCTTAGCACTCTTGTTGCTAACCTATCAAATCATAAACATTTCGAATGGCGAGTTAACTCTCTAACTTCCATATACAATAAATCACTTTATTCGTCATTGATATTAAACTACACTGTGTATACACTTGTTGGGGTCTTCACGTATATCAGAAATTCCTGCACGCAAATTGTCTGCTGACCAGTTATTAGGTTGGTGCAAAAATAATGTCGGTTTTTGACTTATTTTAACGTCAAAAACCGACATTATTTTTGCACCAACCTAATACATCCACTCCTCGCTTAACGACTCCGGACCAGCTATAAAATTTCAGAAAATAAATATATATAAAACCAGTCGGTATATTTTGCGAAAATATTGGTCGCGTAAATTTTCTCATTCCTCGAAATGAATGAAAAATATTACTTGTTCTGTATTTACAATAGGCTAACCGAAATAATTTACAGAACATAGGGCTGATTTTCAAACTGTTCATTACGTTTAATGGGAAAACCATTACGTTTAATGGTAAAATCATCACGTTTAATCATTAATTACGTTTAATGGGGAAATCATTATGTTTAATGGTTAATTACGTTTAATGGGAAAATCATTACGTTTAATGGGAAAATAGCCTAGTGAATTAAAGCGGTGGTGTCTGAATTTGGCGGCATAGTAGTTTTGCGTTCAATTCCCGGGCTTACTTGGACTCGGAAATGGGGATGCAAAATACTAAACAAGAACTAGACGATATATCCTGAGACGTGGTCAGTGGAACGAGAACAGCCTGTCCACGTAAATTAAATAACTGGTTCTGTTCGAAATTCCCTGTAGGTTACTCGGATCGACAGGATTGGAGTACAACAGCTTCTCTTTTTTTTTTCTTTTTTTTTTTTTTTTTGTCTTGTAAGGATCGGAGATCAATAGCTTCACTTTTTTGTGTCTTGTAAGGATCGGAGATCAATAGCTTCACTTTTTGTGTGTCTTGTAAGGATCGGAGATCAATAGCTTCACTTTTTTGTGTCTTGTAAGGATCGGAGATCAATAGCTTCACTTTTTTTGTGTCTTGTAAGGATCGGAGATCAATAGCTTCACTTTTTTGTGTCATGTAAGGATCGAAGATCAATAGCTTCACTTTTTTGTGTCATGTAAGGATCGAAAATCAATAGCTTCACTTTTTTGTGTCTTGTAAGGATCGGATATCAACAGCTTCAGTTTTTTGTGTCTTGTAAGGATCGGAGATCAATAGCTTCAGTTTTTTGTGTCTTGTAAGGATCGGAGATCAATAGCTTCACTTTTTTTGTGTCTTGTAAGGATCGGAGATCAATAGCTTCACTTTTCTTGTGTCTTGTAAGGATCGGAGATCAATAGCTTCACTTTTCTTGTGTCTTGTAAGGATCGGAGATCAATAGCTTCACTTTTCTTGTGTCTTGTAAGGATCAGAGTGCACGGCTTTTTTGTCTTGTCAGAATCGGAGCTCAATAAATTTTGTTTTTTGTCTTTCACAGGAATAGTGTCCAACTTTCTTTGTCAGCTTTGGTTTTTGTTAGGATCGGAATCCAGCGCTTTTTTCTTGTCAGAATCGTTTGCAACGCACTGGCAGAGGTATCCCCTGAGGTCCAAAAGTATTAGCCGGAATATCATCCTCAAAATTCAGCATTACCATTAAGATGCCGGTGTGGACACTACAAACAGATGTTGCTTTTAGCCACAGTACAATGCGCACATCTTTTACACCTGATAACTTATTCGAATATAAACGAGCAGCCCTTACGAAATCGCATGAATTGTTTAATCAATTCACACGCTTCGCCACTTCGAATGTGATAAAAAAAAAAGTCATGTCTGATTTATTTAACTTTTTTTTTTTTTACTCGTTTTGGAGGAGACCGGGGAGGACGTTCTTTACGTGGGTGCTTCTGCTGCAGCGTCATGTCCGAGTGAATAAATCACGTTCTCTGCCCGGCAAATACACATTGCTTGTACAGGGACACACAAGATGCACAAATATATGCGACCAGACTGAGAGCTTGATAGATAACATCGACAGAGCATAGCATCATCAACAAAAACTATTAAACTCTATCATCATCAGTCCGATAACTGGGTGTGGTCGTACTGTCACTGGGCACCTGGCCAATCCCCTCTACATATCAGTGTTGAAAGCCAGAGCGGTATTCGTTTATGCGCAGCGCGTCCTGAGCAAGTAGACCTGGCGGAGCCCGTCGCTCTCTAGGTCAAATCACAAAACACAGGATATCCTCCAACATGAAGGTTCGCCTTCGTTACAGACACGTGGTCGAGAGTCACGGTGGAGTAATGGCTAGCTGCTCGGATTGAAGAATCAGTCGATTTCGAACTCCAGTCGAATCCATTACATTCTCTTATCTTGGGAAAGGTATTAATCCTCCCCCTAAGCTATGGGTAAATAGCAGGACAGACCGGGTTCTATAGACTTGGATGTCAGCTGGTCTACCACAGAAAGAAATGGCAAATTACTGCGGGGAAAAATCTGCCTCGTCAGTCATGTATCGAAAGATACATGATCGCCTAAGCGGGTATCACGCATGGCCCATGACTGACTGGCCGTTGATTCCAGATGATTCATGCTATTTGACTTCCGTCGATATATACGATGTTTAGTCGAAATATATATAGGGGGATACGCGCGTGTATTTATGTAAAGGGTGTTTCATTAAGACGAATCAAAGTCAGTAGTAAATAAATCAGTGTTATTGGTGAAAATTTATTTATTTATTGGATCATGTTATTTAAGTCATGGCAATTATTTGTGAAAAATAATGGCAGTTAAACCTTTTTCTGGAAGTACTTAATAACATCACAGTGCCAAATTTATGACCATTTTCAAGAGAAATTGCTACTAGCTGAAGTCTTCTTTGTACGGTCAGATGTCAGCTTACCTGGAGAGAAAAAATGCAGTTATTAATAAGACTTCAAATTAAAGTATGCGAGATTTCACAGATATAGCATCGCTCGTCCATAGTCAGCCTATGAACTTTTCATCCCACCCTCGTATGTTTCTGTATGTGTGTCTGTGTGTGTATATTTCTACTTGCATTGAGTGTTAAAAAGAACATGCCTCAGTTGGTGGACTAAAACGTCATACGAAAGTTTACCAAAATATTAATTTAACAAAAGACGTCAAACGTTGTTACATCTGATCAAGACAATGTAATTCCATAACATAAAACTAAATCCGCCTCCATATAAAGCAAACAATGGCTTTAGTCGAAATCAAATGGTTTGGTTTCTTTTGTTTTACGGCATATAAACACCTCAATGGGTTATTTAATACCGACAAAATTTTTATTGCTGGTAATATTTGTTTTGTCAAAAATCTATTTCTACTAATAATTTTTTCCTCAAAAATGTATAGCTGGTAATATATATATATATATATATATATATATATATATTATTTTTGTTTTTTTTCAAAAAATTTATTGCTAGAAAAAAATTTTTACGATGTATTTCTGGTATTAAAGCCTATTTTTAGATTTTCATAGTGTTTTTACCCCAGTTTGGGGGTTAACTATGGTCCCATAGCTGGGACCATAACAAGTGCTACCACCCCGGATCAGGGTGGACCTGGGAACACCAGCAATTAAGAGGTGTTACCACGCTCCTCAAAACCTGCTGATCAGAGGCCTTGCTGTTGGACACAGTTTATCATCTTACCCTGGACGCGGATGTAGTTTGTCATACCCGCGGCGGTCGAAATCAAAGGCAACAATTATATAATATAGGGTGTTTCAAAAAGAATACGCCAAAATCATTGTGCTACTTTTTCAGTTCTATAGCATTGTAGTGGACTCAATCAGTGGTTATTTGATAGAGTAATTATCAAAGTTTGATTGGGTGTCAGTTTCACCGCTGTCGTTAGTATAACTTCCGGTTCAGCTGAATTGTGGGAAGATCGATCAAAATGGCAACTCCTCAGCAGAAGGCATTTGTTTTTGTGACAATGGCATTTGTTTTTGCGAACTGAAGCACGCAAAAACAGTGCTTGAGTTCGTGAAAACAAATGCCATTGTCACAATGCAGGCAGATTCGAATGACTTCATTTTTCAGCAAGATGGAGCACCACCCCATTGGCATCTCGGCGTTAGAGCTTATCTGAATGAAAACATGCCTCAGCGATGGATTGGGAGGAGAGGTGCTAAAGACCTTGCTCTCTGTGCTTGGCCTGCCAGATCCCCGGACCTCACTGTGTGTGACTTTTTCTTGTGGGGGTATGTTAGACCAAGATTATGTTCCAGCACTTCCAGCAAGTATCGATGACTTGAAAGATCAAATAACAGCTGCAATCAACACGGTGGACCGTGAGATGCCGAAGCGTGTTTGGGAGGAATTCTCATATCGGCTTGATGTTGTCCACGCTGCCGGTGGTGGCCACATTGAGCACTTATAAAACATGAAATGAAACTTGAATGTATATACAACACATGTCTTCATGCTAGAGATTTGAAATTTTTTTTCGTTATTGACACATCACGTGATGATTTTGGCGTATTTTTTTGAAACACCCTGTATATATATATATATATATATAAATATAAAAGTGAACATAGAAGTCATCACTTAGAGGCGACAGTCTGTTTCATGCTATATGCAATCGTCAAGCCACCTGGTGTTCACTTTTATATTTACACACGCTCTATCTCTGATATTGAGCACTTTATTCCATAAATATAGCACACCTTAAGACTATATTTCTTTATATATATATATATATATATATATATATATATATATATATATATATATATATATATATATATATGCATATGTGCGCGCGCATATATATTATATTATATTATATTATATATATGATGAATTATATGAAAATTTATCTAATGGTCAAACGCTTTAAATTATCTCTGCTACAAGTGAGCTTTGGGATTTTGAATAAAAATAAATACAGTTTCCCTGGTATTAATAGATTTGTTGTTTCGTTTAACGCCCAATTTCTCTGTGATAAGGAGGCAGGAGTATAAAAGTTTATATCTGGGGCAGATAGATATGAAGGAAATGAGAGATAGATGAGAATAGATAGACGTAGACAGTGAGATAGACATCGAGACGTAAACGTTGAGATAGGCGTAAACAATTAAATAGACGTAAACAGTGAGATAGAGATATATAGACGTAAACAGTCTGATAGGTAGATAGATACATAGATGTGGACAGATAGGCGTAAATAGTGAGATAGATAGGCGTAAATAGTGAGATAGATAGGCGTAAATAGTGAGATAGATAGATAGGCGTAAACAGTGAGATAGATAGGCGTAAACAGTGATAGAGATAGATAGGCGTAAATAGTGAGATAGATAGATAGGCGTAAACAGTGATAGAGATAGGCGTAAACAGTGAGATAGATAGATAGATAGATAGATAGATAGATAGATAGATAGACGTAAACAGTGTAATTCTAACTCCTTGCGAGAATCTGTTATTCTATGATTCAGTTTCCTAATGATCGACATGTTTTCATTTTTGTTTTCTGCTAATTTCGCCATCTGCTTCTTTTTGGCAATCGTAATATGACAAAGAAAATGAAAATAACACCGAGGAAATCATTTAGGATATCTCAAAAAACTCATTCTGATAATCTCGCGTGAAAATGTCTTTTCTCATGTCGGAAACAAGTGTAGGTAAATAAAAAGGACATCTTTTATTAAAAGGGTGAAAACAAGATGAAAAAGAAACCGGTTTTTGAAATTTTCTTGAAGCACTTTTGTCACACTTCCATACCAGATAGAGAATTCTTTCTCCTCACTCTCGACGAAACACATTTTTATTATTATTTTTTATAATCATTTTTTTTTTTTTTTTTTTTTACTGCCATCGAAGCATATTTAATGTTACCAAGTGATTCTTTTGACGAAAGATACGAAAATAAACAGAGGTGAATATTTTTTCCTTCCGGTCTGCTGGTCGCCATCTTGCTTTTATTCGCGCGAATATTTGGACGTAACCGCTGAACTTGAAATGTTCGGATTTTGGGCTGTGAGCCAGACATTGGAAAAAAAGACAGCTGCACCAACTGACACACACATACGTTTGTGCGTATATACAAGCGTGTGTTGTGTTTTTTTGTTTTTTTTTTATCAATGTACCTAAAATATGTATTTCTGTGTTTTTATTTTTGTTTTTTTTTTGTTTTGTTTTGTTTTTTAGAGAGGGATATTTGAGTATCGCTTTTTAATTTGTATATATATCGTACAATACGACAGAAAAGTAATATTTTAACTTTTATGTTGTATCTCTTGTCTTTGTTCAAAGCAACAAATACTTGAAGCAGAAGCTATCTGTAGTTTTTATTGCCATTTCTAGCGCTTTTCTTACCGGTTCTCGTGTGATCACCAAAATTAAGCGACATTGAGCCTGGTAACTTAGATGGCTAACTGCTTGGGAATACAAGCTGCTGTAAACTTGGATGTGAGGGTAGTGTAATAACGATAACGACTCTAAATTGGAAATCGGAGAGCTGAGTTCCAATTCCAGTCGGTTTGGTTTGTTTTGTTTTATGGCATATCAACCTCCATCCAATCCAGAGGATTATAATATTCCAGAGATGTTCAACGGTTGTCAGGGGTATCTGACATTTTTAATTTTAGTTTGAGTCTTTCGTATCTTCCTCTCAGGGGTATCTGTCATTTTTAATTTTAGTTTGAGTCTTTCGTATCTTCCTCTCAGGGGTATCTGACATTTTTAATTTCAGTTTGAGTCATTCGCATCTTCCTCTCAGGGGTATCTGACATTTTTAATTTCAGTTTGAGTGGGTTGATAAGCCGTAAAAAATGAATCTATGAATCGACAATATCTTATGGTGACCATAGCTGCACCTGTCGGAGGCTAGCGCAATTGTCTTGTAATTGAAGAATTCATAGTGAATGTTTCCAGGAGTGTCACTATCGCGATCCAAACGCCTATCGTCCGGTTCATACACCTCCCCAATTTTCTTAACAGGAGTAGAGGTTTATCCCATGTTTTTTGCTTGGGATTAGAATGCCGGATCCTTAAATTCTATACTTCTCACATCTCCACCTGAAATCTGAAATTTTTTTATTCAGTAATGTTTTCCCCTCTCCCAACAGTAGGTTCGCCTTCACCCCGTTCACACCCCTCCCCGCTCTTTTCTGCATAGGACTGAGTTTCCGGTTCCTTTCAAAGTCTATTCGACTCTACAGACCTAACGTCTTCGCCTGAACTCTGAAATTTTATTCGCTAATTAAATCTTGACCTCTTCAAGTCTAGTATTAGCTGCCTACACAATTTCAATATTAAATAATCCAGCTAAGGTTGATATATGGAAAACTCACTCTGATCTTCCTGATAAGAAAAAATAATGTAAATAATGTATTGAATTTACTATTAAAAATCTCGGAAAAACAGAAAAACGACCCTAGCCTATGTCGAATCCAGAGGAGTCATGACACGTGGAACTAGAACATTTTACCTCCGGTGGACGAAATAAAGGGTTCGGCTCGAAATTCCAATCACCTGAAGATGGCCGAAACGTTGTGAATATGGCAGTGAAGATGAGGATGAAAGTCCGAATACTGTAAGTAATGCAAGTAAATTTTATATATTTACTTAATTTCCAGGTTTTTGAGTTAACATCCTCGCGGTTTTGTATGTTAGATTAACGGCGTATTTATCAAATGCGTTTTCGTGAAAAGAGTCCACTGCGTTATACAGAGACACATACGTACTGCAATATGACATTCTTGTAAAACTGACACGAAATTAGTATTTGGTATGTGTCACAAGCACGTTCTTAATGATACGCTTTCTGCATTAGCATATAGAGACTTTTTCTTCTTATGTCTTGTATGTATGGTTTGAATAAAACGTGAGGGAAAAAGAAAAGCCGTTATACAATTTTATTATAAGTCCTGTCCCCATATTTTAGCGTTGATGAATAACGACTGGAAAGACATCAACGAGGCAAGTTGTTGTCGTGGTAAAATGCGAGAATATCGCAAAGGTAGGAATTAACTGTCAAACAAGCAGAAACTCTTCAAAACGTCATCGAGGGCATAATTACAGACGCAGGTGAGAAAATGCAACCCTTTCGACACATTTTATTCACACCTAGGGAATATTATCAGTGTCAAATATAGGTTCTCTCCCATAATTATGTCTTTTTTTTTTTCTTATATTTTAGTTTTTATTCTTTTTATTCCTTTTTAGTTTGTCTTTTTTTGTACTTGTTTTATTTTCATTTATATTCTCTCTTCTTGTTTTTATCGTTCTTCGTTAATTTTCTTCTTTCTTTCTTTCATTCTTCGCGATTCTTTTGTCTTGGCAATGTCTTCATTTCTTTTTTTTTCTTTTTACTTTTTTCTTTTTTTCTTTCTTCTTTCATTTTATGCTTTTTATTTTCCTTATCCATTTTGAATTTTTTCACGTTTCCATCTTTTTTTCTTTCTCTTCTCTTTTTTTCCTATTTTTCTCCTTTTTCTCTTTTTCTTTCTCTTCTCTTTTTCTTTTTCTTTTTCTTTCTCTTTTCCTTTTTCTTTCTCATTTTCTTTTTCTTTCTCATTTTCTTTTTCTTTCTCATTTTCTTTTTCTTTCTCATTTTCCTTTTTCTTTCTCATTTTCCTTTTTCTTTCTCATTTTCCTTTTTCTTTCTCTTTTCCTTTTTCTTTCTCTTTTCCTTTCCTTTTTCTTTCTCTTTTCCTTTCCTTTTTCTTTCTCTTTTCCTTTCCTTTCTCTTTTCCTTTCCTTTTCTTTCTCTTTTCCTTTCCTTTTTCTTTCTCTTTTCCTTTCCTTTTTCTTTCTCTTTTCCTTTCCTTTTTCTTTCTCTTTTCTTTTCCTTTTTCTTCCTCTCCTCTTTTTCTCTTCTTTATCTTTTTCTCTTTTTCTTTCTCTTCTCTTTTTTCCTTTCTCTTTTTCTTTCCTTTTCCTTTCTTTTTCCCTTTTTTCTTTCTCTTTTTCTCTCTCCTCTTTTCCTCTCCTATTTTCTTTCTCTTTTTTCTCTCCTATTTTCTTACTCTTTTTTCTCTCCTATTTTCTTTCTCTTTTTTCTCTCCTTTTTTTTCTTTCTCTTTTTCTCTCCTTTTTTTTCTTTCTCTTTTTTCTCTCCTTTTTTTTCTTTCTCTTTTTTCTCTCCTTTTTTTTCTTTCTCTTTTTTCTCTCCTTTTTTTTCTTTCTCTTTTTTCTCTCCTTTTTTTTCTTTCTCTTTTTTCTCTCCTTTTTTTTCTTTCTCTTTTTTCTCTCCTTTTTTTTCTTTCTCTTTTTTCTCTCCTTTTTTTTCTTTCTCTTTTTTCTCTCCTTTTTTTTCTTATTTTATTTTTCAATCTTCATTTTTAAATTTATAATTTGTCTTCTATTTTCATCGCCTTTTTATGATCGATGATTTATCTCCTCCCTTTGTGTTCTCCTCCTCCCCTTTTGTTCTCCTTCTCCTCTCATTTTGTTGTTGTTCTCTTTAGTTATTCTCCTTCTCCTCTTTTGTTCTTCTCTTTCTCTCCTTTTTTTCTTCTCCTCGTTTGCTGTTCTTTTGCAACCCCGTTTTCATTTTTTCCTTCTTCGTTTTTTTAGTTTTTTTTTTTTTCAATTTCTTTCTTTTCCTTCTCCGATTTCTTCTTTTTTTGTCCGTTTTCTCCTTCTTTCATTCATTATATTCTTTTTTTTTTCTTTTGTATTCTCTGACCTCTTTTCTTATTCATCTCCATTTTCTTTCTCCGTTTTAGCTTCCTTTTTTAGAATTCCTCCTTTTTTTTATTTTTCTCTTCCTCCCACTTCTCTTTTCTTTCCCTCATTCATTTCCTCTTTTCACTCCAGCTTCATTTTATCCTCTTTTTCTTTTCTACATATTTTCCTTCACCTTCATTCCTCCTTTTTCTTCTTTTTATTCCCAATCTTGCCTCTCTCTCTCTCTCTCTCTCTCTCTTATCTAATCCTCTTTACTTTTCTTTCCTTTTGCTTCTCGCTCTTCTTTTTTTTAACTTTGCATACCTTTTCTTATTTTCCCTTCTGTTTTAAATATTTTATCTCTTTCCCCGACTTTTTCTACTTATTCGTCTTTTATCTCTTTGTCAATCATAATTAATTCTTGTTTCTCCTTTTATTTTCCTTTTAAATACTTCATCGCATTTTCCGTTTGCTTTTCGTCACCAAAAAAACGCTTTCCTACCGTAGTAGATAGACAAGCCGTCTAGTATAAGCATTAATCCCCTGTCATAGATATAAGCCAATTAAGTTGGCTATCTCGACATAGTATATATGTTTTACAAGCTGCTATTTAACTGCCTGCATACGGATAGAAAATGAATTCAGTATAAATAGACATATAAGACAATGGTGAGATACCGGAAGATCCATTTTCATAACGCTGCCTAAGAAGCCAAACAAATTCGAATTCAATCGAACAATCAGCATAATGAGCCTCGTAACAACACTGATCAAGTCTGATGAATAGAGCGCGAGTCAACCAGACCGGAGATAGGACAAGACATGGGAATAAAGAATGCTATATTTACGATCTGAATGATATCTGTAAGAGCAATACGCATCCACCTGTTTTATAGATCGTGCAAGAGCGTTTGATAAGGTACGTCCCAAAGAACTGTTTGAACTGCTAAGTCATATTTTTAACAGTGGACGGAAAATAAGACACCAAAATCCGTAGGTACACTAGGGAAAGATGTTTTCCAAAAGCTAAGCAAAGTATTAAGAAACATTAAAACTTTATTAGAAAAAAAAGAAAAGAGTACTGAACTCTTGTGCAATATCGGTCCTCCTGTATGGCAGTGAATGCAGGAAAATCCCATTACGATCGAGTGAACATGTTTTAGGGTAAATGGAAACAAAAGGGACACTCATGACTTCCATTAGAAAACAAAACAGTTGGAATTTCTGGGGCACACCATGAGGAAAGAAGGCTTGGAAAATTTGACACTCACAGGACATATTGAAGGAAAGATGAACAGAGAAAAGCAGCACACAACCTACCTAACGAGGTTATATAAATGGTTGTCAGAACAGGGAGTAGAAGAGATAGCAAAAAGACCTTTACAAAGGACAGGAAATTGTGGAGAGTCATGATCGCCAACATTCTGAGGGAACAGGGCATACAGAAAAAGTTGACCTGTACTCCGACATGAACTGAAGAGAATAGTTTATTTTTCTGTTTCTCCACAATTTCTTTTCCTTTGTAAAGTTAGACTTTTTTTAAATAAAGCACGAGCCACTATTAGACTGGACATATGTATTTTTACGGGTACAAGAAATGCTATATTTGTTATCCGAATGATATCTGAAGGCAATGCAAATTCAAAAGGAAGTATATCTGTTTCATAGATTATGCAGAAGCATTTAAGGTAGTACACAAAGAACTATTTGAACTGCTATGTAAGCTTGTTTTATTTTAGAAGCATATTAGAACAATCGAACTTATACTGGGCGTATGCCACCAGCATACGAATAAAAAGAAGTGTATACAAAAATAAAAATAGGCATGATATTTATACAAGCTTTACATGGATGTTATTCTAAGAGAACTGGTGATCCAAGCAGGTAGGCACAAACTTAACAATATATTCTGATAACGCTGATGGCAAACGCAAAAAAAAAACACAAAAAAAACTGCCGCGCATCCTAAAGAGTGTAGTAAAGGAAAGTGAGATGAAAGGACTAACCATCATTTGTAAGAAAACAAAATGTATGATTGTCGACTGTAGCCGGGATCATTAAGTCAATGCGAATTTCACGATCCTCTCTTTTGGCCGCATAGTATAAGCCTTTTTTTTATTTTTTCCTACTTCATTCCTTTTTATTTGTATGCTGGTGGTATACCTTAACAAACGCTTTAGCATAATCTATAAAACATAGATAAACTCTCTTTTCAATTTGTATTACTTTCAGATGATAAATATAGTAACTTTTGTGTCCCCGACAATACATATTTCCGGTCTAATAGTGCCTCGTGTTTTATTTGTCCGAATTCGGATTATTAATTTGGTTAAGCTGATTGTACGATGGAGTTGTACTTGGCTTCTAAGGCAGAGCTATGAAGATGGATCTATGTTCTTCCGGTATTTCACCAGTGTCGTGTAGTTCATCTATTATTTGCTTTGTTATTGGCTGATATAAGGCTAAGAACGTAAGAAACGCGGATGACGGTGTGTTGCTAGAAGGCTTGTTCAAAACGATCACTTCGGATGTCAGCAGTTTTGTAGAGGGAACAAACATTTTTGGAGAAAATTTAACATTTTTGAAAAATGAAATTGGAAACACTTCTATAAATTCAACAAATTTATTTATATTTTGAACATGTTCATAAACAAAGTAGTACGGTTACAAATATTGAAATGAAAATATCACCAATTTGTTTGATCCAAATTTAAAATAGTTTTCCATTTGTGCCTGTGCGTATGTTGATAGACTTCCCTTGTTTTGTACATGTAAACTTTTAATACGCGAGTTTATGTTTACTTTGAAAATGCGTATGTATTTGCCAGCGTTAACAGTAACGACCGTAATACGGCAACTGGTAAATTCGACTGTAAAAGATTTAAATCAGGGTTTCCCAACCTGGGTAATATCGCCCAAAGGTGGGTGATGAGAAACTAAAAAAAAAAAATGGTGGGCGATATAGGATTCTGAGTATTAAAAAGGTATTTCAAAATATATATTCAAAGGAAACATGCAAAAAAAAAATATATATATATATGTGTGTGTGTGTGTGTGTGATGTGATTTAGTTTGTTACGATACGATAGTAGCAGCAACCGCTTAAATCAGAATTATTTCTTTTGGTATTTTTTTTACTACATCATAAAATTAGTTTATGAGCCAGTAAGAAACTTTTACCAAGCATTTCTCGTACATTTTTGAATATTTACCCTATAAGTGGGGGGTAGAAAATTTTTCCATGTGAAAATTAAAAAGTTTGCGAACCCGTGATATCAAAATTGTGTAGTGATTTTTATTTGAAGTCGTGTGGGGTATCTACATATTGATTTTACCATTATTTCCTCTTCGAGTTACATGTGCTATTCATTTTAGCTGTTGCTGCTGTTGGAAGTCTCGAATTGATGTGGTTTCTATTATTTGGTACAGTTCTTTGTAATTCTGTGCTGCCAGGTCACAAGGGTTGAATTTTAACCTTGGGTTTTAAAAAGCAGTTGTATATAGCTGCCAGGTTAGATGATTCTGAAGAGTTTTTGTTTTTACAGCATATCAACCTCAATGGGATTTTTTTTAATGCCGACAAGATTTTTATTGCTGGCAATATTTTTAAAAAAATGTATTGCTGGTAATAATTTTTTGCTTCAAAAATTAATCGCTGGTAATAACCTTTTTGTAAAAGGTACAGCTGGAATTAAAACCTATTTTTATACTTTCATATTGTTTTGACCCCAGTTTGGGGGGTCAACTATTTGCCCATAGCTGGGTCCCTAACAGGTGCTACTACCTCGGGTCAGGACTTGGGAACAACAGCAATGAGGAGGTTGTTCCACACACCTCAAAGCCTCCTGGTCAACGGCCTTACTGTTGGATGTAGTTTATCGTCTTATCCAGGACGGTTTCTGAAAGGGTTTGGCGCTATGCATGACATCCATATAAAAGTCTTGATCTTACGAGGCTATTTAAGGACATCACTCTAGTTTTCAGGATAAAGTTTTAGTTTTGAAGTAATTTGCAGTGTTGGCTGAAACTACCTCTAGCGCAGCCTATTCTATGTTCAGTTTCCTTGTCTCCTTTACTACATTTCTCACTAATCCATACGCCGAAGTATTTGAAGTGTTTAGTATTTACTAATTTCACGTACTGAGGTTTTATGATAGATTAAGGCTACGTACCATTTTCATTCCAATTTCAGATCATAGATTCTGTTTTGGAAAGGTTTATTTTGACTCCCATTTCTTGGAACACTCGATAGAGGATGCTGATTATCTGTTCAAAATACTTCTTATCCCAAATATAAATACCTATGTCATCGGCAGCACTGTAAGTTGGTAACTCGAAAAGTAGTTTGAAAGAAAGAGACAAGCCGGCCAAGCATAGAAATGAATACAATATTGGAACTAGTGATACAGAGTGCTAGAGAAAAACAACAAATTTCAATATGAGCCCTGATAAAAAAATGTTTACTGAGACATTAGGTTTATAAGTATCAAAAGTTCATACACTGATGTACAAGGACACATGGCCCTGTGGATAAAAGCGTTGGTTGAATTAATCCACTGACTTGATCCAAAGAGTTCTGGCCACAGCAGAGGTGAACTAAAACTTGGAGAGTTTAGTTAAAGAGAAACCTCTCATCAACGGACTAATAGTGGGGATGGGCGGTCCGTTAAAACCGATTGTCCGTCGATGGGACGGGATTATTTTTTATTTATAAAACCACTCTAGTTAATTACCAGTAGTTATGTTATCATAATGCAAATACTATAAACATGCATATATGGCATAAATAAATATATATTTAATATAGATATATTAGTCAGAATTACAAAATAATAGATTTCTCACAGCTACTTTCTCACGCACGTGCTAATGTATCGTACTTTATATACTGTACACTAGTCTTTGTTTAAAATTGAAAGGCCCGCCACCACCGCCAAGCGGTCACTTTTAGAACTAATACGACTCGTTCCGCGAAGTCCACAAATTTTGAAATACATTGCTGACGTTGGGGAGTTTTTTTTTTTTGTTTTTTGTTTTTTTTTTTTTCCTGTAGATTTTTTATTTTGCCTGCAGATTTTGTCCGTTGCATCCGAAGTTCGTTGACGGGGTAGGGTCGTTGTCTGTACTAAATAACTGAAACTGAGATATCCGGAGGACGAAATAATGTGTTCGGTTCGAAATTCCTGCAGAAGGCCGAAGCGTACAGCCGAAACGTCGTGAATATGACAATAAAGATGAGGATAGGAGTCGAAATAGCGTAAATAGTAACAATATCTCATCTCAGAAATATAGACAGATATATTTTTAATGTTCTCCAATGGAAAAACATTAACAAATGAACCATTGAATGAATTGAACGAAAACAATTGCAACAATAATGATTACGGACAGTTTCCACACACGCTTATTTCTTCCAAACAAAAGTAAACTTGTAAGAAGATTAGAAAAACTTTATAAAAACAAAAATTCTCTTGGTTATATTCAATGAAATATGTATAAAAGAGATTGCCGCATATATATATATATATATATATATATATATATATATGTAATGTTTCATTAAAAACGACAGACAAGGTACTACGGTTAATCTTTTTAATTTTTCTTGTGTTCGAACAAGGGCTTTCTTTTTTGTGTAGAAAACTGTCCAAATGTTCTATAATTCTGAGCGCTTTCGGCTATACCTTTAGATAGTTTTATAGATGATTGATTTTATGATGATTTTTAGGATGATTTTATATTTCAGTTTGCGTGTGTGCGTTATGCGTATGTTTTTAGTGTGTTATAGAGATGTTTTATTTTCCGAATACGGTTAGCACATTGTGGCCTTGTTCGTAGTTAATATTGTTAAGAGTCGATTTTTCTTTTTTATTGTTAATGTTTCCATTATTTTTAATTTTTTTTTTTTTTTTCAGGTGTATGAGATTATTATGTTTGTGTTTTCTACTAATACGTTTCGAATGGAGTCTGGTAGGTTTGTGTGTTTAAATGGGTTCTAATGGAGCTCCGGTCAGATAGGTGCAAGGTTATGGATAGGCATGTAGTTGTGTGACCGATGTAATTATATATGAGCTCGGTTTGATCAGGAACACAGTTCCTTAAGGGGCATTTGAACTCATAGATAATGTTTTCGTTCGTTCTAATGTTGACTTAGCTGTTGTGTTTATTTATTTATTTTTTGTGGGGGAATAAGATTAGCTGTCTTAAATATTTTTATAGTAGTTAATTCTCATTTTCATTCGGGTCGATTGGGATAGTGTTTGTCTTTATAATATTTCTAGGTGAAGATTCGTCTTATTTGTAGTTAATGTGCATTTGGTTTTTGTAGAAAATATTTGTAATTTTTGACTGTATATACACTATCATTCTTTTTTACTTTGAGGAAAAATAGTCTAATTTGGTCTATAAGGTGGTTAGGGAAGCCATTGTTAATTAGTGTCTATTTGACATTATTGAGTTCTTTAAGGAAGAGTATATATATATATATATACTAACGTAACTAAACTCCTTATTTTTCGACAATGTTTCATCCTAACATAGGGTATTTGTAGATACATGTCGGTTAGAATATATATATATGTATGTGCATGGATGTAGGTATCTAAGAGTATAAATATAGATGGCTCTGCGAGTAGAGATATTTTTGACGTGGACGAACGCATGGGTACACATATGTATCCAAGTTACCCCCAAATTCTTTGAAAACACTCCCCCCAAACTCTGAGTTCTAATATATGGACAAGTTTAATATACCAATAATTCTGAATTAGCTTTCTTCCATCTTACTAAAGTTACCTCTTGATTGTTTTTCACGTTTTCGTTAATTTCCGTGGAATCTTGTTGAATCAAACTTTGATCTTGTGACCATGACGACGTAGGTCAGCTAATCGGGTTCGGCCTTCCCTCCCCCTACCCAGGCTTTCCTACCTCCATAATATAATTCCTGTAACGATGCCTTCTCCTGCCATATCTCCTACCATGTCCATTTTAACGTCCTCCCTCTCTTTTCCCCCCAACTAGCCAGTATCCCACTATAAAATGATAGCGTAAAGAGTTTGAAAGATCCTGCGAATTTTAAAATTAAAATTCGCAGGTGAAAATGGTCATTAACTAAAGGTATCTTAATTCCAATTGTAAAGAAAATTTTGCTCTTTTTAATGAAAATAAACATTGATCGCTATTTTGTGAGTCAGTTTGAATATATTAGGTTGGTGCAAAAATAATGTCGGTTTTTTACGTTAAAAATTACGTTAAAAACCGACATTATTTTTGCACCAACCTAATATTTCAAATTCTATGTTTTGTTAATAGGACTCGACTGGGTTATAACAACGGATTACTACATGTATGTATGTATGTATGTATTCATTTCCATGGGTAGTAGATTGTAACTCCGGGTTTCACGCTTTTGCAATAATCAAACTGGTTTATTTTTTATTTTTTTAAGTGGATCTATTTATGCTTATTTGTTTGATTATCTGTGTGTGGTGCAGAGGAGGGGGTGAATTTTCTTCTGTGTTTGTTTGGAAAGACATTCACACTTATGTGTGTCTATGTATGTGAGAGTGTCATCCTAAACAAACACAGAAGAACCCCACCCTTTTCACCAAACATAATCAAACACAAATAAGAATAAATAGATCCACTTTTGAAAAAATATACCAGTTTGTCTGATGATCGCAAAAGGGTGAAACTCTTGGTTACAAACTATTACCATGCAACTGAATATGTTAGCTCTATCACGGATATTGAGTACCTTCCACTAAGTACCGCGCATATATATATATATATATATATATATATATAATCACCATAAAATATGTTTTATCATGTCACCCCAAGTAAGGTAATAAAGCCACAAAAATGAAAAGTTTATTAAGGAGATAGATCAATAATAGAATGGGATTAAAAACGACAAAAGATAACGAATGATATTGTCCTGGCTATGGCGATAAACTACGTCCGCGTCCTGGGTATGACGACAAGCTACATCTGACAGCAAGGCTTTGATCAGGTGGTTTTCAGGGGCGTGGAACAACCTTTTAATTGCTGGTGTTCCCAGGTCCACCATGATCCGGGATGGTAGCACCTGTCAGCGTCCACTCTATCGGCAAATAGTTAGCCCCCACAAAAGGGGTCAAAACACTATGAAAGTATAAAAATAGGTTTTAATACCAGCAATACTTTTTGGAAAAATTTTTATGAGTAATACATTTTTGAAAAAAAATAAATATTTACCAGCAATACATGTTTGAAAAAATATATATATATATATTTACCAGCAATACATTTTTGAAAAGGAAATATATTTACCAGCAATACATTTTTGAAGAAAAAAAGTATTTACCAGCAATACATTTTTGAAAAGGAAATATATTTACCAGCAATATATTTTTGAAGAAAAAAAGTATTTACCAGCAATACATTTTTGAAAAGGAAATATATTTACCAGCAATACATTTTTGAAAAGGAAATATATTTACCAGCAATACATTTTTGAAAAAGAAATATATTTACCAGCAATACATTTTTGAAAAGGAAATATATTTACCAGCAATACATTTTTGAAAAGGAAATATATTTACCAGCAATACATTTTTGAAAAGGAAACATTTACCAGCAATACATTTTTGAAGAAAAAAAATATTTACCAGCAGTACATTTTTGAAAAAATAATATTTACCAGCAATAAAAATCTGGTTAGCATTAAATAACCTACTGAGGTTTATATGCCGTAAACCAAACCAAACCAAACCAAGATGAGGAAATGGAAGAAAAGTAGTTGGGAAAATGAGAGCTTCAGAAAAAGAAATATGGGGGAAAATAAAAAAAATATATGAAAAATACTTATATCATGAAAAAAAAACGAATGAAAAGGCGAAGAAATGATATGAAGAAAGAAAATGATCATGAAAAAAAAAAAGAATACAAAAAATGGAGAAATATAAAACAAACAATAGATCAATAGAAATTCTGTTGACGAGGTACTTAACTAAAACCGGATCATGTAATTTGTACTTGTCGACATCCGAACGTGGTTTGTCGTAAATTATGGCAAAGAAGCAAGATGATCTAATTCGTTAGGGGAGGGCCCGGGCTACAAACTCTAAACGGGGTGTACATTGAGAATATGTTTCGGATGCGAAAGCCGGGAGTTGATAAAAAAAAATGGCGTCAAAAGGTAGCTAACATGCAAGCGACATCAGTAACGACAGTGGGCGGTACGGATTAGACACAAAGATAACATGAAAGGGCAGAAACGAATATGAGAATTAGCTTTAAAACTGGTTGTGGAGAGACGAGGGAAACTCCTGTGAGTGACAGTATAGTGTGTATGTAGGGGGGGGGGTAAACCACGAGAATGAGATTTGGCAATCGAGAACCCTAATATCTATAACCCTAGATCCCAGAAGTGGGAGGCATATAAAATAAAGATATGTCAAATATCTCCGTGTTATTGTGATTAGCCTCGGGTCTTAAAGCGTCATTTTGGGGATTAGTTAAGGAGATTATCTCCCGGAGAGGGATTAAGTTAATGAACAGATTCAAAAAAAGAAGACGACATTAGGAAAATGATGAGAGATAAAACAAAATTATGAAGAAAAAGGAAATGAAAAAAAAAACAGAAATTGGAAGAAAAGTGGGGGGGGAAAGAGGGAAAAGACGAAAGATTTGAAGGTAAAACGAGAAGATGGAGGAGAAAGTGGGGCGAGAGAGAGGAATGAAGAGTGAGAAACAAGTGCGAAAGGACAAGTGCCGTGTCCTTTCAGGACCTAGGCGATCATGGCTCTCCACCTCCTTCTATCCCTTGCAACTCTCAACAAATTCCTTCCCTCTGCCACCTCCCCCCCAGTCTGTCATCCACCTGCTCAAGCTCGTCAGGTATGTCACTCACTGCTTTCCCTTGTCTCTCTTTCTCTCTATTCGACCCGTGAGTCTCAGATTTTCCAGGCCCTCCTTTCTCTTTTACGTGTCGCAGAAACTTCAGCTGCCTCTTCCTGATTGATGTTAAGTATAAGCCTCCTCCTTGTTTGCAACCTCATCGTGGCTCACACGCTCGGCCCATGATATCCTTAGCATCCTTCTGTAGAACCACATCTCCGTCGCTTCGAGTCTGTTCTTCATCTTTGAAGAAATCGTCCAACATTCGCTGCCGTAAAGAAGAACAGATGTCACGTAGTAACTCAGTATTCTTTTCTTCGTTACCAGAGAAATCCTCCTGTCTCTCAATATTCTGCTTTTGGAATGCGTTCTTGGCCATACCAATACGTCTACGGATCGTATTTACCGTCCTCTGTCAGAACGCTTCTCAGATATTTAAACTTCCACGTCTGCTTGATTCTAGCGTTCCCAACCTGCAAATCGCATTTTGGGTTCTTCTTCTTACTGATGACCATGCATCTCGTCTTCTTGTAGTTCATGGCGAGTTCCTTCCTCACACTCTCCATCGCTACCTTCTGTGGGAGATTCTGTTATTTAATTTCTGTGTCTGCTATCAGTACTGTGACATGTGCGTATCTTATGTTGTTAAGATTATGGCCGCCAATGCTGAATCCCGGTAGGGTTTCCAATTCTCTCAGAATTGCCTCACTGTATAGGTTGAACAGGTCGGGCGAGAAGACGCATCCTTGCCTTAAGCCCCTTTCTATTTTTGTATATACGCTGAACTCGTTCTCTATGCGCATGCATGCTGTTTGCTACCAATGCTGAATCCCGGTAGGGTTTCCAGTTCCCTTAGAATTGCTTCGCTGTATAGGTTGAACAGGTCGGGCGAGAAGACGCATCTTGCCTTACGCCCCTTTATATTTTTGTATATTCGCTGAACTCGTTCTCTATGCACATGCATGCTGTTTGCTGTCAGTATAGGTTCTTGATTATTCTGATATCTTTGCCGGACATATCAAGGTTGCTGAGCAGTTCCAGCAGATAAAACGCGCTGAAGAAGATAAAAGTCGGTTAAGAGGAGAAAGGAGTCGAGAAAGAGACAAAGAAAGAAGACGAATAAGAATTTTAATAACGAATGAAACATGAAGAAAAGAGAATGAATGTGAGATGAAGGAAGATGAATAATCCAAAGGAGGAGGCGGAATAAAAGAAGAAATCACAATAATGTAAGATGGGGATTTTCCAAATGGAGCTTAGATGTGTCACAAGGCCGAATAGTACGAGGCATCCAGTGAGGATCGAACTCGCTAATCAATCGTAACAGATAAGCTTTCTAACCATTCCACCAAAGTATAGAAGAAAAAGAATAATGAATAAAAAAGAAAATGAACAAGAAAAGAAAGAAGGAAAAATTAAGAATTAAAATACATAAGAGGAATAAAGTTTGGTCTACTTTGGTCTAGTTTAGCGGCCTATTAACACCTCTATGGGCCATTTAATGCCGAAATCTAAATATATTGTACGCAGTTTTATTCATTTTTGTTGGGGTAATAATACTTTAGTAATACAAGTTTTACTAATTAATCCATAGCTGAGGAGGGAAGAGGTGGATTCATGCCTTTCCCAAGGTTAATTATGCATACGTCAATATAATGAAACTAAGTTGAATTGGAAGTCGCCTCCCCGATTAAAAATTCCGAGCAACTATCCATTACTCTACCCGCATATCCAAGCTCACAGCACCTCAGTCAGTCAGTTGTGTACCATGCGTAATACACGCTTAGACGATCATGTATCTGGAGATACATGACTGACGAGGCAGATTTTCTTTTCCCGCGGTAGGTTGCCTACGGTAGACAAGTTGAAATCCTAAGCTACAGAACCTGGTCTTTCCCGTCTTCTCCTCCTCTTCCGTACTAGACAGCGTTGAGATGTTTGCTCAAATCAAGAAATCTAACTTCTATCGCTCCGAGTCGGCAACAAGGAAATCTTAAAGAAAACAGCAACAGAAAGAACATTTCTACACAAAATCAGGAAAAGACAGCTGAAACTCTTTGGCGACATAATGAAGAAGGGGGGCTTAGAGAACCTACCCTCAGTATGCCCCGTGATAGTTAAGAGGCACATTTCTGTGCTATCCCGCATTTCAGTCGCTTCTCCTCCTTTTCCGTCGTAGAGAACGTTGAGATGTTTGCACAAATAAAGAAATCTAACTTCTATGGCGGAGAAAGTTAGCAACAAGGAATTCTTGAAGAAAACAGCAACAGAAAGAACACTTCGACACAGAACCTGGAAAAGACAGCTGAAATTTTTTGGAGACATATTGAGGAATGAGTTCTTGGAAAACTTGCCCATCACAGGGAATACTGGAGTAAGAGAGAACAATGAAAGCAGGGATTCACTTACCTGATGAGCTCGTGTGAAATGAAAGAGCTGAAAGTTATAGAAAGTTGTAGCGAGCTATGGTCGTTTATGTCATGAAAGGGTGCGGCACGTAGAAGAAAGAATGTCCAAGAGGAAAAGGAAAGTGGAAAAGAGAGAAAGAAAGGTCGAACTTAAGAAGAGGCTGAGTGAGAGAACTAGAGATGGTGGACGTAAAGAGAAATGTTGCAGTGTTGAGAACGACGGATGGTCGAAGGTAGAATAAAAAGAGAATGAAGACTGAAGGACAGTTAGGCCCCGCCTATTCGCGTTTCAGCATTCTCAGCTTCTTCTTTAGGGCATATATACTTATTTGCAAAACTCCAAATATTCGCGTGTGTTTACTGAAGAACATGTGTACAAATTATTCGCTGAGAACTCACTGGATTCGCGTATTTTTTTTTTTTTTCGATAGAACATATTTGAAATATTCTTGTATTACTTTCATGTTATTTAATTGTTATTAATTGACTTAAAACATAACAGTCCATTTTTATGGTAAAAATTGGTAGAATAGTACATCTTCATTGTAAAAAAACAAACGCAAAAACTCTGCGTAGTGTTTTGTTCTTTATAGAAGCTGCGGCTGGGGGTCTTAAAAGTGGCTTATGCTAAATCAGGGGGCATCATCACAGTTCTGTTTTTTAGAAAATATTTTAAACTTTATATTTTATGTCTTGTCACATATATTTTATACAATATTTTCAATAGTTGCATCGATCTATGCGTAATTAAAAACGGTTATTGATCGTATGAAAGAAAATTTACGCTAAGTGTATGGTCATAAATACTATTTTTCAAAAATGTTTTTAAAAGGGTCTGAAATGTTTATAAAGTGTTTAGGATGAAAGTTTAAGGCATATGGGATTTTAACAATCAAAATAGGAACTCATAAGCACTTTTGGGGGCAAGGGTTACAAGTATTCGCGGATTCTAACTATTAGCGGCCGGCTCTGGTACCTAACCGCCGCGAATACGGGGGACTCACTGTATAGAAAATGTTTTTTTGTGTTTGTTTTTTCTTTCACTTCTTATTTATTTTACTTTTCGTTCTTTTTTTTTCTTTCGTTTTTTTTCTTTTTTTCTTTACACCTTTTTTCTTTTCTTTAACATATTTATACGAAGTGAAAGAAAAAGATTTTTTTTTTTTTTTAAACAAAAAACAGGTAACGGAACGAACGATGAAAAGAAAAAGCTAAAGAGATTTCTTTGCTTAATCCATTCTTTATGAAATTAAAGAAAAAAAAAAGACTGTACGGTTAGGGGCGGTGGATGTTTAAAAGACGTCCCCCCTCCCCCCAAAAAAATGTAGGGAAAAAAGAGACTAACAAAAAAAAACAAAAAATAAGTAAACAATTTTTTTTATTTTTTTTTTTTTTTTTTACCGTGACACAAAAGAGGCCCCACGAAAAGCCTTTGGTGATATGTCGTCAGTGTTTAAGCGCTGACAGCGACTCTGACGTTCAGGTTTACAAATAATAGCCTGTGAATAATTGAAAGTAACCGTGAAAAACTCATAATTGTCCGTTAATTTGATTATATCCATTTAAATGTACAGCCATAACAGGGCATATAAAAGTCTATGTAATTGGAATTTGATGCTTGTCTCTTTGTATTCACGAGATTTCGAACGCCTACTTTCAAAGCGACGCCTGGCTAACAAGTTTTGTCAACGGTTGTTGGCAGGTTCGATCCTACCAAGTGATCTATTGTGGCCTTTAGTCCTTTATTCATTGATTTCCACCCACAATGTCATCTAAAAATCTAAGAAGTGTCTTTAAAATTTACCGTTCTTCATTAAGAGAATTTTGGTGTGTAAACGAGAAGAGAGAACGCCAGATCTCTTATCGCGCGTATTATGAAGAGGACAAACGAAAAAATACCAGACACTTAGTCCGATGTGAAATTCAAAAGAAATTTATTAAATAGCATAAAAATAACAGCAGCATATAATTCAAGATTAAAGAAACAAAATTGCAGAAAATTTTCCTTTGTGCACCAAACAATTAGGCAAGATAACATATTCGCATTATAATTCAGTTGGGCTCATAAAATCAAATATGATTATTATCAATAAAATATTCACTTACTATTATTCATACGGCTGGATTTCTGGTTTGTTCAGACAGTAGATCAGTTTTACAGAGATAAATCTTTTCATAAAGACTTCGAAAACAGTGTCAATAACCCCAATTTTGAAACAAACTCACACAAACTGTGTGTGTGTGTGTGTGTGTGTGTGTAACGAATGCACGGCCGCAATTTTAGACGGATTTGCACCAAAATTTACATGCACATGCTCCAAGTTAGCGGGAAGGACAAGACCGACTTTGCATTTCCCAACTCCCATCGATAGTGGGAATAATTGATTTTTTCATGCTTCTACGGCACTTTTCATGTAGTTTGCGGCCATTTTCTACTGGCCAGAGTAAGAGCCTATAGCTGGCTGCCACGAATAGGCAGAAAGATTCAATTGGCCAGCGTGAGAGCCAACAGCTGACTGACACGAATGTTAACTAGCATGCTAGCATGCAAATAAAATCGATAGCTGCATTCGTCACAAGTGGGGAAAAATTTAAATCTGCATGGCACTTTACTCCAATGGACTCATTCGCTTGCTTAAACTCAACGTTGATTCTGATTCCGCAGAACTGGGTTGGCTGTGAAAAAGTATTTGTTGTTAACATTCTATTTTCATTCGGTTTTTCCAGTTACGAGTCCTTTTTTAAAGCTGATCGTTTTGTGTTCATTTTGTTTTAGTTCTTTTTTCGTAACAGATTTAATGTTTAGTAGAGAGCTTAGAAAAAATTCGCAGTGTGAGATAGGCAAGAAGTAAGGCATCTAGCAACATCAGCACGGCAAGGGCACTCCATTAAAGGCAAGGAAGGGGAAAATATTTAAAGTCAATTGATAGCGATCGCTGTATGAGTCGTACGATTTTTTAATCAAGCACGGTTAACGCTGCTAGTAAAATATATCTCTCTAAAATTGTAGAATTTCTTTTTCGTCTCTTTTCTTTTTATTTCAGACAGTAATACACACGTGTGATTTATTAAGGAACTACCTTATATTAATGTAATGTCAGTGTTTCTGTATTGTGCTAACTTTAGCACTTCTGCTGGAGTTACATCAAGTGAGTTTGAGAGGAAGAAATTTTAACTGCCTATTTTAAATTTCCTTCTATATAAAACTACTGTTATTAATGATTTTATTAATGCTTATTTGTCTGACTTAATGTAAATAGCTTCTAAAACGTGTAATCATTTTTTCAATTTGTTTTACTAGATATTACTGCGTTATTCACAGGTAGGTCGCATAATTCTTCAATACAATTTTTACCCACTAAATCGCACTCAACCATTTTTGAATATTACTTGGTTATAGGTAGAAAGCTGTAATTAATGCCTGATATTTTTATGCCTATAATTAATGTCTGATACTTTTAAAAGCCTATAATTAATACCTGATATATATATATATATATATCAAGAAGGGGTTATATTGGGTTGGTGCAAAAATAATGACGGATTTGACGTATCTGACGTCATTATTTTTGCACCGACCTAATAGTTGTTCCAACGAGAGAAAAGTGTGTATATTAAAAAGAAGAGAGAAACCGCAAACGTTTTTAGTTGTAATGTGGATTTTTAAAAAAATATTATGCTTTATTTTCCATAATTTTACACCACGGGTTTCGGGTCTCGCGACCGTCATCAGGTAAAGAGTGGAGATTTCTACATATTATTAAAAATAATTAAGTTTTTTTCTCCTTTATGTTTTTCGATGTTAAATATTTTCGATATGAGACATTATTTTTTTATATGTTAGTAATCCAAATTTCTTAAACATGTGTATTAAATTATGGGGAATAAAGGATGATATTTTTTAAAAATCCACATTACAACTAAAAACGTTTGCATCTCTCTTCTTTTATATATATATATATATATATATATATATTATATATATATATTTTATATATATATATATATATATATATATATATATATATATATTTTATTTTATATATATATATATATTTTATATATTATATATATATATATATTATATATTTTATATATTATATATATATATATATATTTTATATATTATATATATATATATATTTTATATATATATATATTTTATATATATATATATATTTTATATATATATATATATATATGTGTGTGTGTGTGCGCGCATACATATACACACACACATGTAAAAATTAACTTGACATACATTTTTAAAAAACTTAAAATCGTGTTTTAATTATGAAAAATTACATAAAGAAATTTAATCTTGAAAACTTAAAGTTTTCTTTTTAAAAACTTGACGAAGGGTAAAAAGAACTGAAATC
>OZ010613.1:41678107-41768107 GCA_963932145.1 Acanthosepion lycidas
TTCTGCCGTTATCAACTTTTCTACTTCTAAATGGATTGTAACCGTAGAAAAAATGTTTTAGAATGAACCAGACAAAATGTTTTAATAGAAAAAAACATAAACTACAAACAACTCTTGGTATGGTCGCTTTTTGTATTGATTCGTTTTTTTTTTATAGTTTATCAACACTTTGCAGTTTATTTATAGCCAGAAAATATTTTTAAATTGTAGAAGCATTTTTAGATAGTAATGTTTGTGATACACGTCTTATTAATTAACTCATAGCTGGGAGAAGATATGGATTCATACCTAATCAGAATTTGATACACGCACTAGAAATTACAAAGTGGGGTATCAATTCTATATTACAATCAGTATTTAAACGGATTCCTCACTTTGTGGCTATGGTAGTTTCTATATATATTCAAGAGAATGTAAATAAATCTGGAAGATATTCCTGTGTAATTAATCAGTATTTCATTGATTGACTGATTATTTTTTTATGCCTTATCAACCCTTTGGAGGCTATTTAAAACCAGAAAATATTTTTATATTGTAAGAACTGTTTCCTTTTTTTTTCATTGTTTTTTTTACATAATAATGGATTAGTAATACGAATCTTACTAATTAACCCACAGCTGGAGAGACAAGCGGTGGATTCGTAACATTTCCAAAGGTATTTGTGCATGAGTGACTATAACGACCGAACTGGAATTTTAACTCGGTTCTTCGATTAACAATTCTCATCCATCATACATTACACCACCTGCACGTCCAAACTTATAGAATTTGGTATTCCCCAGCGATCGCCCATCTATGTGTTGGCCACGGTCAACGTTGTTTAACTTCTGTTATCGTACGGGAACCAATGTTTCAACGTGATGTGGTCGTAAGTTTTTTTTTTAAAGCCATATTCCTTTGTTATGTTAACGGTCATGACTCTCCACACGTTTCACTTCCTTGTTACCTTATTTTATTGTTTTTATTTTCACAACTTCTTGTGAAATACAGTGAAGTTTTTTCCCCATTGCCTTCTTTACAGTTTTGAATTAATTTTTCCTTCATTTAGTCTGAAAGTCAATGCGAGGGTTTCTACTCTACACTGCAAATAGCAGGATAGACTAGACCCATAGCTGCGTGTGTGTGTGTGTTTTGTTTTGTTTTTTGTTGTTTTTTTTTTAATACCATATCTTTTCAGGATGCAAAGGATCATGATTCACCACAGATTACTTTTACATTATTATCACTTAAAATCCCATATATTCTTGGGAAGGGTGGTGTAGTTTTTTTCCCGTCGTCTTCTCTGCGGTTTTTCCTTCTCTAACACTGATTGCCGCCTAAGGCTATAGAGCTCAGACTACTCTGTTATTTAACCCATAGCTGTGAGATAGAAATGGATCCATGCCTTTCCTAAGGACACGTGCGAAAGACAACACATCAAAGCTTGAATTTGAACTCGGCACACAAATTCCCCTTATGTCTTTGAATAAAATGGCTGAAAATCGACAGCACATTAGCGGCAAAATCCAAACGCAGTTTTCAAATAATATTTAGCCGACAAATCGAACATTGTTGTACCTCTCTAAGACGTTGAATAAATTGAACATTGTTGTACCTCTCTAAGACGTTGAATAAATGAATGAAAGAGACTAGATTTTCTGTTCTGTTTACTTACCAGTCAAAGCTCGAAACTTTCCCTCTGAACTCTCTTATCACCGACATATGGCTATTTTGAACGTCTTGCCGAAGGGCTGAGATCGGCAGAGAGTCGGAATCGGATGTTTCAACTCTCTTCCAAATTACACGACGACCTACCGAAGAAGCTGCCGGCAATTTTGAAGAGTTTCAAATCTGTTACGGCGCGAAAGATGAAAAGCAGATGAAACAGAAATGTCTTCGGGAAGAAATAAAGACGCCTAATTCTCGTCGGGATTTTACCGTGTTGACTTCAAAACGGACCGTAGAAGAAAAATCAGTCAGTGTATGGTTCCCCCCGAGGGTGAATTGCTTCAACAGAGGCTTTGAGCACGACGCAGAAAAATTCCGCTCTCAGCGTCGACGGGCTTGAATATGATTAAAGAATTAAAGAAAAGACTTGGATTTAGCGGAGGGGGCGTGGCTTTGAGATCCAAACAGGAATTATTTTTGTCTGGATATTGTCCAAATCAAAGAGCGATAATAAATTTGCCAGGCTCTCTTTCTTTTTCTCTTTTCATTCTTTTTCTCTTTTCATTCTTTTTCTCTTTTCATTCTTTTTCTCTTTTCATTCTTTTTCTCTTTTCATTCTATTAGCTTTGATTTTACCCCTTTTTTTCGTTTTTCTTTTTCCCCCTTTTCTTTTTGTCTTTTCCTTTCGCTTTTCTTTTTCTCCCTTTTTCCTTTCGCTTTTCTTTTTTCCCTTTTCTTTTTCCCTTGTCTTTTTCCCTTTTCTTTTTCGCTTTTCTTTTTCCACTTTTCTTTTTCCCTTGTCTTTTCCCCCTTTTTTTCCCCTTTTCTTTTTCGCTTGTCTTTTTCCCCTTTTCTTTTTCGCTTTTCTTTTTCCACTTTTCTTTTTCCCTTGTCTTTTCCCCCTTTTTTTTCCCTTTTCTTTTTCGCTTGTCTTTTTCCTCTTTTCTTTTTCGCTTGCCTTTTTCCTCTTTTCCTTTTCCTTGTCTTTTTCCTCTTTTCCTTTCCCTTGTCCTTTTCCTCTTATCCTTTACCTTCTCTTTTCCCCCTTTTCCATTCGCTTTTCTTTTCCCCCTTTTCCTTTCGCTTTTCTTTTCCCCTTGTTATTCCCCCTTTTCTTTCCCCCCTTTTCTTCCCCCCTTTTCTTTCCCCCCTTTTCTTTTCCCCCTTTTCTTTTCCCCCTTTTCTTTTTCCCCTTTTCTTTTTCCCCTTTTCTTTTTCCCCTTGTCTTTTCCTCTTTTCTTTTCGCTTTTCTGTTTCCCCTTTTCTTTTTCGCTTGTCTTTTTCCCCGTTTCTTTTTCGCTTGTCTTTTCCCCCTTTTCTTTTTCCCTTGTCTTTTCCCCTTTTCTTTTTCCCTTGTCTTTTTCTCCTTTGTTTCCCCTTTTCTTTTTCCCCTTTTCATTTTCGCTTTTCTTTTTCCCTTGTCTTTTTCCCCTTTTCCTTTCCCCTTTTCTTTTTCCCTTGTCTTTTCCCCTTTTCTTTTCCCCTTTTCCCCTTTTCTTTTCCCCTTTTCTTTTTCCCTTGTCTTTCCCCCTTTTCTTTACTCTTTTCCTTTTCCCTTGTCTTTTTCGATTTTTTTTTTCAATTTTCTTTGGCCACTTTTCTTTTTTGCTTATCTTTTTCCTCTTTTCTTTTTCGCTTTTCTTTTTCCCTTTTCTTTTCGCTTTTCTGTTTCCCCTTTTCTTTTTCGCTTGTCTTTTCCCCCCTTTTCCTTTTCGCTTGTCTTTTTCACCCTTTTCTTTTTCGCTTGTCTTTTTCCTCTTTTCTTTTTCGCTTGTCTTTTTCCTCTTTTCTTTTTCGCTTGCCTTTTTCCTCTTTTCCTTTTCCTTGTCTTTTTCCTCTTTTCCTTTCTCTTGTCTTTTTCCTCTTTTCCTTTCTCTTGTCTTTTTCCTCTTATCCTTTCGCTTTTCTTTTACCCCTTTTCCTTTCGCTTTTCTTTTCCCCCTTTCCTTTCGCTTTTCTTTTCCCTTGTCTTTCCCACCGTTTCCCCCTTTTCTTTTCCCCTTTTCTTTTTCCCCTTTTCTTTTCCCACTTTTCTTTCCCCCTTTTCTTTTTCCCCTTGTCTTTTCCTCTTTTCTTTTCGCTTGTCTTTTCCCCCTTTTCTTTTTCCCCTTGTCTTTTCCTCTTTTCTTTTCGCTTTTCTGTTTCCCCGTTTCTTTTTCGCTTGTTTTTTCCCCCTTTTCTTTTTCCCTTGTCTTTTCCCCCTTTTCTTTTTCCCTTGTCTTTTTCTACTTTGTTTCCCCTTTTCTTTTTCCCCTTTTCTTTTTCCCTTGTCTTTTTCCCCTTTTCTTTCCTCTTTTCATTTTCCCTTGTCTTTTCCCTTTTCTTTTCTTTTTCCCTTGTCTTTTTCCCCTTTTCTTTTCCCTTTTCCTTTTCCCTTTTCTTTTTCCCTTGTCTTTTTCGATTTTTTTTTTCAATTTTCTTTTGCCACTTGTCTTTTTTCCTCTTTTCTTTTTTGCTTGTCTTTTTTCCTCTTTTCTTTTTTGCTTTTCTTTTTCCTCTTTTCTTTTTCGTTTTTTTTTTCCCTTTTCCTTTTTCGCTTGTCTTTTTCCCTTGTCTTTTTCCCCTTGTCTTTTTCCCCTTTCTTTCCTCTTTTCATTTTCCCTTGTCTTTTTCCCCTTTTCCTTTCCCCTTTTCTTTTTCCCTTGTCTTTTCCCCTTTTCTTTTTCCCTTTTCTTTTCCCCTTTTCTTTTCCCCTTTTCCTTTTCCCCTTTTCCTTTTCCCCTTTTCTTTTCCCCTTTTCTTTTTCCCTTGTCTTTCCCCCTTTTCTTTACTCTTTTCCTTTTCCCTTGTCTTTTTCGATTTTTTTTTTTCAATTTTCTTTTGCCACTTTTCTTTTTTGTTTATCTTTTTCCTCTTTTCTTTTTCGCTTTTCTTTTTCCCTTTTCTTTTCGCTTGTCTTTTCCCCCCTTTTCTTTTTGGCTTGTCTTTTCCCCCCTTTTCTTTTTCGCTTGTCTTTTCCCCCCTTTTCCTTTTCGCTTGTCTTTTTCACCCTTTTCTTTTTCGCTTGTCTTTTTCCTCTTTTCTTTTTCGCTTGTCTTTTTCCTCTTTTCTTTTTCGCTTGTCTTTTTCCTCTTTTCTTTTTCGCTTGCCTTTTTCCTCTTTTCCTTTTCCTTGTCTTTTTCCTCTTTTCCTTTCCCTTGTCTTTTTCCTCTTATCCTTTATCTTCTCTTTTCCCCCTTTTCCTTTCGCTTTTCTTTTCCCCCTTTTCCTTTCGCTTTTCTTTTCCCCCTTTCCTTTCGCTTTTCTTTTCCCTTGTCTTTCCCCCCTTTCACACCCCGTTTCCCCCTTTTCTTTTCCCCTTTTCTTTTTCCCCTTTTCTTTTCCCACTTTTCTTTCCCCCTTTTCTTTTTCCCATTGTCTTTTCCTCTTTTCTTTTCGCTTTTCTATTTCCCCGTTTCTTTTTCGCTTGTCTTTTCCCCCTTTTCTTTTTCCCTTGTCTTTTTCTACTTTGTTTCCCCTTTTCTTTTTCCCCTTTTCTTTTTCCCTTGTCTTTTTCCCCTTTTCTTTCCTCTTTTCATTTTCCCTTGTCTTTTCCCTTTTCTTTTCTTTTTCTCTTGTCTTTTTCCCCTTTTCTTTTCCCTTTTCCTTTTCCCCTTTTCTTTTTCCCTTGTCTTTTTCGATTTTTTTTTTCAATTTTCTTTTGCCACTTGTCTTTTTTCCTCTTTTCTTTTTCGCTTTTCTTTTTCCTCTTTTCTTTTTCGTTTTTTTTTTTCCCTTTTTCTTTTTCGCTTGTCTTTTTCCCTTGTCTTTTTCCCTTGTCTTTTTCCCCTTGTCTTTTTCCCCTTTTCTTTCCTCTTTTCATTTTCCCTTGTCTTTTCCCTTTTCTTTTCGCTTTTCTTTTTCCCTTGTCTTTTTCCCCTTTTCCTTTCCCCTTGTCTTTTCCCCTTGTCTTTTCCCCTTTTCTTTTTCCCTTGTCTTTTCCCCTTTTCCTTTTCCCCTTTTCTTTTCCCCTTTTCTTTTTCCCTTGTCTTTTCCCCTTTTCTTTTTCCCTTGTCTTTTCCCCTTTTCTTTTCCCCTTTTCCTTTTCCCCTTTTCTTTTCCCCTTTTCTTTTCCCCTTTTCTTTTCCCCTTGTCTTTTCCCCTTTTCTTTTTCCCTTGTCTTTTCCCCTTTTCTTTTCCCCTTTTCCTTTCCCCTTTTCTTTTCCCCTTTTCCTTTTCCCCTTTTCTTTTCCCCTTTTCTTTTCCCCTTTTCTTTTTCCCTTGTCTTTCCCCCTTTTCTTTACTCTTTTCCTTTTCCCTTGTCTTTTTCGATTTTTTTTTTTCAATTTTCTTTTGCCACTTTTCTTTTTTGTTTATCTTTTTCCTCTTTTCTTTTTCGCTTTTCTTTTTCCCTTTTCTTTTCGCTTGTCTTTTCCCCCCTTTTCTTTTTCGCTTGTCTTTTCCCCCCTTTTCCTTTTCGCTTGTCTTTTTCACCCTTTTCTTTTTCGCTTGTCTTTTTCCTCTTTTCTTTTTCGCTTGTCTTTTTCCTCTTTTCTTTTTCGCTTGCCTTTTTCCTCTTTTCCTTTTCCTTGTCTTTTTCCTCTTTTCCTTTCCCTTGTCTTTTTCCTCTTATCCTTTATCTTCTCTTTTCCCCCTTTTCCTTTCGCTTTTCTTTTCCCCCTTTTCCTTTCGCTTTTCTTTTCCCCCTTTTCCTTTCGCTTTTCTTTTCCCCCTTTTCCTTTCGCTTTTCTTTTCCCCCTTTCCTTTCGCTTTTCTTTTCCCTTGTCTTTCCCCCCTTGTCTTTCCCCCCTTGTCTTTCCCCCCCCTTTCTCCCCACTTTTCCCCCCTTTTCTTTTCCCCCCTTTTCTTTTCCCCCCTTTTCTTTTCCCCCCTTTTCTTTTTCCCCTTTTCTTTTTCCCCTTTTCTTTTTCCCCTTGTCTTTTCCTCTTTTCTTTTCGCTTTTCTGTTTCCCCGTTTCTTTTTCGCTTGTTTTTTCCCCCTTTTCTTTTTCCCTTGTCTTTTCCCCCTTTTCTTTTTCCCTTGTCTTTTTCTACTTTGTTTCCCCTTTTCTTTTTCCCTTGTCTTTTTCCCCTTTTCTTTCCTCTTTTCATTTTCCCTTGTCTTTTCCCTTTTCTTTTCTTTTTCTCTTGTCTTTTTCCCCTTTTCTTTTCCCTTTTCCTTTTCCCTTTTCTTTTTCCCTCGTCTTTTTCGATTTTTTTTTTTCAATTTTCTTTTGCCACTTGTCTTTTTTCCTCTTTTCTTTTTCGCTTGTCTTTTTTCCTCTTTTCTTTTTTGCTTTTCTTTTTCCTCTTTTCTTTTTCCGTTTTTTTTTTCCCTTTTTCTTTTTCGCTTGTCTTTTTCCCTTGTCTTTTCCCCTTGTCTTTTTCCCCTTGTCTTTTTCCGTTGTCTTTTTGCCCTTTTCTTTTTCCCTTCTCTTTCCGCCTTTTCTTTACTCTTTTCATTTTCCCTTGTCTTTTTCCCTTTTCTTTTCGCTTTTCTTTTTTCCTTTTCTTTTCGCTTTTCTTTTTCCCTTTTCTTTTCGCTTTTCTTTTTCCCTTTTTCTTTAATATTTTCCTTTTCCCTTGTCTTTTCCCTTTTCTTTTCAATTTTTTTTTTACCCTTTTCTTTTTCGCTTGTCTTTTTCCTCTTTTCTTTTTCGCTTGTCTTTTTCCTCTTTTCTTTTTCGCTTGTCTTTTTCCTCTTTTCTTTTTCGCTTGTCTTTTTTCCTTTTTAATAAAAGCGAAACATATCAGATTTATAAAAGTTTCCTATTTATTCTTTATCCTATCATTCTGTCGGAATATAATAAACTGGCTAAAATTTATTCATCGAACCCGTGTTCGACGTTGCTTAACTACGGTCACCAAGTGAGCACCGGTGTTTACAGCGAGATTTGAATGTAGGTGAAAAAAAAAACGATGAGAAAAAGAGGAAAGCAAGAAAGAGAAAAACCACCAGAAAATGAAAAGAAGAAGAAAAAGAAATTCTTGTATTTTTATGTTTGCGTTTGATTTTCATTGGTTAAGCAGGCTTCACGTGCATTTGACTTGTCAAGCAGTGCTTGTGTATATGATTTATGTATCATAATTCTTGTTTCCAAAATAACTTTGAAACTCGAATTATGATACATAAATTAGAAGCGATATTAATGTTTGGTGCGAATGCCTCTACATTAAAATCCTAAAATCTAAACTTGATGGAACCTACATTCGGATGCTGAGAGCCATGCTTAACATCTCTTGGGAACAACATCCGACTAAATCACAGCTCCGTGGACACATTCCTGCTATTTACGCGAGCGCAAGTGATCTACTGCTCTGGACACCAGTCCATTGAGCAAGACGAGTCGGTCGCCCAGCAATCACATACATATGTTATGACACAAAATCCAACCTAATGACCTTCCGGCCTTGATGCAGGACTGTGATGGTTGGCGTGATAGACTCCTGAATGTCCAAGCTAACACAACTGTATAAACAGTTATGTATAGAGACTCGGACTATGTATTGGATATTGGCACAGAAAGTGAATTAGGCATGCCATATTCAATTTCTGCTCAATTCTGTTTCATCAACTTCATACTAATGCTCTTAATCCTCCAGCTATGGGTTAAATAACAGGACAGGCGTTCTTCCGCTGTCATGGGTCTTCATGTCAATGACACGAGTTTATGTCCATTGTTTAGAGCTTTCATTTTGAATTTTAGCGGTGAGACATAAACGATTAATTTCTAGTATAAAGTCTTCAGAAAAGATCCCATCTCTGTTAGAAGACGACTAATATGTAAAATATGTACGTTTTTGACACCAACCTGAAGATTTATATTCCCAACAATAATTTGGTATTTATGGTTTGGGACTCGTCTGACAAGAGATGAGAGCCATTGATAGAAATACATCACTAGGATGCTGACAGCTATATTTAATATCTTCCAGAGACAACAGCCAAATAAATCACAGCTGTATGGAGCCACTCCTGGTATTTCTACAATCTTATATGAATGCAGAATTTGCTTTGCGGGAGACTGCTGGTGAGCAAAACAGGAATTTGCGAGTGATCTACTGCTCTGGACACCTAGCCATGGAGCAAGACTGGTTGGTTACCAGCAACCACTTACATTGACACAGACTGCCTCCCTAATGACCTGACCTTGATGCATGACCATGATGGTTGATATGCTAGACACATGAATATCTGAGCTAGCGCAACCAAATAATAATATAATGTCAATTCTTTAGAGTTATTTTGAAATTTAGTGGTGAAGCATAAACAATTAATTTCCAGTATAAAGTCTTTGAGGAAGATCCCATCTCTGTCAGAAGACCTCTAATATGGAAAACATGTACGTTTTTGACACCACCCTGAGGATTTATATTCCCAACAATAATTAGGTAGTTACGGTTTAGGACTTGTCTGACAAGAGTTACCAGCAACCACTTACATTGACCAGCTATGTTATGACACAAAATGCCAACCTAATGACCTTCTGACTTTGATGCATGACAATAATGTTTGATGTGATAGACTTGTGAATGTCCATGAGGGCTTGACTAAATGATAAGATAGTGAAATGTTTAACAGCTTAGAACAAAAACTCTGTGAGTCAAGTTCAAATTCTAGTTGTTCGTTAAATTCAGTTTCACACAAATATTCTTGGGAAAGCTATAAATTCATGTCAACTATGGGTAAAATAGTAGGGTAGACTGATCTCTGTAGATGTGCATTGGTGTAATAGATTGTGGCTTGAAATGAGACTTACTTTCTTTTCCTCTTCCTTTTCTCGTATTTGTTTTTTTCTTATCTGTCTGCTTGTCGTCTTCTTCGTCTTGCCTTTTTCTTTACTTTCTTTCCATCTTTTTCCCATTTTTTTTTTGGTGGGGGCGGGATTATTCCTGTTTGTCTGTAATGCAAAATATATACGTTTTTGACACCAACCTGGGGATTTATATTGGCAACAATAATTAGTAGTTACGGTTTAGAACTCGTCTGACAAGAGATGAGAGGCATTGATAGAAATATATCACTCGGATGCTGAGAGCTATAGTTAACATCTACTGGAGACAACAGACAACCATAGACCCATTCTTGGTATTTCTACATTCTTACGCGAATGCAAAATGCTTTTTGCAGGATACAAGAACTCGCGAGTGATCTACTGTTCTAAACACCTAGCCATGGAGCAAGACTGGTTGGTTACCAGCAACCACATACATTGAACAGCTATGTTATGATAAAGAATGCCAACCTAATGACCTCCTGCCCTTGATGCAAGACCGTGATTGTTGGCGTGATAGACTCGTGAATATCTGGACTAGCTCGACTGAATAATAATATTAGGTTGGTGCAAAAAAATAATGACGTAATAATGTCGTTTTTTGACCTATTTTTTACGTCAAAAAACGACATTATTACGTCATTATTTTTGCACCACCCTAATACAAGATTGCCTTCGTGGGATTCGGATGATAATGTATGTCTGTTGGCTGTCCACATGTTGACCTTGGGTAGTTTTAACGTAAACACCAGTCTTCTTCTTTATGTGCTGCGTACCCCCAGGACGTAGGCGATCATTGCTCTCCACAACTTCCTGTCCCTTGTAGCTCTAAATAAACTTTCTGTTGTTTCTTTTAAACCCTGTTCCGCTATCCATTTACTCAAGCTCACTAATTATGTTATGCGTTGTTTTTCCTTGTCCTTCTTGCCCCCGATCTGTCCCATGAGTATCAAATTTTCCAAGCCATCTTTCCTCGTTACGTGTCCCGGAAACCTCAACTGCCTCTTCTTGGTGTTAAGTATTAGTTTCCTTTTTGTTTCCATTTTTCTCTAGAAGTTCGTCGTTACTTACAACTTCGGCCTATGGTATCCTCAGCATCCTTCTGTAGAACCACATTTCAGTTACTTCAAGTCTCTTCATATTTTTTAAAAGATTGTCCAGCACTTACCGCCATAGAGAAGGACAGATGCCACGTTACGGTTTGATGCACTTTTCTTTGTTTCTAGCGAAGATTTTCTATTCCTTAGCACTCTGCTTAGATTTTGCGAGGCATATTTGAATATCGTCAGACGATCGCAAAAGCGTGAAACCCAGTGTCACAAACTCGCATCAATCCAACCAAATATGTTAGCTCTATTTCTGGTATTGAGCGCTTTCTAATAAGTACCGCGCATATAATATATAGATAATAATATATATATATATATATATATATATATATATATATATATATATATATATATTATAAATTAAATTGATTTAAAATATGTCTTTTCGCTACACAGTTCTAACCATATTTCAAAAATGGAAGCTAAAAGCTTTGAATTTAATTTTGTAATTAAATTAAAGTCATTAGTTCCATTTCATCCTCAAGCGAATTTTGGAGTCTAATGCTCTGTAAATTTACATTGAGCACTATTTTGTAAAAATAAAAATATCTATAAGAACACCGGATTATATATCTTACTGTTCTTTCTTCTTATATATATATATATATATATATATATATATATATATAACTTTTCACACACACACACACATATATATATATATATATATATATATATTATAATTATTTTTTTAAAATATGATTCCTTCGCTACATAAGAGTTCTCATGTTTCAAAAACAAGAGCTGAAAACTTCAATATTAATTTATTAGAATTAAATTAAAGTATCAAGCTCTGTTTCATCTTCAAGCGAAATTTTTAGAATAACTAATCTTGAAATTTACGCGTCTTTATAAGCATATTCATTCGTAAAATTAATTACTATGGAAACAGCTAGAGCAATTATTTAAATAAAGGGCGTAAGGGTTAACAATTTGTATCAACATCGGAAGAGGTAGTGTTGGGGTGTCTAAAGCGGATGATGACATCTATACTCATATCGTCTAGTTTGTTTCAGTGACAGAATAAAAGGTCTTATTTCTACGCCGTTAAGTGTCCATGGAGTCTTTTTTTTTTTTTTTTGTAAAAGTGTACTTTGTATAGAAGAGCGTCGTATTAAACTACAATATGTTTTTTTGTTTTTGTTTTGTTTTTGTTTTTTACAACTCCATGAAGGGTTTGTTTTTTTATCTTATGATTGGGTTAAGCTTTTAAACCTTTTATTTAGACTATGGAATTTAAAATTTTTATTAATTTTTTATGCTAATATTTTAATGCAAAAATTTGTTGATGTCGGCAAAAAACTGTTAACTCATAATTATAGTTTAGGCTCTAGTTATGTATTGAGCACTGTTTTTTTTTTTTGTTTTTTTTTTTTTTTAAATAAAAGCAAAAATACTAACGAACTTCGGATTATTTACCTAACGATTTCTTTCCTGTTTTCTATATATTTACACACATATATATATATATATATATATATATATATGCTCGAACGCATGGATGTGTATCTGCGCCTAACCTCAGATTATTTATATGGGTGTGTTTGTTCGAAATAAAATGCACTTAGTCTGATAATTGCAAAAAAGTGAAACCCGGAGTTAGAAACTACTTACAATCGATGCAACTGAATATATATATACTGTTTCGCTGTATCACAGCTCATCAGTGTGGTTAGACATCCGATTGCTTCAAACCGGGATCAAAACCTGACTGATTTGGCATTAATCGGAGATTTAACCCCTGAGCTATCAGCGCCCGGTTTAGAGGAAGGCTATTTTTTACGTACTTATTCTTCGAATAAACACGCCAGTGACCGAGAGCACTCAATTCCTGTAAGAGCTGCTTTGCAATGTTAGCAGTAGTAGTCATTGTTTACAAATTCGCGCTTTCTCACAAAAGTGCTCGACCGGAATTAAATTTTCCGGTGGCATCTAGTACAGGTAATAAATCCGTTGCTATGTAATCCAAGTGGATCCTAGTAATATCAAATAATCAAACTGATCCACAAAAAAAGCTCAATGTATTTATTATTACAGAGCATATAAATTAGACTAACAAATCCAAAATTACATCATATGGGGGGGGTAGATTTATTTCAACTGACGATAAGTACATCAATGTTATTCAACCCTTCTGTATAGATTGTGTTTGTGTCGGAATTAGTAATTTAAAATTAACTTTGTCATCTGTCGAAAAACTGATACAGAATTTATCCAATATTTCAGTTAGATGAAATGCCCGACTCAGTGGTTAAGGGAGGGTGGAACTTATTAGCCTTAAAGGTAGAGGTTTTATAAAAATTAACCCGGATATTGACCTTATGACATTGAATTAGGGTTATTTGTAGAATGAGGTGTTAAATTGAAACTAGAAAAGGGCCGAAAGGGTTTTTTTATTATATATATATATATATATATATATATATATATATATATATATATATAATGAAATGGACAAAGTCCGACAATTATTTTAATACATTTTTTATATTTATACGTTCTTTTGATAGATACAAATATTTAAGTAAATGCTCTGTTTTATAATAAACAGTATTAATGACATTTACCGGCCTGAATGTCCGAGAAATTTTCAGATTGAGCCACAGAAAAACAGTAAAATCGACCTTGCTAACCGAAACGCTCCTCTGTGGCTCAATCGATAAAAGCACGTTAGGCTATATGACTGTTCCGTATAGGATACAGGTTCGATTCCTGTCGGTGGACGCATATTTCCAATGAAAATTTCTCGGACATTCAGGCCGGTAAATGTTGTTTAATACTGTTTATTATAAACAGAGCATTTACTTAGATATTTGTATCTATAAAAAGAATGTATAAACATAAAAATGTCTTAATATTAGGTTGGTGCAAAAATAATGACGTAATAATGTCGTGTTTTGACGTATTTTTTAACGTCTGAAAACGACATTATTACGTCATCATTTTTGCACCAACCTAATATATATATATATATATATATATATATATATATATATATATATATAATTGAACATTTAATTTTATATGTTATTAATGACCTGTCACTTTATATTGTGCAGTTTAATTTCAAAGATTGTTTTCCCTAAAAGCTTTCTCTTCCAAAAATACCGTGAGTTCGATGTTTGATCTAATTTTGCAACCAATCATCAAATTACATAAAACCTCAATAAATCAAATATTACTTATTAATACAAGGTGTGGCAGGAATACCTCACATATATTCCTCCAAGAAATACCTCCCATATAATGGTAAGACAAGGTGTGGCAATGGTGTCTTCATCTGGCTCTGTCATAGGCAAACTGCCGGCCACATGCGGACCGATTTGCTTTCTGATTAGCAAGCTTAATTTCATGAGGAAAATAACGTCTCTTAAAATGTCGTTTGTTTCTTTTCGTTCTCACTTGTTCACTCACACATTCTCATGCACAACGACAAGCATAAACAATGATTAAGTACAATATTTGTTCTATTTTGTAACATTTCGTTGTAGGTAATGGTTTTTATGTTTTTGTTTTTGTTTTTTTTAATCGGTTTCACCTCATGCAAGGTAGTAAAGCCACTAAGACACAAGTGGTTATACGGTGTGGAAAAATTAGGAACGGAAACTTTAATAATGAGCGATAAAGAGAAGAGTAATCAGGAGGACATTAGATAGCGATTGACATTGCATTTAAATTTTAAGCAGATTGAAGGGTGTGACCGGACGGCAGTCCCAGAAGCGTGAAAAGAAACTGTTAATATAAAATTTACGGCTACATCTAAGCCAGCTCAGCTGTAAATTGATGAGATCTCGACGCCAGTTTTTTGTGTTCACATCTCTCTCGCTTTCTTTTGCAATATTTGTTCACATCTCTCCCTCTCTTTTAATCTCTCTCTTTTCAAATCTCGCTCTCAATCTCTGTCTGTTAACATTTCCATCTCTCTCTGTCTCTTTTCACATCTCTCCCTCTCTCTCTCTCTCTCTGTTTACATATCTTTCTCGGTGTTCACATCTCTTTTTCAATCTTTGTTCACCTCTCTCTCTCACTATATTCACATCTCTATCTCAGTCACTTTTCACGTCTCTTTCACCCTCTCTGTTCATCTCTCTCTCTCTCTCTGTCACTGACTGTTCACGACTCTCTTTCTTATTCTCTGTTCACATCTCTTAATATATATCTCTTTCTCTCTGTTTACATCTCTTTATGTCTCTCTCTATCGGCTACTGACTCTTCACATCTCTCTTTGTCAGTCTCTGTTGATATAATTTAATCTCTCTCTCTCTCTTTAAGTCACTGGCTGTTCACGTCTCTCATTCTCAATCTCTGTTTACCACACTTTATGTCTCTCTCTATCGGTCACTGACTGTTCACATCTCTCTTTCTCAATCTCTCTCTCTCTCTCTCTCTCTCTCTCTCTCTCTCTCTCTGTTCATTCATTTTGAATTCCTTTTATTTTGAATTTATATACCCACTTTGCTATCCACCTACATTTTGTCTATCTCGGTCGCATCCCAAACCCCCAATCTCTTTCATTCTAGACCCAACTGAAAGCCGCGTTCGTCTAATCAATGCCCACAACCCAGAAACCCTCTTCTTCTTGAGAAGTCACCCCGAGGCTAGCGGTCGATCCGGGCATTCTCTTTCCCGCCATCGTTCACAATGTGCGTACGTGCAAATCAGTGCCCCAATGTTTGTACATGTGGATTTGCGTGCATGTGTTGAAAAAAAAAACTTATTTTATACTTGTCTCTTATCTAATGCAGGGGAAAGAAACGTCCCACCTCCCGACAACTGTCGTATATACACGCAAGGGTTTACGCTTAAATACTTGCAGTTTTTTAACGCATAGAAAGCAGGAGTCGAATGTCATGTTAAGAGTAATGATTATGACGTGGGATAACCTTCTAGGTCATTCAGTGCGAACAACAATAATTGCTCATCATTTTCGTTTTGGAGAGAAAAAAAGGAAGCAAACCAAGAAACAAGAATTCAGTTAATTTTTTTTTTTTTTTTTTCGTTTTGTTTTGGTTTTTATTTTTTTTTTTTATTTTACATTTTTTTTCGTAATTAAAATATCTATATCTAATACGCGGTCTGTACCGCCATTTTGAAGATCTTGAGCATTGGCTGTGTGGCCTTGTAATATTTTACTGGAATTGGCTTTGCATTCGATTTCAAACCAGACCCAGAAAGCCAGTTGCAGGGAAGACTTGAGATGACCATCCGACCACCAGCCGGGATTGGAGTTCTGCGATTCCGGTGTTCTCTCTGCTGACCCCCCGAGAGGTGGGAACATGTGTGCAAGGCTACCTCTGATATGTGCGCGCGTTAAAAGAAAAAAAAAAAACACAATTAGACAGATGGATATATAAGCAACATTTGGGAGTTATTCTTTTAAAAATGCACCCCTCAAAAAAATCGTGGTGGATAGATAACAACTTGACCTTGATCTGAAGAAGTTAAGATTGCAGCGTTCAGAGGAGCACCCACGCGGCACTCTATTTCAGCAAATAATATGTCCTGATGAAAAAGCTATCAGATGGAACTTTATCCTTACATTTGGAATGCAGAGATAATTAGGACGATTCTATAATTATAGAGTCATGATTAACTAGTGAGATACTAACATAGTCAATTTAGTCAAAACTGCTAGATATATATCTGTATTCCAGAATTCACCAAACACAAATCGTCCTGGGTAAGATGATAAACTACGTCCGGCAGAACAATCTCTTCATTTCTAGTGTTCCCAAGTCCACCCTGGCCCGTGGTAGTAGCACCTGTTAGGGTCCCAGCTATGGGCAAATAGTTGAACCCCCAAAGTGGAGTCAAAACAGTATGCAACTGTAAAAATAGGTTTTAATACCAGCAATACATTTTTGAAGAAAAAACAATTAGTAACAATACACACGGAAAATAGTGATTCCTGTGTACAGTGGCCAAGTATGCCAGTATGAACCGTAGAGAGGATTGAAGTTATTCCTGGTTTGGCTTGGTTTCTTTTGTTTTACGGCATATCAACTTCAATGGGTTATTTAATGCCGATAATTTTTATTGCTGGTAATGTTTTTCCGAAAATTTATGGCTGGTAATTTTTTTTAATGTATTGTTGGTAATAATTTTTTTACAAAGTATTTCTGGTATTAAAACCTATTTTTACACTTTCACAGTGCCCCGACCCCAGTCCGGTGGGAGGGGGCTAACCATTTGCCCACATCTAGGACCCCAACAGTTGCCGCCACCCTGGCTCAGGGTGAGCCTGGGAACACCAACAATTAAGAAGTGGCTCCAGGCTCCCCAAAATCTCCCGATCAGAGGCCTCGCTGTTGGACGTAGTTCATCGTCCTACCCAGGACGCGGATGTATTTTATCGTCTTACCCAGGACGCGGATGTAGTTCATCGTCCTACCCAGGACGCGGATGTAGTTCATCGTCCTACCCAGGACGCGGATGTATTTTATCGTCCTACTCAGGATGAAGTTTCTCCTGGTATTTCCGAGAAGGGATGAAAGCGTCCATGCCGGCTTTTACCCAAGAAGAGACCTCAGTGGCGCAATTTCAATTGGGTGTTTAAAGATATCAGTTCAAGGGGCGTCACGGAGAAAATCGCGGAGTGAGTCCCAATCATACTGGTAACGTAAAGAGGTACCTGTTTCAAAGAGGATTGGAACGAAATAGCAGTAACTACCACAGAGTGATCAGAATTACCAACAGAAATCATTTAGTGATACAGGTCTTACTAATAACCCATAACCATAATAAATTTTAGCGCCTCCAAAACAAAACTGCTTTCATTTAAACACCATAGAGAACCTTTTCTGCTTGCTATTAGCATGGCTGACGCTAGACTCCAGGAGAGCAACCTTTTGCCTCACGTTTTTCCATTGTTTTGATGTGGATCGACTACATCGAATCAATAGCTGCTGGTCCTACGCTGTTCCTGATCTTCACCAATAATCTTCATGATGTCATCATTTCTCAAGTAGGCAATTATGCAGATGACACTACCACGTACTCCTATCTCAATAGCAAATCCGTCAGAGCTGACAAAATTAACTTAGCCGCTGTTTCTTGAAAAGACCTCCAATCAGTGGTTAACTGGGGCATGAAATGGCTTACAAATTTCAATGACTCCTAAACAAAACTGCACTCATTTAACCGCCATAGAAAAACTTCTCTGCCCTCCATCAGCATGGCTGATGCTCGACTTCAGAAGATCGTCTCACTGTGCCTTCTGGACTTCGTTTTCGACTAACTTGAAGTCGAACAACTACATTGAATCAATAGATGCATCTACTGCAAGGAAAATTGGGTCACTGTGCCGTGCCATAAATTTTTCTCGTCTGAATCCATCTTGCACATTTACAAATCTGTCCATGCATTGAATTTGTACTTTTTCACCAACGTGACATGGCTCCCCTCTGTCTTTTCTATAAATATTTCCATGGCAACTGTCCTGACGAGCGTTTTTCCCTGGTGCCTTGACTTCATGAATTTAAGCCTACTACTAGATTAACATCTAGGCCTCACACTTTTACTAATAGCTAAATGAACCAACACTTCTACTCCAACAGTTTCTTCTCTTGAACTTCCCAACAGGGGAACTCCCTTCGGTTTATTTGCTTCCCTGATAACTGCAATCTTAAAAATGTAAATGCTATATGAATCGCCATCTTCTGACTTCTTGAATCCCGTTCATCTTTTGTTCTTTCCTCAATCCTCCTCCCTATTCTTAGTTTTCTCATTTACTTTAATTCTCTGTAAACCCCCTGTGTACTTGTGGCATTCCTGCCTTGCTTGTAGCGAAATGATTAAAATAAAAGAAAAAAGAAAGTAACTACCATTCCTCTTTGTCTCTATTTTTTTCATCCATTTGCATAAACACGTTAAGTAAATTATTCACCCTTTCTTCTTCTTCTTCTGCCTTCAATATGACCTGTGAGTGTTATATTATCCAGGCCCTCTTTCCACATAATGTGTTTCAGAAACATTTTCGAAAATTTGAATGCAATGTCAGTCGTTATCTACTGTCTTTTTGATTACTCTTCTATTGTTCTTACTCCTTGATAATGTTTCTCTTTTTCTTTCACACTCGATAAATCCTTGTGTCTTAGTGGCTTTATTGCCTTGCATGAGATGAAATAAATAAAAATAAGTTTCTTTGTATTTCCTTAACACTTTCACGTTACTTACATGTTCTGATTATGGTATTCCTAGCATCCATTGGCATCTCAACCCCCTCCAGTCTCTCTTTCATCTGTGAGAAAATTGTCCAGCATTCACGGTCATATAGAAGATTAGATATTACAGCCTTTTCTTTGATTCTGGCGATATTTTTCTCGTATTTTAATAATTTGCTTAGTTTCTGGTAGAGATTACATAGCAGTTCAATAGAGGTTTTCTTTATTTCTAATGGTATTTTCATGTAACCTTTTACTTTGCTTAAATTCTGGTAGAAATTACATAGCAGTTCAGTACACTTTTCGTTATTTCTAATGATATTTTCATGTGACCTTATACTTTGCTCAGCTTCTGGTAGAAATTACATAGCAGTTCAGTACACTTTTCGTTATTTCTAATGATATTTCCATATGCCCTTGTACATTGCTTAGTTTCTCGAAGATGAACTCGTTCAGAAATATGTAAACAACCAGCTGTATGCAACCATACAACTCGATAGAACTCGGAGAGAATGTATTGACATAATCAAATTTCAACCGACAGTCACAGTACTAATGGACTGTCCTATCACTGATAGAGCGGGTCCTCTTATATGTTTAATCTAAACAAATTACAGTGTAACCCGGATATAGGAGAGTTGTCGGAACCGGAGAGGAGTCTCTTATATCCTGGTTTGGTCTATTTTGTTTACATTAACACAGGCTTTAATTTGGGACCAGATAAAATCTCTCTTATATCCGTGTTTCTCTTATATCCGGGTCTCTTATACCCTGGTTACACTGTAATAATTTTTATAAAAGTACTTCGAAAATCAGAAAGGAGTTATCAGTGATCAGGCATTTAAGGAAAAATTACTAAAAGACTTACACACATACACACACATATATATATATATATATATATATATATATATATAAATTAAATTTGAAGTTTTTAGCTTCAGTTTTTGAAACATGGTTATTACTGTGTAGCGAAGAAACCATTTTTTTAAATCAGTTAATTTATAATATTTATGCTCTGTAAATTTACATTAAGCACTGTTTTGTAAAAATAAAAATATCAATAAGAACACCGGATTATATATCTTACTGTTCTTTCTATTTATTTATATATACACAAACTTTATTAATTATTCAGATTATCAACTCACTAAACAGGAAACAGAGTTCCTAATAAAAACTACAAGTACACCCACCACATTATATATATATATATATATATATATATATATATATATATATATATATATATATTTAGTTTATGAAAAACTACTTAATCCGTATGGGTAGACCCAAGTAGGATAAAATCCACAGAGCTCAATGTAAATCTAGAGCAAATAAATTTGAATAAAAACAGACCACTTTAAGGTTCCATGTAATAAATTATTTCACCACAGCCCTTTTAAAGGACTGCGGATCATCAGACTTTACTTCCAAAGGTTTCAACCTTTGGAAGTAATGTCTGATAATCCTTTAAAAGGGCTGTGGTGAAATAATTTATTACATGGAACCTTAACGTGGTCTGTTTTTATTTAAATTATATATATATATATATATATATATATATATATATATATATATATATATATATATATATATAAGTACCTCTACATTTTGCTGAAAAAATAAGCATAGCAAGATGAAAGCAGGCTCCAAACTTAATAAAAACAAAGTTTTATCAACAAAATGTTTATGTTGTTATTATGAGAAAAGACCAAATTAATTAATTATTTATATATTAATAATTCTCGCAATCGAATTAAGTCGACTTCCCATGAAAGACTATTACCTGTGGAACAACATTTCCGCCTAGAAAAACACGATTTTAAAACCCATGCCAAATTCACTATAATTGAGAGAATAGAAATGTTCAGAGCAGATAACATTAGAAAGATTTAAGAGTGCCATGAAAATAAGTGGATACAACATTTAAAAACGCACTATCCAGACGGGCTTGATCACAAATTTAACAATATAGATAGTATTAATATATAACCCTACAAATCAGGACCTGCCCACACTTCTCACCCACATAAGACAGACATGCTTACGGAGGTGTTGAGGCCTCACACTTATACACATACCCACATGAATATACAAGCATCATACTCACTCACTCCTTAATGAGCCAAATGGTAACACACACCGATAGTAATATACACACTTACACACATCATACTCACTCACTCCCTAAGAAGCAAATAATACAAACACACTTAACAGACATATCCTCCTTCCAGGAACCAATAAAACTGTCAAAATGACCAAGGGAATTCAGAGCAGCATGAATCCATCCAGCTCTTATCTTAAATAACAACTTAAAAGAGACTGACCAAAATTCATGTTAAAAAAAAATAAAAAAAACAAATGAAAACTAAAGACAAAAGTTCATTTTCCCCATCAAGACATTCATTTCTGTTGTTCGCTGCTATCAGCCAGCAGAAATTTTGATGATGGCCATGTTGGCTGAAACTAGTCGAGGAATCTAAATGAAATAATAATAAAAACGAAAGAATAATAATATACAACACAGTGTGTCTGAAGATTTTAATATTTGTTATTGTTCAATATATATATATATATATATATATAGGGAGTCATATGAATCTATCCAGCCTCTTAAAAAGAACTTAAAAGAGAAAAATATAAAGTTCATTATCTTCAAAAAGTCATTCATTCCTCTAGTTCACTGCTACTAACAAGCAAGATTTTTTTTCTCCTGATGATAACCATGCTGGCCGAATCTATTCGAGGAAACCTAATTGAAATAATAATAATAATAATATATATATATATATATATATATATATATATATATATATGTGTGTGTGTGTGTGTATGTGTGTGTGTTTAACAATAAAATATATTGAAAAATTAAAAAATCAAATTTTTCAAACAGACTGGGTAGTATATTAATATTTTTTTTGTTTTATTGGCTGGGCATAAGTCGTTTTTCTCCATCATTGTTTAACAGGTGGTTGGGCATTACGTCATATTTCTCTGATGTAACTCATATTAACATTTAATCATTTTTATTAACAACTATTGTATCAAATATTAGTTATATGATGTAACTCATATTTCATACAACAGTTGTTAATAAAAATGAACACGCTACCGCCCCTGTCTAAATGATTGGATTTCTCTGTATCCGTGGAAAGAAATATTATGAATGTGTGTGCGTTTAAAACTCAGTAAATTTCAAGTTATTCCAAAATTTCTCTACCACCAGTAAACCGGTTGTTATGGCTCAAAGGGTTAAACAAACTAGAGTTAGGACACACAATTTTAATTTTATGTCTGATAATTGCCACTCGCATGAAGCTTTAAGTAGCATCATACGGTGGGGAACAACCAGATCATTTTTGTCAATAAATATACTTGAGTTGCTATTTCATTTCAAAGTCTTTGCCCCAGAATTCCTGTCGGTCTCTGCAATTCCTGAAGCAGTAAATAATTAAACTATCTCGTGCGATTTGACTAACCTTTTTAAGGCTTTCCTAAAGTAGGTTATCCGAAATTGAGATGAGTTGAATGCGGATAACGGACGAACCATTATGAGTGGAAGCCATCCATCATGGTCATCTGTCTTGGAATCATAATCAGTTTTTGTTTTTTTGTTTTTTTAGATTCTTTTTCCCTCTTGTGCCAAAAACATTTGCTTGCAATGACATTCATGACCTTTTGAAAGCAAACAAAAACAAAAAAAAACAACTTTTTCTCTGGTCGCTCAGATCTGGGAACTGTGTGAAAAAAAAAAAGGATCGTACGCCATTTAAACTATCTAATCATAGATTTTGCAAGCAAACCTCTGTATCGTCCGTTAGAGAACATAGGAAGATTATCCAGCGCCGACACCTTCAGGATGCACCCTGAAATTTGAAACTTGAAATCACTCCAAATATGCTATTAAAAAGTGTGCTAACATTTTTCATTTTCTTTCTCGATTTTTTTTTTTTTTTTTTTTTTTTTGCGCTATAATTTTATTTTTAACCTTAGACTGAGATCGTTACGAAGCAGCCTTGATCGTAAATAAAAAAGAAATAATGTTTAAGACAGATTCGAACAGGCAGGCTTCCATGAACAAAAAAAGAAATAAAAATTCAAATTTCGCCAGTGGGATATATTTTTTTATATTTTTCTCGCACTTCTCGCTTGTGAAGCTCTCGTCCGGCTACATGATTTCTGGCCAACTTTGATCTTCAAAAATTTAAATGTATTATCAATCGTTATCTACTGTCTTCTTGATTACGTTCAACATTAGCACAATGTCTTCATTTGTCTTACAAAACACAACCCCAAATGTATATATAGAATATGCATATATATGTGATATGTATATAATATATATATATATATATATGATGCATATCATATATATATACATATATATATATATATATATATATATATATATATATATGATATGCATATCTATATCTATATGTGATGCATATCATATATGATATGCATATCTATATGAGATGCATATCATATATATATATGTATATATATATATATACAGAGAGAGAGGCATATATATATATATATATACACAGAGAGAGATGCATACTATTGGTTGCTTATATTTGAGTCTTATATTATTTATTGGGTTCGGGGATACATGCAAACAGTTATATTTGAGTCCTTAATTATTTGCTTGGCTCGGGGAGAGATAGGAAATGATTAGTTATGTCTGTGTTCTTAAGCATTTACCTGTTTCTGGGATTAGGTAAAAACTGGTCAGTTATATTTTAGTCAATAACACTTTACTTTCTTCGGTAATAGATAAATTTCGTTCATTACATTAGATAATATGCAGTTACGATATATATGTAAATAGTGGTCGTTTATAACTGAGCCTGCTAGCTTCGGCGATGGGTAAATATTATTCGTTTATATTTGAGCCTACAACCATTTGATAGCTTCGGGCATAGGTAAATATTATTCGTTTATATTTGAGCCTACAACCATTTGATAGCTTCGGGCATAGGTAAATATTATTCGTTTATATTTGAGCCTACAACCGTTTGCTAGCTTCGGGAATAGGTAAATATTGGTCGTTTATATTTGAGCGTGAAGGCATTTGCTAGCTTCGGGGATCGGTAAATATTGGTTGTTTATATTTGAGCCCGGGGCATTTGCTAGCTTCGGGGATCGGTAAATATTATTCGTTTATATTTGAGCCTGCAGGCATTTGCTAACTTTGGGGATAGGTAAATATTGGTCGTTTATATTCGAGCCTGCAAACATTTTCTAGCTTCGGGCATAGGTAAATATTATTCGTTTATATTTGAGCCTGGAACCATTTGCTAGTTTAGGGGACAGGTAAATATTGATGTTTATATTTGACTCTGTACGCCTTTATTTGTTTGATCTCCTTTCTTGGATGTTTTACTCCCTTACAGCGTTTGCCGTTAGGTATATGAATCTCAGCAGGCATTTCAAAAATTCCATCGCCTGGAATATTAAGTATTTTCTATAAACGCCCGTTTTTCTTGTCAATTACTACTTATTTTAATTAATTTATCAATGGTACCGTATGCATTGTGTGAAGGTAAACACTGATTGTCGATTGTTATCTGAGTGTTTTAAATTAGGTTTTTTTCCTTTTCGATATATTATTGTCAGCAAAAAGGAGAATACAACATTCGAATGAATAAACAGTGATGCCAAAATGAAGCAAGTACAAAAAATTAAATATCTAGGAATTGCTTTAACAATTGACTGAAAATGGGACACCAAAATCCATAGGAATAGTCGAAGATGCCTTCCAAATTCTGAGCAAACTATCAAGAAATAGGAAAACTTTGTTTGAAACCAAGAAAAGAGTATTTAACTGTTATGTAATATCGGCCCTCCTCTATGTCAGTGAAAGCTGGACAATCTCCTCACAGATGAAGATGAAGCTTGAAGCAACAGAAATATGGTTCTACAGAAGGATACTGAGAATTTCATGAATTAAACATGTGCTAAAATTTTAGAGAAAATGGACAGAAAAAAGACACATTTAACATCAAAAAGAGACAGTTGAAAATCCTATTGCACATAATGTGGAAAGGGTGCTTAGATACTCACGGGACATATTAAAACCAAGATGGACAGAGGAAAACAACGAATATCGAAACAGATGGGCTTGTGTAGATGTTTGGCGGAACAGAGATTAGATGAGATAGCTAAAAAAAAAGACAATATTATATTAAAAGCTACAAAAGACAGGAAGTTGTGAAATGCCACGATCACCCATGTCCTGAAGGGACGCGTCACATTGAAGAAGAAGAATAGAACGATTCGTGCCTTTCACAAGAGCATTCGTGCGTGGTGAACGCAACAGGTATATATTAAGAGCTCTAATATTTTTGCCTTGTCCCCAACTATTATAACCATTGAAATCAAATTTGCTCTCCTTGGGCGTTCTCAAAAATTCATATTTTTTATTGATTAGAAATATAAGAAAAAATCAGTTTTCAAACCCGAGCACGATTTAATTAATTAATTAAGCTAGTTAAAGAAATTTAATTAATTAATAAAAGAAGTGAGCTGGACTAGAATGACATGCATTATTTTTAAAAGTCATTATTATGCATATACCCAACTTAATAGTTGATTTCTCTGCATACTTCTCAGCGGCACCAGCATTTAGTTTTTCAAATTCTGATAAAACGTACGATGCCGAAATTTGCATTAGAAGACACCGTACAACAATATTATCATGCCGGCCATCTTATTCAGTGATCAAGAGCATTTAAAACAAATTTGTTTGTTTTTTTTTAAATTTCATTTCAGTCCTGGAATCTTCTTCCTACTTACAAAAATTAGCGTTATATATATATATATATATATATATATACACGACAGGACAAAATTTCTAACTCTGATCTTTTCATCAGACGTGGCGTCGGTGGTATTGAGTCCTTTCTGATGCAATCCCAGTTCAGATGGGCTGATCATGTCATCAGAATGAGTGATGATCGGATGCCGAAAATCTTCATGTATAGCCAACTTTTTCATGGTAAGCGTAATGTAGTCCGTCCTTGGTTACGCATCTAGGATGAACTTAGATACAATTTAATTGCTGCAAACATCCCTATAGAGGAGTTCGAACTTGCTGTCGAAAACCGAGCAAACTGGAAAAACACCTGCTACCGAAGTATAACTGACTTTGAAAAGAATTCTGGGGCCGGAAATTAATTGCCCTCTCCTCGTGGGGTAGGACTTGTACTTAAATCTTGTACCTAATGTTCATATTCAGCACGTGTCTTTTGAACACGTAGGCCATAGTCACCTTCAAAACAACATTTTCTAATTAAATGTAAATGTTTCGCAAATACATTTTGATTAAAGTAACAGTACTTTTACACTTTTGCATCTGACCTTAATATTCTGACCAGGGGTGTATATATTATATATACAATATATAATGCAAATATATATATATATATATATATATATATATTTTATATATATATATATATATATATATATATTATATATATATATATATATATATATATATATATAATAAGATGATAAACTACATCCGACAGCAAGGCCTCTGATCAGGTTTTCAGGAGCGTGGGACCACCTCTTAAGTACTGGTGTTACCAGGTCCACTCTGACCCAGGGTGGTAGAAGCTGTTAGGGTCCTAACTCTGGGTAAATAGTTAAGCCTGAAACTGTGATCAAAACGTGTAAAAACAGGTTTTATTAGCAACAATACTTTTTGTAAAAAATCATTTTGAAGAAAAAAATTATTATCAGCAATACATTATTACCAGGAATGCATTTTTTGACAAAAAAATCAACCGCAAAACCATTTAGAAAAAATACCATTTTGAAAAAATACCATTTTGAAAAAATATTACCAGCAATACATTTTTCGAAATAATATCAGCAATACATTTTTACCAGCCATAAATTTAAAAAAAAAATTACCAACATTAAAAATCTTGTCGGTATTAAATAACCCGTTGGGGTTGATATACCGTAAAACAAACCAAACTTTCTTGGTATTGTTTCCGCTCGATTTCGGGTTCTCAGAATCTTCCCTGGAGATTTTCAGGCACCGTTCCTGTTGACATCTTTCTTGGACGAGCCAATATCAGTTTCTTTTCATTTCAGTTACACCGAAATTAGTTACCCCCCCCCTTGTTCAAAAGAATTAGGTTCGCCTATCGCCTCGTTCACACTCCTTCCCTGCTCTCTTGAACAGGAGTAAAGGTTTATCCACTGTTTCTTCTTTATGATCGGGTTGCCCGTTCCTTCTAAAAATCTTTTCATTTTCTTACACTCCTGGTATCCCTCTGCGTCTTCAAAGCATTATCGCCTTGTTTGAAATGAAATGATTTAAAAAAACAAAAACAAAAAAAAACATGTATTTAATGTTAAAATCTATGAAAACAAGTAAAAATACTAGACTATAAAAACTTGTGGGTTACACGTCTGAAGGAATCATACCATATCCTGGGCTCATTGTACTGCTCCAGCAAGTACCTGACTCAATTTGCTATCTTCTTCTTTATGTGCCGTGTTCCATCTGGACGTAGGTGATCATGGTTCTCCACAGATTCCTGTCCTTTGTAACTCTTAATAAACTTCGTCCTTCTGTTATTTCTCCCAAACGCTGTTCCGTCATCCATTTACTCAAGATCCCTAGTTATATAATACGTTGTTTTTCTATGTCCCTCTTTCCCTCTGTCCCGTGAGTATCAGATTTTCCAAACCTTACTTCCTCATTATATGACCCTAGAAACCTCAACTGTCTCTTCCTGAAGTTAAATATCAGTATCCTTTTTGTTTCCATTTTCTCTAAAACCTACTCGTTTCTCATGTTCGGTCCATGGTATCCTCAGCATCCTTCTGTAGATCCATATTTCTGTTGCTTCAAGTTTCCTCTTCATCTTTGAGGAGATTGTCCAGCACTCACTGCCATACAGAAGGACATGCCGGTAGGTTTTACTTATCATCTCTCAGTTGCGTCTCTGTTTTCGGGCAGAGTACGACTCAGTTGCGGCTCCATCGGAGGACAGAGGGGCAACTGAGGAAAATCACACTGTGAGGTGTCCAGCCCTGGGGAGCAGATGCCCGAGGCTACAAACTCTAATTTCACCAGAGAGAGGGATCGGTGCACACACCGAAGTCAGCGAAATTTACGTTTACAGCGGCTCGGGGAATTTTTGTAATTGGCCCGGGTGTACGCGCTTAGTTTCGCCACTTTAAACCCGACCTTGTGTCACATCCCGGCCCCAGTGGGAGGGCAAGGTTAAATATCTACAGGAGGGACAGATATCACGTAACAGTTTAATGCTCTTTTCTTTGTTTCTAACGAAGTTTTTTCTCTCTCTTAATACTCTGCTTAGCTTTTGGAAGGCATCTTTGGCTATTCCAATACGCCTTCGGATTTCGCATTTTGGGCTCATCCTTTTGCTAACATTCTTACAGGATCAAAAATAGAATATTGCTATCATATTTGGGCCGGAACTGACCAATCCTCACTCTCCTGTCTTGATAGACTTCAAAAGCGTCTACGCGGACTTGTGGGTGATGAATTATTTTCAACCTGACAGCCCCTTTCCCACAGACGAAGCGTCACGAGTTTCTTACTGCATTATCGCTATTTCCATGACACGTATTCTGACGAACAACATTCATTAGCCTCACCAACCCTGACCTTTACAACTGAGACCCACCATGTCACGTAACCAAGTTTGAATTAATCCCATTTACTTCGTATTCTGACTGCTCCTTCCCAAGAACTGCTGCTTTGTGGAACAGACTCCTGGCAGGATGTTTTCCCTATTATATATATATATATATATATATATATATATATAATTTTTTCATATAGACGAAAACAGCTTACTGACTAGAAAGATGAAACTTCGTTTCAGTGCATTTCAATTGCACTTCGACTTGGGAAATTTTGGTTCTCACCAGTCGAAGTGCAATAGAAATGCACTGAAACGAAGTTGCATCTTTGTAGTCAGTAAACTGTTTTTGTTTATATGAAAAAAAAATTATAATAAATAATTATTGCTCTACTATCGGTATCAAGCCGTCTTTTGAATTAATACTGTGACCTGACTATGAGATCCCATGCTCGTTTTGCCAGGAAGGAGACTCCCTGATGTTATCGGACTGGACGGGTTGATCCAATCGTGCGGCACCTTTGGCAAGTGCCTGAAAACCATACCACAGGTTAACCCAAGCCTTGTGAGTGAAATTGAGTAGACCGTCGATAGATGTGCTAGCACGAAGTCACAAGTCATCGTGGCCGAGGGCTTGAGCGTGCTGGCCTTGTTCAAATAGACTACGCTACATAACACCATCTTTCTTAGAAACTCTAAGGTCTGATCAGCATAGTTGCAGTCTGTGGGTGTTGAATAAACCCAAATGCGCCTGAGCAAGTGGTCCACCCTGAGATATACGGTGTATCAAATAGCTTTTAAAAATTGGCGGGGGCGGGGCTGGTTCCTCACACCAAAACAAGGACAAACGTCCATATAATCATGTGTCTACAAATCCTTCGTTTTTAGTTAAGTTTAAAGAAAGTTTACAATAGATGGCACTGTGTTACCATTAGGACTAGGTTACATTTGTCATTCGTGTATATTTGTGGCTAAGTTTAGGGTTAAACGTCCTGCATATCTCCATGAACTTCATTTCCGATGTTTTCTTACGCTCATACAACAGCCTATCGTAACCCTCTACATTGAGTTCCTCTTGTGCCTTGTATCGGGAAAGCATTAGTATAAAAATAAGTAGGCTTAACGTAGAAATAAATACAATATGGAAAGCTATGAAAGAATAAAAAAAAGGTAGAAATGACAGCAAGGCTTCAGTAACGCCAGCAGCAGTTAAAAAGAAGAGAAACAACGGTGAATGCAATCAAGGGTACAAGAGCAGCAGTAGCTGTGTCAGCTGTAGACAGAATAGAATAACCTTTTATGAATTTAAGAGCATTACTAGATTAGATTAGCGACAAGTTGTCATCAATTTACAGTTGAATTGGCTAGATGTAGCCGTATGTCCTATGCGAACAGTTTCTTTTCTCGCACTTCTCGCCTGTGGAGCACTGTTCAGTCCATGCTTTCCAGCCAAATTTAATCTTCAAAAATGTAATGTCAATCGTGATTTACTGTCTTCCTGATTACTCTTCTATTTTTCTCCCGTCCTGGATATGACGATAAACTACATCCGTGTCCTGGGTAAGATGATAAACTACATCCGACAGCAAAGCCTTTGATCAGGTGGTTTTGAGGGGCATGGAACAACCTCTTAATTGCTGGTGTTCCCAGGTCCACCCTGACCTGGGGTGGTAGTACCTGTTAGGGTCCAATATATGGGCAAATAGTTAACCCCCCCAAAAGGTATCAAAATACCATGAAAGTATAAAAGAAGTTTTAATACCAGCAATACATTTTTTGGAAAAAATTATTACCAGCAATAAATTTTTGAAAAAAATATTACCAACAATAAAAATCTTGTCGACATTAAATAACCCGTTGCGTTTGATATACCGTAAAACAAAAAAACAAAAAAACGATAGATAGATAAAAATATTACCAGCAATAAAAATCTTGTCGGCATTAAATAACCCATTGAGTTTGATATGCCGTAAAACAAACCAAACAAATCTATTGTTCTCGCTCCTTAAGCTATAATAGTTATAGTAAATTTAAAGCAAAAGTGTCTAAGATTCAATAAAACGTTAGATTACGAATATTTTCCTAAATTTTTAAGATTACTGGGTAGTTAAATATTAAATATAAAAGGTATTATACAGAAGACATTTTCAGAAATGTTTTTTACACCGTTTCAACCAGCATGATTGAAGGCCCATTTAGTGCAATAGGTAATCAAACTCAAAGTAGACAAAGGTTGATAACAATTGTTTACAAAAGATATTTGATGTATTGACAATATTTGTTCTTTGAGAATCAGTGTAATTGAACGTCTTTCGTTTCAAAAACAGGAAATTCACTGAAACTGATTAAAAAATCATTAATAATGCAAATACACAAGATCTGTCATGTTTTCATAACATTAATGTTACAACAAAGGCCTAACTACTAAATGAATTATATACTTTCTTTTTTTTTGTTTGAAAATGAGGCGATAACTCCTTTTGTTGACACGTTTAAAATTAGAACAGTTTTGCTCGCAAGATAAAGTTTATATTTTGATTTTGATTTCTCTCCCCATTCTTAATGAAAGGCAATATTTTATTTTTATTTTCATAGTTTATTAATATATAGAAATATAATAAATTCATATCAAACGGAAAAGTATGATAGATTAATTAACACCTTAAAATGTTTTTTTACCAGGTATGTCTAGTTAGAGTATTTCCTTAAAAATAATATTTGAAACAGAAATTAGATGAAATACAGTGTAACCCGGATATAAGAGATCCGGATACAAGAGAACCCCGAATATAAGAGAGATTTTCTCTGGTCCCAAATTAGAGCCATACTTACCCAAACAAAGTAGACCAAACCCGGATATGAGAGAAATCCGGATATAAGAGACTTCTTCTCCGGTCCCGACAACTCTCTTATATCCAGGTTACACTGTACATAATGTCTAAACATCCGGCTCATTTCTATTCTTTCATATGGTGAAAGCTTAGATATTTTAATGAAATATGAAATATATGTACCATATTGATACTTTAATTGAAAATATGGTACAACATTTCTAAAAGAATTTATCGTATTTCACGGTTTATAAAGCGCATTTTTTTACTAAAAATATCTTAAAATTCCCCTGCATCTTATATGCCATATGTAGGTTTACTAATTTTTACTAATTTCTATTTTTTTTTCTTTTTTTTGCCTTGCTGAAATTGGGGTGCGTCTTATACACCGTCAAATACCGAACACAAGAAATGTATGTACTGCGGGGTCGTATTATATAATAAAACTCAAGGATGTAATTTATTCCATATTTTAACTTCAGAAACAAAGGGTGGCATTATACACAAGAAAACGTGGTTAACATTGTCCATTGCTTACTCAGTTCTGTAAGTAAACACTGTTTGGGTCCACGTTCGAATCACGAGGTAAAGCTTCGTCGGGTCCGCACTCAAGTCTATAGGTATACCTTAGTCAGATTTAATCTTTATGCCATATTCACGGAGAAGCTAATATCTTTAGATGGTGGTCTTACCCGTCTACAAGAAATGCAGTCAGCCTATTCTGGACCTGGTCGACTTGCATTCATATAACTCGCAATGTCTCGCACAGTTCCTTTTTTACTTCAGTCCGTCTTGTGAGTATCATATTCTCCAAGCCATCTTTCTTCATTATGTGTCCAAGAATTTTCAGCTTTCTCTACCTGATTCTGAGGCTTACGACAACACCACGTTGAAATAACGGTTCCTGTACTATCACCGAAATTAAGCAACGTCGAGCCTGGTCAGTTGCTAGATGGGTGACCGCTTAGGAATACCAAGTGCTATAAACTTGGATGTGCGGGTGGTGTCATGAAATACGACTCGGAACTGCTAATCGGAGAGCAGAGTTCCTATTCCTGTTCGTTATATTCATTTACGCGCGAATACCCTTCATAAAGGTATGAATCCACCTCTTCTCCTCCAGCTATGGGTTAATTAGTAAGATTTATATCCCTAAACCATTATTATCTCAAAAAAAAATTATTGCACTCTAAAGAAATATTTTCTGACTTTAAATGACCTGTAAAGGGTTGATAAGCCGTAGAAAACGAATCGACCAATCAATGAAATACTGATTAGCTACGCAGGCATGTCTTTTAGATGTATTTACATTCGCTGGAATATAAATGTATAAAAACTACCATGGCCCAAAAATGAGGGATCCTTTTATGTAGGACTTTAATGTAGAATTGATCCCCCACTTTACGTCAGTATTATAAATTCTTGTTTGTTGATAAGCCGTAGAAAATGAATCAATCAATGAAATACTGATTCACTACACAGGCATGTCTTATAGATGTATTTACATTCTCTGGTGTATAAATGTACAAAAACTACCTTGCCCAAAAAGTGAGGGATCAGTTTAGATATTGAGTGTAATATAGAATTGATCCCCCACTTTATATCCACATTATAATTTCTTGTTTGTTGATAAGCCGTAGAAAACGAATCAGTCAATGAAATACAGATTAGCTACACAGGCATGTCTTTTAGATTTATTTACATCCTCTGAAATATAAATGTATAGAAATTACCGTGGCCGTAAAGTTAGGGATCAGTTTATATACTGATTGTAATATAGAATTGATCTCCTACTTTATATCCATATTCTAATTTCTTGTTTGTTTATCAAATTCTGATTAGGGATGAATTCACCTCTTCTCCCCTCCAGCTATGGGTTAATTATATCAATGGTTAACTTATATCATTAAACCATTATTATCTCAAAAAAATTCTTACACTCTAAAAATATTTCTGGCTTTAAATAACCTGCCGAGTGTTGATAAACCGTAAAAAAAAACAAATCAATCAATCAGATTCTAAGTGTTCTTTTTATTTCCATTTTCGTTAAGACTTTTTGTTGCTTACTCGCTCTGTTCATAGAATTCCCAGCATCCTTCTGTAGAATCACATTTCTGTTGCTTCTCTTTATCTATTGTCCAGTATTTACTGTTATAGAGGAGGAATGGGTTTACATAGCAGTTTGGCACTCATTTTTTCTTTTTTCTTTTTTAATATCTTTTCCTGTTTTATTATATTTTACTCAATTACTGAAAGCCAACTTTTGCTCATCTTTTTAAAAAGATAATATAGAAATCTCAGCGTCGTTTGCTTCTCATTTTATGCTTTGTTTTTTTTAGATGAAGTGTATCGACAATTGCTCATGTCAACGATGAAACACAAAATTATCTAAACCACTCATGGGCAAACTGCGGCACGCTGGCCACATACGGCCCCACTTTGATCTTTCTGAATAGCATGCTTAATTTCATAAGCAAAGTAAGGTTTCTTAAAATGTTATTTAGTTTCGTCCTCACTTGTTCACTCACACACTCTCTCATACATAACTACAGATATAGACAATGATTAAGTATAATGTTTCTTGATGTTTGTAAACTTTCGGGGAACTAACGTTGTCAGTATTTTAAACCATTGGCAAATTTCACTAAGGGGGAGCATACGTGTAAACATCTTTTGCTTTTGAAACGGGTTTCCTCGTGGTTTTAAAGAAGTTGTTCATATTTTTTTTCTCTAAAGGAGAATTGTTTTCATTTTCAAATAAATAAATTAGTAATAAATACCACGCAGCGACATCAGATCATCACACTGTCATCAGTGATAATATTATACGAAGACTTCAAGTTCTTATAATTTTTTTTCTAAAAATTACGATATTACGCATATGGTCTTCTGTAGTGAAAATAGCTGAAGTAGCTAGTATGAAAAATTACCTTGAATTATTTTAATAGTGTGGCCCGCCTTGTAGTGAGCCAGAGATCATGCAGCCCATCGCTCGAAAAAGGTTGCCTATGCCTGATCTAAACTGTCATGATAATCAAACTTCGAAACCATTTGGCAATGAATCTAAAAGGGCCAGAAATATACCTTCGGGATATACAAGTTGGTGAGATATGGGTTACTGTCATTGTGAGTTCAATCCGTGCATCAGGAATAGACAACTTCTCAGAGAAAAAAGTAACAATAATCAACAGATATACCATAATAGCTAATCAATGGACGCCTGATGATGGCCAGAGCGTACTTGGTCGAAACGTTGTGTCTATAATAATACCTATAACAACCAAAAGAACTATGGTTCAAAATAAGAAAGGCTTATTGCTTACTTCCATTGATACGGTATTGTCACTAGTACGCGGAGGCGTGTACAAGAAGTGAAAATAAAAAAAGAAGACAGAGAATAGGGAGGATTGAGGAAAGGACAAAAAATGAACAGAGCTGAAAAGGATAGAAGATGAGGATTGACATTGCATTTTTTTTTTTTTTTGAAGATTGTAGCTATCAGGGAAGCAAAGAAACACAAGAGAGTTCCACAGGTGGGAAGTGCGAGAAAAGAAACTGTGGAAGTAGAACTCGAGGTTGCATTTAGTTATTTCAATAGTAAAACGGTGGGATCTAGATGTCAGTCTAGTAGCAGCCTTAAATTCATGTCGTTGGGTTACCAGGGGAAAAAAAGGTCGCCAAAGCAGTTCACATGAAAATATTTGTAGAAAAGGAAAAGAAAAGCCACGCCAACCACAAAAAAAACTGCTGCACAAGCCATGGTTACTGATGGAATCGCTGTGGTGCGGTGAGACGACCACACCCTACACACTTTCCTTCCAATCACAAGTAGCGCCTTCACTCTGCGTACTTTAGTTCTGTTACCATAGCAACAGTTCCGATACTTTTTATCGGACCTCGTATATATACAGGGTGTAACAGCAAAACTGTCCAAATCGTGTAACGGCATGGGATAGTTTTCCATCCCATATCATGTTTAATATCTAAAAAAAAAAACAAAAAAAAAACACTAAACTTTAGTTTCTTTTGCCAGGTTTTCAGATAAGTTGTTTAGTTATTTTGACATCATTTGTCGTAGGAATCATAGAAAAAAAAACATTTGAGTTATTCAGCTAGAAAGAGAACATTCAAGAACCATTAAGAGAACGGTGAATAAGTTTAAAAAAAAAAGCGGAAAACTGGTTAAAGAGGCCACAGCAGGAAGAGAGATCATTATTTCAACGACATTCTTCCTGTTCAAAGTAGTCCAATAGTTTTATAAAAACCTTGGAGAATTCCAGTAAGATATCTTTAATCATTTCCAAGATACAACGATTCAAAGCTTAATCTAACAATTGGACAATTTTGCCGTTACACGATATGGACACTTTTGCTGTTACACCCGGGATACTGTGTGTAGTATGAAATCGTAAGTCATTGTGACCGGTGTTGATCACACCAGATTGTGTTCTCTCCCAGAAACTGTAACTCAAGTCCGCTCAGCTTGGTTACAGGATAAACGACAGGTTGGCAATCGTCCAGTCCGCGCTACAGAATCACAAGCAAGGAACTGTACCCAAATATCAGAAAACGAACCACTTGAGGGCTTTCAAAAGCAGCGACAACTCAAATGGGTAGCACTACTAACTCACGAAGAAAATTATGATAGAAAATGTTAGTATTCCACATTATTTCAAACAAAAGGTTTCTAAAAAAAACATACTCATTAACACTGCAAAGGGATATAACAGCTAGTGGAGTTGAGAAACCTATTTTCCAGAAAAATTATTTTAAGTGAAAGCTTGGATAAATATTAACCAACGATAGCACTGGTTGCTCGGTCAATAAATGCAGAATCATTTCTTGCTTTATCTCTATCTATAAAAGGCAGGATGTGTGTGTGTTTCCATGCTTCTACGGCAGTTTTCATGTAGTCTGTTGCCATTGTCTACTGGCCAGAGTGAGAGCATATAGCTAGCTGCCACGAATAGGCAGAAAGATTCTATTGGCCAGCGTGAGAGCCAACAGCTGACTGACACGAATGTTAACTAGCATGCCAAAAAAATCGATAGCTGCATTCGTCACAAGTGGGGAAAAATTTAAATCTGCATGGCACTTTACTCCAATTGGCTCATTCACTTTCTTAAACTCAACGTTGATTCTGATCCCGCAGAACTGGGTTGGATGTGAAAAAGTATTTGTTGTTAACATTCTTTTTTCATTCGGTTTTTCCAGTTACGAGTCTTTTTTTTAAAGCTGATCGTTTTGTGTTCATTTTGTTTAGTTCTTTTTTCGTAACAGATTTAATGTTTAGTATAGAGCTTAGAAAAAATTCGCAGTGTGAGGCAAGAAGTAAGGCATGTAGCAACATCAGCACGGCAAAGGGCACTCCTTTAAAGGCAAGGAAGTGCAAAAATATTTTTAAGTCAAGTGATAGCGATTGCTGTATTAGTTATACGATTTTTGAATCAAGCACAGGCAACGCCGGGCCTTACTGCTAGTTTTATATATAAGGAAACGGCTAATACTACCGTTAAAATTTCACGAACCGTTACAAACCTTCGAATCCTATCCTATATCTAGTGGTTGTGAGAGGGACACGCCGAGGCGGTGTAATGGTTAGCAACCTTGTCTCTCTAGGTCAATTACTTCTGAATAGTGAGTTCGATCTTCACTGGGTGTCCTATACTTTCGGCCTTGTGTCACATCTAAGCTACGCATAGAAAATCACTGGGCACACCGAGGCAGTGTAATAGTCAGCAAGCTTGTCTCGCTAGAACAATTACGTGTAGTGAGTTCGATCTTCACTGGGTGCCCCATACTTTCGGCCTTGTGCCACATCTAAGCTATGCTTGAAAAATCACTAGAGGAACTCATCTGTGGTTCTTCTCTCTCTGGAATATTAACGTTATTGTCACGTGATCACATTCTGTACCACCCTTCATAAATGTGACCTTGTACCTTAATTAATCTAGGTTTAATAAGTAAATATACGAAGCGGTGCTTACGAAGGCGTTTTAGGCTGGAATCACTGTAGCCGACGACATCTCACGCCCTCACACAAATAGACTATTTATTTCGCCCCTTATCGCAACCTGTCATTCTGCTATTAAAATGATGTTTCTCCTAAGTCTCTATTCGAACAAAAATACGCCAGCTCCATTATTTTGTCGAAATCCATGCAAGATATTTACGATATTTTAGCCTGCAATGAACGAACACTAACGAGCATTTTTTTTTTTTTTTTTTTTTTTTTTTTACGACAATACCGCTACCGGAAGTATGCAGGCAATTATATAATCATACCCATAATTCCCTGTTAGATGTCAGCGTATTTTTACGACTTTTTTGTGGTTTATTTTAAAATATTTATTATTATTATTATCATCATCATCATCATCATCATTAGTATTATATATATATATATATATATATATATATATATATATATATATATATATATATAAGGTTTTCTTTATTTTTATTGGCAATTACTTTCCGCCATTTTGTCACCAATTTGAAACTCACTGGTGGATTTAACGAATGAGTGTTTTCAGCCCGGATGAACGAACTGTTATTATTCGCTTCGTCACTCGCGTGTCGGTTTCTTCCTTCTCTTGGGTCATTTCCTTTGCCACGTTTTCTTCCTCCTCGGTTTTTTTTTTTTTTTTCTTTTCTTTCTTCGTTTCTAGTAAATAAGATCGTCTATTTTGTTTTTTCTTCTCTTTCTCTTTCTTTTATAACTTTTTCTTCTTTTTCTTCTTTATTTTTTTACGAATTCCTTTATCACATCATCCGGTTGGTTCAATTACTTCCACTAGTTTTTAAATATAATATGATATATGAGTGCGTGAAAAAAATTGCTGTCCAATGTAGAAAAAAAGAAAGAAAAAAGAAAATATTTTTTACTCTTACAGTTTATTTCCTCTTCTCTCTCACACACACACACACTTGACCTCTCTCTCTCTCAACCCATTCTCATTCATTCTATCTATTAGGTTGGTGCAAAAATAATTTCGTTTTCTAACATATGTTACTATGTGAGAAAACGAAATTATTTTTGCACCAACCTAATAACTTGATCTTTCTTTCTCGCCGATTTCGCCACTCTCGATTTTCTTCTTGATTCCTTTCTTCCTTTAACATTTTCCCGACTTCTCCCTCTTTGTTTTTTGTTCTTGCCTCACCTCTTTTTTTTTTTCTCGCTATCTTACTATGCTTCACACACTCACTCTCCATTGATTTTTCTTCTTCCCATCTAGCCCATTCTTTCCTCTTTCACGTCACTTTCAATCTCTTTCTCTCATATTTCCCCTCTCTTACGATCCCTTCCTCTCCTATTCCCCACCTCTCTTACGATCTTTTTCTCTATTTCACTTCTTATGATTTCTTTCTCTCCTATTTTCCCTCTCTTACGATCTCTTTCTCTCCTATTTCTCTCTCTTACGATCTCTTTCGTTCCTATTTCCCCCTCTCTTACGATCTCTTTCTTTCCTATTCCCCCGCTCTTACGATCTCTTTCTTTCCTATTTCCCCCCGCTCTTTACGATCTCTTTGTTTCCTATTTCCCCCCCCTCTCTTACAATCTCTTTCTTTCCTATTTCCCCCCCTCTCTTACGATCTCTTTGTTTCCTATTCCCCCCTCTCTTATAATCTTTCTTTCCTATTCCCCCCTCTTATAATCTTTCTTTCCTATTCCCCCCTCTCTTATAATCTTTCTTTCCTATCCCCCCTCTCTTATAATCTTTTCCTATTCCCCCTCTCTTATAATCTTTCTTTCCTATTCCCCCCTCTCTTATAATCTTTCTTTCCTATTCCCCCCTCTCTTATAATCTTTCTTTCCTATTCCCCCCTCTCTTATAATCTTTCTTTCCTATTCCCCCCTCTTATAATCTTTCTTTCCTATTCCCCTCTCTCTTATCTTTCTTTCCTATTCCCCCTCTCTTATAATCTTTCTTTCCTATTTCCCCCCTCTCTTACGATCTTTCTTTCCTATCCCCGCCTCTCTTACGATTTCTTTCTTTCCTATTTCCCCCCTCTCTTACGATACTTTCTCTCTTATTTCCCCCTCTCTTACGATCCCTTTCTCTCCTTTTTCCCCATCTCTTACGATCTTTCTTTCCTATTTCACCCTCTCTTACGATCTCTTTCTTTTCTATTTCCCCACTCTCTTACAATCTTTTCTCTTTCACCTCTTACGATCTTTTTCTCTATTTCACCTCTTACGATCGCTTTCTCTCCTATTTTCCCTCTCTTACTCTCTCTTTTTCTCCTACTTCCCTCTTACTCTTTCTCTCCCACTCCCCTCTCTTACTATCTCTTTCTCTCCTGCTATGCCTCTCTTACGATCTCTTTCTCTCCCACTCCCCTCTCTTACTAACTCTCTCTCTCTCCTGCTATGCCTCTCTTACGATCTCTTTCTCTCCTGCTATGCCTCTCTTACGCTCTCTTCCTCTCCCACACCCCTCTCTTACTATCTCTTTCTCTCCCACTCCCCTCTCTTACGATCTCTTTCTCTCCTGCTATGCTGCCTCTCTTACGCTCTCTTTCTCTCCCACTCCCCTCTCTTACGATCTCTTTCTCTCCTACTCCCCTCTCTTACGATCTCTTTCTCTCCTGCTATGCCTCTCTTACGATCTCTTTCTCTCCTGCTATGCCTCTCTTACGCTCTCTTTCTCTCCCACTCCCCTCTCTTACTATCTCTTTCTCTCCCACTCCCCTCTCTTACGATCTCTTTCTCTCCTGCTATGCCTCTCTTACGATCTCTTTCTCTCCTGCTATGCCTCTCTTACGCTCTCTTTCTCTCCTACCTCCCTCTTTTACGATCTTTTTCTCTCCTATTTCTTCTCTCTCAATCTTTCTCTCCTATTCCACCATTACGATCTCTCCCTCTCAGATTCCCCCCTCTTTTATGGCCGTTTTGTTTTTTATTTTCTTTCTCTTTTGATGCCTTTCACTACTATTATCTTTCTACTTCACACTTTTGATTTTATTCTTTCACACTTTCTCTCTTTTATCTTATTTTCTTCTTCTTCTTCTTTCTCTCTCTCACTTTCCATCCGTTTCTTCTTCCCTTTCATTTCTGCCCTTTCTCCTCCTCCCTTTTCTCACTCTCATTTTCTAAGGCTCTGTTCTCATTTCTTTTCCCTCTCTTTCTCTATCCCTGTCGCTCCTTCAGTATCTTGCTATTCATTCTTCTCTTTTCACCACCCAGTTAACCCATGTCATAAAAACTGATTTCGCATTTTGGAAAGCACTTAGGGTCATTATAAACTAATTTCAGTACGTCGTTAGGCAGAGGGACACTGACGTAGAGGACTTGTATTTTTTTTTTTTTATTTTTGCTGGCTGGGATTATACCTAGATCGGCAGTTCGAATCAGAATTTATATCATTTTATATGTATAGTGTTACATATATCTTTATATGTTTATATATATATATATATATATATATATATATATATATATATAATATATATATATATACTACCATCACTTCTATCTTTCACTTCATAACCATCACCTCTACCATCAGTACTGCATTTTAACACCGCCATTGTTTTTATTATCGTTATTGTTATATTATGTGTATTATCATCATCATTTTCATGGTTACCACAATTATTATCATAGCTGCGATTGTCAATATTGCTCACCCCCTTTTTTAATTCCGTCATTAAGGCCAAATTTACCGTTAACAAATCAACGAGTATTATTAACGTATTAATAATGATTAATATCCCACTTATAACTATCAGCATGATCACAATCGTCAACAACACACAAGCAGTTAGCATTGAAAATACAAACATCATCATCACCATGACCACAAACAGAGCCCAGCTTAGCCAAAGTGGTGCTGAAAAGGCCCAGACCTCTATTAGTGTATGTGTGCGTCTACAAACATGTATATGTGTGTGTGGGAGATAGTATAAATTTCTTTGACGGTCCATGCGGTAGATCTGAAAAGGTCAAGAGCACCCCTACCAGCTATTTTTTTAAATGAACATAGCTACACATACAAAGCTAAGGTCCCGACACCGAAACAGAATGACAACTGCGTATGTATGTATGTATGTATGCCCGAACGCACGGATATGTATCTACACCTGGCCTCGAATTGCTTATGTGGATGTCTTGGTGTGAACTAAAATGCGTACACCTGTATGTGTCTATGCGTATGATAGTGCCACCCCAGACACAAGCAGATTCAAACAAGCATAAATAAATCAAATTTGAAAAAATAAACCACTTTTTCTGATGATCGCAAAAGCGTAAACCCAGAGTTCCAAACTCATATCCATACAACAGATATTAGTTGATAACACAATAATACTCGCACATAACCACTCTGAAGATGGCTCATGTGAGCCGAAAGCTTAGGACCAACTTAATAAAAAATATTCAAATGTTGAACAATTCATAATGGATATTCATTGTCTGTTATATTTAATAATATATGTTTAAATAATGATCTGCTGCCGCAATACAATATATATATATATATATAATGTATGTATACTAGGTTAAAAGCCGCCCTATCAGGCGGCATTTAAGCTAGCTCTTGCAGATGGCTCTTGATTAGGCCTTCATCACAATAGCTAGGGAGTAGATGCGATAGGCAACAATAAACTACAGAAGAACTAAAAATTGATCGCTGCATATAAGTATAGCATTATTAATTACAGCTTACCTTTTAAAAGTTCAACGATAATTCTTCTGCCGCCACTTTATTTAAAGACAATTTGATGTACGTAGGTCCTTACTTTTCGTACAAACAGCTATTTTTATTTCGTGGGTGACTTTCGCTGAATTTCACCATTAATTTTGATTATTTCCAAATTTATTTCCAAGTTATAAAAATTGTTATCGCACAAAAAAAAAAAATGTCGCAAAAATCACGTAAAATCGTCGAAAACAATTGCAATAATAAAAACTTGGGAATCCAAATTTTCAGGATTGCGGGTCTGGATCCGATCCGGAATGTTTTTAATTTTCTCATGGATTCGGCCTGATTCAAAAATGGTAGGATATGTTAGGCTACAACCTCTAGAAGTTGAAAAAGTGTGACATACTGACATTTGTATTTATTATAGACAACATTTCTTCATTCAGACATGTTTCATTGAAAAGATCCTTTCCAGTTTTTTTTTTTTTCTAAGCCAAGTACTTTCAATCTTTTCCAAGATCATCTTCAGGGATAAATAAGAAAGACAAACTTATTGTATCTGTGGTAAATTCTGCATTTGTTGATTTAAAAATAAAATCATATGATTATATATATGTAAATTATTTTCAGATAGTGTACCTGTGAAGGAACAGAATTAATAAAAAGTCAAGAGATAAAAGCAATTCCTTTTTTTAATAAATGTAAATAATATTCATTTATTAAAGTGGTTGTGATTATTTTGGGTTGTTTAGATTGAATAAGTTGTTTTGGATAGTGTATGTTATGGAGTTGATATGTAGTATTATGTATCCATTTTTGTTTAGTTCATTTTTGTAGATAATATTGTTATCTTTGTTGCGATTGTAATATGCGGAAAAATATTCGTGAATATGAAAGGATTATGATAAAAATAAGCAGACATAATGTTTGAGATATATATGGATGTTATGGAATTGGTAGTACTATGTATTTGTTTTTGTTTAGTTTATTGTTGTGGATAATGTTATTGTCTTTGTTGGGGGTCATCAAAAACCTCCAATATCCTTATTTCATCCACAACGCAACAAATATAACATTATCCACAACAATAATCTAGTCAAAAACAGATACGTAATCCTAACTACCAACTCCATAACACCGATATATATATATATATATATATATATATATATATATATATATATAATGGTGTGGAAGAAATACCTCTCGTATAATGCCAAGTAAAGTATAATCAGTTACAAAGACAAACTTATTGTATCCGCGATAAAATCTACATTCCGTTGTGATGGTGATTTTTTTAAAAATCCGCACGAACGCGCTCTGTTATAGTTATTTTTCAATTTTCAAAGAAAAGGGTATGCAAAATAACATTATCTACAACAATAAACTAGTCAAAAACAGATACATAATACTACCAATTCCACAACATCCATATATATATATATATATATATATATATATATATATAATGTTATGGCGTTGGCAGTTAATATTATGTGTCTGCTTTTGTCTAGTTTATTGTTGTGGATAATGTTATCTTTGTTACGGTCATGTATTTTTCACTCCTTTCTCTTTGTCGCGCCTTAAATCGGGAACACCACAAATTATACTAACGTTTGTTTAACAAGTCAAATGCGCGTGAAACCTGATTAACCAATGAAAATCAATAAAATTTTCTCCATATCTCATTCTCTAATTAAGTTTTAATAAAAGGGAAACAGGTTAGATTGATATTTTTTTCCTAGTTGTTCTTTATCTAATCATTCTGTCAGATTGTAACCCATATTTGATCTAAATTTGATCTTTACATACACACATATATTTTAAGACATTTTTATGTTTATACATACTTTTTAGAGATACAAATATTTAAGTAAATGCTCTGTTTATAATAAACAGTATTAAGCAACATTTACTGGCCTGAATGTCCGAGAAATTTTCACAGAAAATATTCGTCCTCCGACAGAAATCGAACCTGTATCCTATACGGAACCGTCATATAGCCTGACGTGCTTTAACCGATTGGGCCACAGAGGATCGTTAACAGAGGTTAAGGCACGTCAGGCTATATGACATACATGCAACAAACTATTTCTTATCTAACTTAAAATATTTAATCCTTGAAAATGGCTAAATGTATAGCCGAAAGCGCTTGGTTAAAAAGATCATTCGGGAAGTTTTTATATAATTTATAATCTGAAAAGAAAGAAATTGTTAGATCGCATGAGAAATTGTATTAAAAAACTAGATAAAAGCACATTGTCTGTCGTATATATATATATATATATATATATATATATATATATATATATATATATATATATATATATATATATATATATATATATATATATATATATATATATATATATATATATGCATGCGCGTGGCCAAGTGGTTTGAACGTTCGCTTTCTGGCCATGAAACCCGGTTTCGAATTTGCTTGATTTATCAGGAAGACGATTTCCTGATGTTATCGGGCTGAACCGAGGTCGATCCCAGCGTGCGGTACCTTAGGGCCGTGCCTGAAAAAAAAACTATACCACGCCTTGTGAGTAAAATTGGGTAGACTGAACTTTTGTGGATAGCTGTGCTAGTACGAAGCCATAAGTCACCGTGGCTTGCTGGCCTTGTTGATCACGCTATATAACACGCTGTAACCAACGTCTGCTTTGTGGGTGATGAGCAAACACAAAATGTGCAGTAGGGATTGCCTAGACGCCCTAGTAGACGAGTATCCTCGAATACGAGTGGCCAGCTATTATATATATATATATATATATATATATAAGTTATGAAAAACTTGGTAATCCGTATGGGTAGTCCCAAGGTGGATGAAATCCTGAGAGCGCAATGTAAATCTAGAGCTAATATTTTAAAGAAAAACAGACTACTTTAAGGTTCCATTATAATAATTTATTTCACCAGAGCCCTTTTAAAGGACGCTGGATCATCAAATAGCACTTCCAAAAGATGAAATGAAAAAAAACATTTTTTTTTCATTTCGTTTCGTCTTTTGGAAGTGCTATCTGATGATCCAGCGCCCTTTAAAAGGGCTCTGGTGAAATAAATTATTATAATGGAACCTTAAAGTGGTCTGTTTTTCTTATATATATGTGTGTGTATGTACTTCCTGTTACAAACTAGATTGATTTGTTTTTAAGGTTTTTCAACCTTTTACAGGTTATTTAAATATTTTTAGATTATAAGAATTTTTTGGACATAATAATGATTTACTAATACAAGAACTACTATTTAACCCATCGAGGGAGGAGAATAGATGTTTTTCCAATTATAATATTAATATATTGAACCCGACTATAATTGGAACTCGATTCTGAAATTTTCCATTTCGAGCCGTTATCCATTCCACTGCTGGCGATTCCAGGCTTACTGCACCTGGTTTTACCAATCATGGTACTGACCAGGCTTGACGTTGCTTACAAATTGGAAGGTTACAAATGGACTTAGCGTATTATGTCATTAAAGATTTACATTTCTCCTTCCCTATTTTTTCTTATTGTCTATTCCTTTATTTCTTTTCTTCCTCCTCTTCTGCTCTTTTTTTCTCCTCGTTTCGCTTCGCCCTTTCTTTTCCCTGATAATATAAATTCCATATTAAAAGTATAGATTTTTTTTGTTTTTTTTATCGCTATTAGTTAACCTCTTTCACATTTCACTGTCTCTATTTCCTTCCACTTCTTTTTCTTATTCGATCTCTCTCACTCTCTCTCTCTCTCTCTCTCTTTCGCTCTCATTCGTTCTCGTTTTTCTATCTCCCTCTCTCTATTTCTTTTGTACCCGCTATCTTCCACCTCCTCTCTTTCTCTCTCTCTCTCTTTTACCCTCTCTCTTTCTCTCTCTCTTTCACTCCCTCTTTCTCTCTCTCTCTTCCACACCCTCTTTCTCTCTCTTCCACACCCTCTTTCTCTCTCTTCCACACCCTCTTTCTCTCTCTTCCACCCACTCTCTTTCTCTCTCTCTCTTTCACCCCCTCTCTTTCTCTCTCTCTTTCACCCCCTCTCTTTCTCTGTCTCTTTCACCCCTCTCTTTCTCTGTCTCTTTCACCCCTCTCTTTCTCTCTCTCTTTCACCCCCTCTCTTTCTCTCTCTCTTTCACCCCCTCTCTTTCTCTCTCTCTTTCACCCCCTCTCTTTCTCTCTCTCTCTTTAGGTATCGACAGATTTAGACGGGAAAGCTGTTGATTTCATGTCTACAATGTGGATTTCTCTGACAACCATCGCTTCCAAATGGGGAAAGGTAATGAATTATTTTCTCATTGATTTCCTCGCGAGTTTGTATTCAGATTTATCCTTGTCTTATATTAGTTGCCGTCCGAAGCTACAGAGTCTAAACTGATCCGCTATTTGTAACATATAGGGAAGAGAAAAGAATTGGGTTCATGCCTTTTTTCAAATACAGTGCACCACTACGAAAAAAAACTGCCCCTTCCGGACTTGAACTCGATGTGTAGGAGCTTACGGCTAGATCACGTTTAAAGAACCGGTCCCCAAATGATCGCCGAACTTAACCGACGTCTCGCCTGGTCAGTATTTAGATAGGTGACGCCTTAAGAATACCAGGTTCTTGGATGTGTGGTTAGTGTAATCGGCTTATGGCTACACGTTTAAAGAACCGGCTCCCGTATGATCACCGAAGTTAAGCAACGTCGAGCCAGGTCAGTACCGCTGAGTGACTGCTCGGGAATACTAGTTGTTGTAAGCTTAGCTGTGCGGTTGATGTAATCGACTTACAGCTACATCACGTCGGAACACCGATTCCCGTGTGATTATCGAAGTTGAGCAACGTCGAGCTTGGTCAGTACCGGAGGATGACAGCTGAGGAGGAATACCAGGTGCTGTAAACTTAGATGTGCGGGTGGGGTAATGAGCTTACCGCTACATCACATTGAAAGAACCGGTTCTGTTATGATCATCGAAGTTAAGCAACGTGGAGCCTGGTCAGTACCGCTTAGGAACATCACGTTCTTGGATGTTCGGTTTATGTTACCGGCTTACAGCTACATCACGTTGAGGGAACAGGTTCCCGTACGATCGCCCAAGTTGAGCAACGTCGAGCCTGATCAGTCAGTACCGCTCAGCGACAGCTTAGGAACAGCAGGTACTGTAAGCTTGAATGTAATGTTGTTGTGATTGGCTTACGACCACATCTCGTTAAAAGAACCGATTACCGTGCGATCAGCGATGCTGGATGACTGCTTGAGAATACCACTTGCTGCAGGTTGCACAGGTGGCGTAATTGAAAATGGACCGGAATTGTTAACCAATTCCCGTTGGGTTCATTAAATTCACTTAGGCGCAAATACCCATAGGGATAGTTACGAATTCATCATTTCTCCCCTCGGCTATGGGTTAATTAGTAAGACTTGTATCACTAAATCATTATCTCAATATAAAAAATGCTTACAATCTAAAAATAGATTCTGGCTTTAAATAACCTGTAAAGGGTTGATAAGCCGAAAAAACGAATCCATCAATCTGTTTGCTGATTTTATTTTTCTTCGCGGTTGACTGTTTTACTCCTTGCACCAACCATCATTATTTCATTTTGGCTCAAGCCCACAAATATGGGGCACTCAGTGAGGATCGAGCTTATTTCTAATGCTCAGAAAGATCAACTTCGATGAAAACAATCCTAATGGAACAGCAAGGAGTCTAATATTATCCCCCCAAAAAAATCTCGAGGCGGTGTAATGTTTAACAAGCTTGTCTCGCTGGAACAATTATGACTGAGTAGTTAGTTTGTCCCTCACTGGATGCCCCATAGTTTCGGCCTTGTGCCACATCTAAGCTACACTTGGAAAATCACAATATTACCTCCTTTTCACTATAGGACTTAAAACAGAAAATATCGTTAGAAATAAAGAAAGGAGTACTGAGCTGTTATGTTAAATCAATCCTCCTTTGTGGCAGTGAATGCTGGACAATCTCCTCCCATACGAAGAAGAGACTTGAAGCAATAGAAATGTGGTTCTACAGAAGGATGATGGGAATACCAATTTCTGAATATGTGGGGAAACGAATTGACGAAAATAGAAATACGTGAGAAACGACAAATTTCTAGAGAAAATGGGAACAAAAAGGACACTTATACTTAATATCAGGAAGAGAATTGTAATTTCTGGCTCACATAATGAGGAAAGACAGCTTGAAAAATTTGATACTCACGGGACAGTTTGAAGGTAAGAGGGTCAGAGGAAAACAACGTATGACCTACCTAGCAAGCTTGAGCGAATGGATGACGGAAAAGGGTTTGGGAGAGATGGCACAACGACAAAGGTTATTAAGAGCCACAAAGGACAGGAAAATGTGGAGAGCCATGATTGCCAATGTCCTGAAGGGATATGGCACATGCAAAAAGAAAATTTAATAAAAGTATCATGTCGCTTTCTAAATATATAGTTATGCTTGTTTGTTTCAGCCATCATTTGAATGCTTTTCGTCTGTTCCATTATCTGAGTCGTTAACCATTTTCATGAAATTTTTAACACCAAATCATTAAAAAAGTCAAAGTTTTGTGATGTCAACGAACACTCGTTGCCACTTTTATGATGTCAACGAATACTCGTTGTCACTTTCGTAATGCTCGGTGTAGTAGACACTTTGTAATTGCAGATATAACTAGAGTAATGACGTTGAACAACACTGGTGACAGACGCCTTTGAATATCACTCGCACTAATAGTACTTGCTCGATAATACTCGATCGATTAATAACTACCGAACAGTGACCAGTATAAATAAATATTATAGTGAATAGTATAGAGAATATCAATCCGTATTGTAATAGATGCTAGAGTAGAAAGAGTGATCTGAAGAGTAAAAGAGGATAGAATAGAAATAGCGATCGTTAGTCATCAGCCACTGCCTACATATATGCGTTTCCTTCGAATATCACTTGCACAAATAGTACTTGCTCGATAATACTCGCTCGAACAGTAACCACCGTATTGATTCGAATAGAGAATAGTGCAGAGAAAATAAAAATGACGACCAATTAGACACACGCTACCTTCTATATATGCTCTTCCTCTATGGTGGACTTAATTCAATATTGGGATCGCCTCTGTTTGCTGACTGACGATCTATGTTCAAACTCAAATGTAGACAGCGACACTTTATTCCTATATAGCACATATGAAAATAAATAGAGGACAGTAATTTGATACAATATTTACGAAAAGATTGAGACTTTCTTTTTTTTTTTTTCTTTTTTTTTTTTTTTTTTTCATCTTTTCCAAAAGACAGCACAATTTCAAAATCTTATCGACCCATTTTCTGTCAGTTCACTCCAAGCAAGGCAATAAAGCCACGAAGATGCTAGGGGGTTACTGAGTGTGATAGAATATGAGAAAAAATTAAGGAGAACAATAAAAGAACGAGAATTATGAAAACTAAAGTAAACGATTGACATTGCATTTAAAGTTTTAATATTTATTAGGTTGGTGCAAAAATAATGACATAATAATGTCGTTTTTTGACGTATTTTTTAACCTCAAAAAACGACATTATTACGTCATTATTTTTGCACCACCCTAATACTTTCTGACCTGTTCTTATTCTTTACCACTCCTTAATTCTTAATTCTTTTATTCTCTATTGTTTATTCCTTACCACTCCTTTATTCTTTTATTCTTTACTACACCTTTATTCTTTATTCCTTTATTCTATACTATCCCTTTATTCTCTATTCTTTATTCATTATTCCTGTATTCTTTACCAATCCTTTATCATTTCTGAAGGGCTGTCGCTCAGTCCGAACAATTTTCATTACTCCTGCTTAACCAAGCCGTTCATGAGATTAAAAACTAATGACTAATTATAGAAATGATATCATAGTATCTATTGTTCTTGTTAATGCTGTTTTTACACGACGTAGGCGATAATGGCTCTCCACTCAATCCTCTTTTTTTGCTATCATCTGTGAATAGCGTAATATTAATCTGAGAATTCTAGTTATGTTTTTTTAATTAGCCGTTATAAAGACAAAAATTGCCCAATATTTGGATATGTTTTATTAAGTTGGTCCTAAACTTTCGGCTCACATTAGCCATCCTCAGAGTATTTATACAGACATGAAACAAAGATATCCATTGTCAAAGATGATATTTTGTTATTTTGACATAGAGAATTGCTATGCGCCGTTAACGGTCGCGGAGTAGCAAACACTGATTGTAAGTTCAAGATCCGGTTCTAGAACGCCATACTACGCAATAGACCGAAGTATTACAACAGAAGCATATGTCTAGATGCAATATAATGTGTTGTGACTAGTTTGAAATGTAATTTTGTTGAGTATCGCTTGCTTCGTTTTAATGTAGATGGCCTCCAATATCTGAAGGTTCTTTTTACTGCGTGTATGTGTGTATGTTTAGACAGATATTAGTTGATAACTCAATAATACTCACACATAACCACTCTGAAGATGGCTCATGTGAGCCGAAAGCTTAGGACCAACTTAATAAAAAAATATTCAAATGTTGGACAATGTTTGTCTTTATTTTCACCAGAAATTGAATCAAACATTCGAACGGCTCATGATCACACATAACGGATATTCATTGTCTGTTATATTTAATAATATATGTTTAAATAATGATCTGCTGCCGCAATACAATATATATATATATATATATATATATATATATATATATATATATAATGGATTCTCCCGTCGGTTTCGACGTATGAGGATCTGACAGCTTAGTTGATTCAGTTATGAAAGTTTGTGCGATAATCTTAAGTGGCATTTAAGACCCGCTAGGGATTTTTAAAGGAGGTCACATATGGAGTAAGATCGAGGATTGTGAGACGAGATCACTGTTAGATTGGCTGACCTTTTAGATCTTGCTCTCGCTTCTTGAAGATGATTCCGACAAGCAGTTTGAAAACTGCTGAGTCCATCAAGACACGTTGATTTCCATTCTACCCGCTCCAAGGCTAAGCGCTCAAGGGTGTCATGTGGTACATTGATAATATTGCTCTGTTTCTATTACACGATTTGAACAATTTTGCTTTTACATCCGTTATATCCGTCTTCTCGGATCAATGATTAAAAATGACGTTGAGCGAATAAATCCGCCATGTCTTTAAAAATGTCAGCACTTCCTCAGATCTTAGAGACTGGCGCTACAGAAGAACAACTAAAGAAAACAGACCAAGAAACCACATCACTTTAAAACTTCCAAACTGTATCAAAAGCTAAAATCAATTACACGAGTCACTAGAAAAGAAAATAATTATATAATCAGGATGTCGACTTTCCATTACATTTTTGACAGGGAGGCAAGAATCCGGAAGAGAGTTCCACAAGCGAGAAGTGCGAGTGAGAAAATTGTTACTATAGAACGTACAGTTACATCTAGCCATATTATTTATCATTTCACCCCCCAAGCATGGCGATAACGCTACGGATACGCAAGGGGTTACTGGGTGGGAAAGAGTGAGAAAACTTTAGGTGGTGCAAAAGGACAATAAAAGAACAGTATTCAAGTAGACAGAAGATAGTGATTGGCGTTGCATTTAATTTTTTGAGGATCATTAGTAACAGAGAAGCAAGAATCCACAAGTGAGTTCCACAGGCAAGAGGTTCGAAAAAAGATACTGTTAGAAAATAATATACGGTTGCATCTCCTTAGATCCACAAGCTAGAAGTGTAAGAGAAGAAACTGTTAGCATAGAACTTACGGTTAGATCTAGCCACTCCAACTGCAAAATGATGAGACCTTACCGCCAATCAAATACTGCTGTCAAATTCCTAAAGTCTAGATTTCATAGAGGAAAGCAATATTTATTTTGAATAATACATAAATGTGGCACAAGGCCAAGAGGGTGTAGAGAGGAAGGCTGGTCCTCGGTCTCTCTTATCTTAAACTTAGCTAGGCATGGTTACTGGCTCAAACATACTACACTATTTCTTACAGAAAAACAACATATTCTTACTTATCATTCTTACTACAGCCACCATAATACCTCAGAGTCTCTATGTAGTCCTAACTAGTTCCCATATTTACAATTTGTTTCCTGGAGGGGATACAAAATAACAATTAAAAACACCAACGAAAGAGCTCATCAGAGCAATTACGATGAAAATATTTATAGAAAATACGCAGGGAAGCAACAAATAAAATTGCAGGTTCTTCTTTTATCAAAAATCTCTAAATATACAGCAGAAGCCGCCAGACCAGATGTGGCAGCAATGTTCGATGCATGGACGAATGCCAGACTGATAAATGTGTCAGATAGTTTCTGGCCAAATTGTCTAGTAGTGAACCATCTTCCTTGGCAAGAGATCTAGAAATTGTTTCAATATAATCTCTCATCTTTATGTCAGCGGAAAATGTTAGCCTGAAATGTTTTAATGAGTTCCTCTGGTGGGGGTTAGCATCAGCCATGCAGATGGAACGCAAAAAAAGGGCTTCTTTCAGAAGAGAGCCATTTCGTTTTGGAGACCTTAAAATTAACAAGTTCATTCCTGGCCACAATATCCAAGTCTCGTGCTATTAGAGGACTGACCATCCGTTACCGACATACTCATAAGTCCTTTAACAGAAACCAGGAACATGGTTCTCAATTGCATGATCCTCATAAATTTCCGTGTTCCTCCTGACTAAGCGAGAAAGATAAAGAAAGAAACAAAAGGGAGCTGGAAAAACTTGTTGGTCGCAACATGGTGTTACAAACCATAGAAATGAGGATGCTTGTCCGGAAAACGTCTGAGTGTTTTCTACTCTTTTCCTTTCCACAGAATTATTTATTTTTTTCTTGGCAAGTTTGTTCAGACGTGCTTCGCAAATAAAATAACTAGGCCCTCGACCTCTCGGTTACCACTCTTTGAGTTTACCCGTTTTTGCCACCTTATTTCTTTCCACACATCAGCTTTTACGACCGATTAATTCACAACATTAATTTGCAAGCACCATTGTAATTGATGCGTTTCCACACAATAACAGTAAAGGAAACGATTTACGACAGCGTATTTTAGGCTTCAGGACATCTGACGGGACATGAACGAGAATATACGTGATTTAAGACGTGATTTGAAAGCTTTGGCAAGCAGACATTTTATTTATTTAGATTTTGTTTCTTGTATATATTTTTTCGTTAATTTTGTGCACGTCTGAGGCCAAAGTAAAAGTGTTATTACGCTTTTTCTTTCACAGAATAAACTCCCCCTTATTCTCTTCAGTGTTTCTTTGGACGCGTCCTTCAGCAAGAAGAGCCACGGCTAATATTTTGCTGTTGCTCTCAAGTCAACACTGACTCGGTGTGGAAGCACCTGTTAGGGTCCCAGCTATGGGCAAATAGTTAACCCCCAAACAGATGTCAGAACGTTATGAAAGTAATAAAATATATTTTTGTAGAAAGAAAAATTACCATCATACATTATCAGAAAAGGAAGAGAAAAATTACCAATAATACATTTTTGAAAAAAATTACCAGAGATCCCTACCCCACCCCACAATTAAATTTCGGCATTAAATGACTCCTAAAGAGTTGATAGTGAATTTCCAAGCGTAGCTTGGATGTGGCACAAAGCCGAAAGTAGGTCGAAATTGTTCTTGAGGTGCCCTGGTTTTCCAAGCGTAGGTTAGATGTGGCACAAGGCCAAAAGCATGGAGTATCCAGTGAGGATCGATCTCACTACTCAGTTGTAGTTGTTCTAGCAAGACAACCTCGCTAACCATAACACCGCCTCGAGGTGCCCGCCTATAAGGAGTTGATATGCTGTTAACCAAACCAAATTAAACTCACATTGTAATTTTACCGGAATTCTTTCTTTCATATTTAAAGATATCTGACGAGACACAAACGAGAATACGTGTGATTTAAACGTGATTCTATTTGTAGCTTTTTATTTTTTATATAGCTTTGGTTTTGTCTTTCGTTGAAAAGCTTGCAAATTTATGGGATATTTTTCACATGTACCGAACATAAATGAGATTAACGCATTCTCTCGAAATTATTTGTCGAAAGCGGGAAAGAAACAAGAGAAATAATTTCAAGGGCAGCACAAAGACAGCTGTAACAAAATTGAAAGCCATCTGAAAAGACGAGAAAATCTGCCTGAAATGAAAGATCGAACTTTTTCCGTACATCGACTTTTTCCAATTATCTGTACGCCTGCGAATATTCGATACTAGCAGTCGAAGTTAAGCGAAGAATCCAAGCATTAGAAGTAAGATACTACAGGGTACTTAGTAAAAAAAAAACAGGGTACTCAGTAAAAAAAAGGCTTTTACAGGGTACCAAATAAAAACGTCATTTACAAGGTACCCAGTAAAAGTAGAAAGTCTTTTACGGCACGTCCAGTAAAAGTAGAAAGAAAGTCTTTTACAGGGCACCCATTAAAAAAATGCAGTAAATTCAGAGAGACGTGAGACAGCAGTTGAAAACTGGTGACGACTGATGTGACTGAAAAATTCAGGAAGAATTTCTGCACATTTCGTTAATCCCCACATCAGATATTCGTTTTTGAAAAGTACGGTAACTTGACGCTCAAAATCAGCGAGTTATTTAGCCATACGAGAAGGGTAGAATGAAAGTCGAGGTTGTCTGCAAATAATCCTTAAATGACGATTCACAAAATCGAGCAGCAAGTAAAGGAACCAATCAGTTAACTAATTACGCGAGTGTCGAATGATTATTCAAGGTTATGAATATTCAAGAAATTTATTCAAGGTCAGCTATTCTTGAAAGATAAACCCGTGATAATATATTATTATTTTCACTGATGACCCTGTAGAAAACCATGTTCAGTATCTCCTATGTAGATCGCATTACAAATGGCGCTGTGCTTGACACCGTCAAACAAAAAACAAAAAAAAAAACAGGCCTCTCGCGAGATCTCATAACCACGATCAAGAAGTGAAAGTTGAAATGGCGAGAACTGGTTGATCCTTCTGCATATTTTCCTTATTTGTCTATCATTTGTTCCCGAACATGAAAAAACACCTGGCTGTGAATCACTGACGCAGTGATGATGTCATATCTGCTGTTTGACTTTTTTGCTGTTATTTTCCGTGCTAATAGGAATATATACTTGAAAAACACAGTGGCTAAAATAAGTAACGGTTTATTGTAAAAACCAGTCCAATAAGAAGGCAGATAGTTTGACTAGCACTGCTGGAAAAGATTTCAACTAGTATATTTACTAACCTCCCCACACGATCAGATGTGGCACAGGGCCGGGTTTAATGTGGGGCACCCGAGCCCGTAGGCTCAGCTAAAAATTCCCGTAGACCACGCATAAACGGGATGGAGTAAATGTTTCCCAAGACGAGACTCTGTCCTTTAGCAATGCCTGTTCTGGGGATCCTCTCTACTCAGAGGCAGAGTGTTTGGCCAGCACAGCTGAAAAAGATTTCAGTTAGAGTATCTAGCAACTGCCCCACGAAGTCACATGTGGCACAAGGCCGAATATAATGTAAGGTTCCCGAGCCCGTATGCTCGGGAAAAAAATCCCCGTAGACTTCGTATAAACGGAATCGGGTTTGTCTACCTCCCCGAACGAGACTCTACCCTTCGGCATAGCCTCGCACGGGTTCCTCTCTGCTCGAAGGCAGAGAGTACGACAGTACAGTTGAAAAAATTTCACCTCGAGTATTTAGCAACTGCCCCACGCAGTCACATGTGGCACAAGGCCAGGCTTGATGTGAGGCATCCGAGCCCGTAGGCTCAGCCAAAAAGTCCTGTAGACCCCGTATATCACGCAGCAGGTTGCCATTTCTTCCTGCGGTAGACCGAAACCTGTCCTGCTATTTACCCATAGTTGTGGCGAGAAGAGGATTCATACCTTTCCCAAGTGTATTAACACGTAAGTGAATGTAATGGATTCTAGTGAAATTCGAACTTGGCTATCCGATTCCTCAATCCGAGCAATCTTAAACAACGAATGCGTAATAGAACAGGTATTAATTATCATGCTTATACTGCAGGGGAGTGACTAAAAGCGCTCTCTTGGTCTAACGTTTTCCACTGCGATGAAGTGAAAAGATTATATTATCACATGATAAATCTGCTGCTAAGAAAGTTCGTTCATAATGTTGTGCCAGATCATTTTTTCTCACCAGAATCTATTTTACATATTTGCAAGTCTATCATTCGTCCATGCATTGAATATTGCTGTCACTTTTGGTCTGGTTGTTCTGCCGTGTATTTAGAGATTCTTGATACATCTGGTCTGGTTGTTCTGCCGTGTATTTAGAGATTCTTGATACATCTGGTCTGGTTGTTCTGCCGTGTATTTAGAGATTCTTGATACATCTGGTCTGGTTGTTCTGCCGTGTATTTAGAGATTCTTGATACATCTGGTCTGGTTGTTCTGCCGTGTATTTAGAGATTCTTGATACTTCTGGTCTGATTGTTCTGCCGTGTATTTAGAGATTCTTGATACTTCTGGTCTGGTTGTTCTGCCGTGTATTTAGAGATTCTTGATACTTCTGGTCTGGTTGTTCTGCCGTGTATTTAGAGATTCTTGATACTTCTGGTCTGGTTGTTCTGCCGTGTATTTAGAGATTCTTGATACTTCTGGTCTGGTTGTTCTGCCGTGTATTTAGAGATTCTTGATACTTCTGGTCTGGTTCTTCTCTCTTCATATTGAAGAGGTTATTTAATATTCTATTTCAATATAGAAATTTATTTAATATTCGAATAGATTTATTGCATGTGAATCTTGCAAAGCACGTCAACCTTTGCATTACAAATGATGGAAATCATATTGAAGAGGTTATTTAATATTCCAATTCAATATAGAATTATTGCATGTGAATCTTGCAAAGCACATCAACCTTTGCATTACAAATGATGCAAATCATATTGAAGAAGTTATTTAATATTCCAATTCAATAAATTGTTGAAAATTTCATTTCTTGAAAATATGCATTTTGCCTGTGTGTCCAGACTTAAGGGACACTCTGTACAATAATACTCTATAGTTTACCCATAGGAGGCACAGTGGAGTAATGGATAGCAGCTCAGACTGAAGAATCGAAGAGCTGAGTTTGAATTTCAGTTGAATCCATTACATTATGTGCTAAACCCTTGGCAAAGGTATGAGTCCTCTTCTTCTCCCCTAAGCTAAGGTTAAATAGCAGGACAGACCGGCGTGCGGTAGACCATTTGCCTTGAATGGCAACTTGCCTACCGCGACTCGAGGCGACAAAGATGTGATTCTACGGGAGGATGCTGAGGATATCATGGAGCGAGCGTGTGAGCAACGATGAGTATTTTGAGAAGATGCAAACAAGAAGGAAGCTTATACTTAACATCATTAAGAGACAGCTGAAATTTCTTGGACACATAATGAGAAAGGAGGGATTGGAGAATCTGATACTCACATGTCGAATAGCACGAAAGAGAGACAAGGGAAAGCAACGCGTGACATACCAAGTGGACTTAAACAAGTGGATGGCCTGGGGGAAGTACCAAAGGGACAAAACTTATTGAGAGCTACTAGGGATAGGAGGGTGTGAAGATCTATAATCGTCTACGTTCTGAAGGGCCAAGGCACATAAAAAGAAACATCAACATTCAACAAATCGTAAGTAACATATTTGTATGATAATTATGGACTTATACATTAACCTGATGGAGACATTGCTTTGTCTTATTTTCTACATGTTTTACGATATATTTTCTCAGTTGTACTATTAATACTTCATAACTTTATTCCGACATGATTTTAGCGGGCCCACTTTCTAAGAGACAACTCTTTACCTCATTATCTGTTCAGGTTCGATATGGGATTAAAAACGCGGTCTTTACGTTTTTATAAACGTTGATGTCTGATCATTTAGTTACAATAGTCTTGTCTGCATCTGTCTCTAGCCTTCCAGGATTGAAATTGTTCGTTGGACGGAGTGGTCAATTTCTTTTTTGCGGCTTGTAGATTATTTAAAGCTAAAACTGTAAGATATCTATCTATATATATATATATATATATATATATATTTTTGCAATATTGCATTAACAACTTCAAAAATATTTCATAATGATTTTCCAAGATACAAGTCCTACTACTCAGGGCCAGGGAGAGATGGATTCATGTATTTGCGCATAAATGAATATAATGAACTGGAATTCGAAATTGACTCTCCGATTTCTCATTCCGATCTGCTATCCATTACACCATCCGCACATCCTCTTTTATGAGAAAACAATATACCAATAATGCAGTTCTTTCCGGAATCGTTGGATTAGACATTTAAATAAAAATTGGAATGGAGAATTTTAAGCAACGCGTATGCATGAAAATTATGATTTAACAACTAGACAATGCCTGAAAAAAGAATGTATTTTAGAATTTCTGTACAAATACCGACTCAGAGAAAGAAAAAAAAAGCCCTATTCTCTGTTGCTAACCGGAGGCTTCTGATTGTTTATATCAGTCACCTGACCAACTAGGCCCGGCAATTTTTATTAGTGGTTAATTTTAGCCCAACAATTTTTATTAGGGATTAATTTTAACCAAACAAATATGAAAAGTAGAAAATATGCTTTAATTTTCTTAAACTATTGTTCTCAACTTGATTATTATAGATATTATTATTATCAGGTCATCCCATAAATTCTGTCCGAATTTTGAATAAAGAAAAAAAGTGACCAAATGTTACATTTAATTACAGATTCAATCAACAATGTATTTTCCCTGATTATCTATGACTTCCTTCCATCTATTGACAAGCTTACTAATTCCATTACTGTAAAATTCTTTTGGCTTTGATTCGAAGAACTCACAAATGTCAGTTTTAATCTCTTCCTGTGTTACAAAAGCTGTTTCTTCCAAATGATTCTGTAAGCTCCGAAACAAATGGTAGTCAGAAGGAGCAAGATCGGGAGAATAAGGTGGATGAGGAATTTTCTCCCAACCAAGTTCTTCGATCTTTTGTGACGTCATTCTTGCTGTGTTGGGTCGCGCATTGTCCTGATGAAACATCACCTCTTTTCGATTCACTAGAGCAGGTCTTTCTTCCTCAAAGCTTGGTTCAAACGCTCTAATTGCTGACAGTATATTTGAGCATTAATTATTGCATTAGGTGGTAAGAATTCAAAGTGGATTATTCCTTGGCGATCCCACCAAATTGAAAGAAGAACCTTTTACCCATGAAGTTCCCTTCTCGGCTGTGGCTGGTGTCCTTCCCCTTTACCAAGCCACTGTCTACGACGCTTAACATTTCGATAAAAGATCCATTTTTCGTCGCCAGTCACAAGTCTATCCAAAAAAGGTGAAACAAGTTAATGAGAATGGAGAGAAGAGCAGATGTCAACTCGGGATTTGAGGTTGTTTTCAGACAATTCATGAGACACCCATTTTCCAAGTTTAGGAATTTTTCCAAGTTATTGAAGATGACGATGAACAGTTGCATGGTTTGAACTGTGAACCACTGCCAATTCCTCAACTGATAAAGCAGATTTTCTTCAAAAGCTGCTTCAAGAAGCTTTTCATCAAACTCAACTGGACGTCCGGTTCGATCTTCATCTTCAAGGGTGAAATCTCCACCTCTGAATTTTTTCAAACCATCTTCTGCAAGTTCTTTCATTCACACATTCCTCTCCATAAACTGAGTGGATGTTTCTAGCCGCTTTGGCTGCTGAGTTTCCTTTCTGGAACTCATAAAGTATTATGTGCCTCAAATGATTCTTGGGTACTTCCATGTTAGCAGGGTTTTAATCAAACAAAATTTAATTTTATTGTTCTCTGAAATAAAATTTGATCAGTTTAAATGCATCTAAACATAAAAATAATGTTCAGCTCCATTAGACATTATAAAATACTCTTTAAATTTCGTTCATTTTAACAAAAAGTTAAAATTCGGACAGAACTTATGGGATGACCTGATATTATAGAGACAGTATTTCAGCCAAGTACCCCCCTGGCTATCTTCAGGTATTCATTTTTTGGTTGATATGGGGTAACCTATTATTGTGTTATTTTGTCACTCCGATGCTAGTATATTGTTCGTTACTGTTGAAATTGTTTCACTACGTGCTCCAAAGATTGAACTCACTTCCACTCAGTTGACAACAAGATATGTTTTAAAAAAATGCCTATATCAATTATACCATCATCTCGAAAGACATCAATTGTGCGCTTTTGGAGTCTTTAAATCCAGTATCAATTGGTTGACATATTATTATTATTACTATGGTAGGTTTATATCAACTTTTGATAATTTTGCCTTTCATTTTTTAGATGAGGAATTGCCGGAATACTTTAATTTATATCAATATAAAATTTAAAAAAATTACATACCTAAGAAAGAATCAGATGCAATTAAAATCCAAAAAGAAAATGTGCACTTTATAGAAAAGTTAGCATTAATGATTGAAAACTGAACAAAATTTTCTCGTCAGATAGAACAAGATTAATGGCGGAGGGTTGACTTCATAGATACCACCTCCAATAAAATAATATGAAGTATTACTAATAAAACGTTCTTTTCTGATCTTTCATGCCAAGCAAGGCAATAAAGCCACTAAGACGCAAGAGCGTTACCGAAAACAATAGTAATTAGAGAGAACAATAAAAGAATTTAAAAAAAAAACAGAAGACAACGATTGACATTGTATTTAATAGCTGACTGGGGGTGCAAGAAGCCGGATGAGAGTTCCACAAGCGAAAATTCCGATAGAAGAAACTGTTAGCATAGAATTTACGGTTACATCTAGTCATTTCTGATGTAAAATCACGTGCCCTTGTTGACACCTCTTAACTGGTGTTGTCCCCAGGCCCACCCTGACCTGGGTTGGCAGCGATAGATGGAGGGACACGGGAATCAGAAAGAGACTGAGTCAGAAAGACAGACACGATATCCGGAGAGAAATTAAAGAAGAAAAAAAAAATGAAGGTGAGATATATATATATATATATATATATATATATATATATATATATATATAAGAGAGAAATCACAAACGATTTTGGTTACGATGTGGATTTGTTTTAATATATATATATATATATATATAATATTTTATGATATATATACTAAAACAAATCCACATCGTAACCAAAAACTTTTGCGGTTTCTTTCTATTTTTATTTTTATTTTTTTTAAATATACATTTTTTTCTCATTGGAACAATTATAACCTTTGCATACATATATATATATACATACATTGCTTTCCAAAAGCGACAGAGATACAATGTTCGGAAAACGATATATTAATCTAGAAAGAAAGAGAAAGGAGATAATGAGAGGGTAAAATATTTTATTTGGTGAGAGAAAGACGGGATTTGCAGTGAGAGAGATTACACGATGAAAAGGAAAGAAAATATATATATATATATATATATATATATATATATATATATATATATATATATATATATATATATATATATATATATATATATATATAAAGCGTTAAAATCTCTTTCTCTCTGTCGTGCAACGATAGGGACAAAATCTCTGACTGATGACAAATTGGACGAGTTTCGATCCCGGCTTGAAGCAATCGGACGTCTAACTGCACTGACAAGTTGAGATACAATCTGTCTGTGGATGACTATATATATATATATATATATATATATATATATGAGAGAGAGGGGATTCGGGGTGAGAAAGCGAGTCGAGATAGAAAGATACAGAGAATGCATTCGGAAGAAGAGATATTAAAAAAGAAATGTGATGATCATAGGGGGGGCGAAGAGAGATAGTGAGTGAGTGATGAGGTTCAACGTGAAAGAGGAATTCGGAAAGAGGAAGAGAGAGAGGTAAACGGAGACAGAGAAAAAGATCAGAGATAGAAGTAAAGCGAGAGATATGGTTCAGGGGGAGAAAGAGAAATTAAGAGAAAGGGGATGGTGATAAGTAGAGGGAGGCGATATTCAGAGAGATAGAGTAAACGGGAGCGTGAAAGAGGGCGTGATGTGAGAGAGATAGAGAGACGAAGTTCGAAGTCAGAAAGAGACAGATTAAGGGAGAAAAAGAAAAAGAGATTCGTCGGGTCACATAGAGTGGAAGACTGGGTTCAGTGAGAAAAAGAACGGGAGCTGTGACGAAGAGAGAGACAGAGAAAGATGGGATTCGGAAAGAGAGAAATGGAGAGCGATAACACGAGAAAGAGAAAAGGATCAGAGATAGAGAGTTACATCGAGAGAAGGGATTCGTGGGTGAAGAGATATTGGAAGAGGAATAGCCAGAGGGCAGAGAGTTGGGGTGGGGGAGAATTTGAGCACGCGCGTCCTGTGACACCAGAACCGATACTTAAGACGTCATTATCCACACGATTTACTTGTCTCTTATTATTCTGAAATGGCGAATCACTTGAACAGGAAATGTCTACAGTCCGGATCACGTGACAGGCGTAAGAGTATGACTTCCGGTTTAGCCTGTCATTAGAAGCTGACGACGGAAACGCCACCTGCCGCTAATCACAAAAACTTGGTTCATAATAGCGTCCGCTTAACGAAGACCATTCCGTTTCTTACGTCGCTTGGCGAAGACGAAAGGGGAAAATGGAGGACTCTCCTGCGAAGCTGACCTCGTATTGGTTGGCTATACGCTTCCAACCACTAGACTTTAAAGAAAAATAAATGCAGATGAGTAATTCATGTATGAGTGGGCGTATTTTATACATAGGTCATCACAGTGACCAATGCAATCAACGTGTGTGTGTGTGTGTATATATATATATATATATATATATATATATATATATATATATATATATATATATATATATACCGGGTGTAACAGCCAAATTGTCAACATCTTGTAACCGCATAATTGTCCATACCACAAAATGTTTAATATCTAAAAAAAAAAAAAAAAAAATACTAAACTAATTTTTTTTCCAGGTTTTCAGATAAGACGATTCGCCATTTTGATACCATTTGCTGTAAGAATCACTGAAAAACCATTTGAGTTATTCAACTACAAAGAGAACAGGTTAAAATCATTTTGTCGGTCACACTGTCTTTCCAACTGAGCAATGGTGAGAGGAAAAAGATCATTCAGGCCTTCAGTAATGGTACCAGCATTTCATTTTTCTGTCTTCCATCTTTAAAGTTCATTCAAGAACCATCAAGAGAATGGTGAATAAGTTTTTTTAAAAAAAGAGGGAACAGTAGAGAGAAAAACTGGATCAGGAGGTCACAACAAGAAGAGGGATCATAATTTCACCTTTGAGCTAAAGAGATCAATTAGAAAAGATCCAACTCAATTCATAAGACGTTTGGCACGTGAGAGAAGAGTTTTTGCTATGACAGTCCAAAGAGCAGTGAAAAACGACATGAAAATGAAATCATATGTGAAACGTCTGTTACATCAAGATAGAAAGTTGGAAGGGGAGAGAGGGCGAAAATCATCTTTAATAGGTTGGAAGATTATCTTAGAGCAATAAATATATATTTGAACTTTATTTCAATACTTCATGAGCTTCCAATCCTTAGCTATGATGAATTACTGATAAACATGTCATTTTCGTTGATGATCGATTTCATCACAATACTTCTGTTAAGCTTAGAGAGTAATTATACAGTCTTTTTGCTCAAATAGAGAACAAAAGTTTTATAAACACATCTGAGAATTCCAGTAAGATATCTTTAATCATTTTTAAGATACAACGGTTCAAAGCTTAATCTAACAATTGGACAATTTTGCTGTTACACCCGATATATATATAAAAGGTTTGTCACTTAGGTGATTGCTGTTACCTTCAGCATCCTGACTCCAGAGTTTCGTAGACTGACTCGTCAGGGTCTATCAGTAATTGACTGCTTATATTTCTCTATTTTTGTTTTTGATATACACCTATCATTGGTGCATGGTTTGTATTTGTTTTTCTTTTTTCCTAGTGTATGTGTGCGTGTTGTATCTGTATATATAAATAATTAATTTTGATATTAATGCTTAAATGATAAAGTATTAGGTTGGTGCAAAAATAATGACGTAATAATGTCGTTTTATGACGTTAAAAATACGTCAAAAAACGACATTATTTTTGCACCAACCTAATAAATAATTATATATGTCTTCACTTGGTCATTTCATTTTCTTATCTGATTTGGTGGTATCTTAAGTACTATTAGAGTATTAAGTGTAGGAGGTTAGGTTTATAATTACATTTTTATTTATTATTGTTTGAATTTGTATGCAAATGCCTGTATTCATACTATTACCCACACATACATATGCGCATATAGATATACACACCTGCACATAAACACATGCATATCAACAAATGTACACTTATGTGTGCTTTGTTATTGATACATAAACTCGTGCTTAAATGATAGTGATTTTTTTCCATGTATATATATATATTTCTCACAGATGGAATATGTAGGCAATGTGGGTGGTTTGTTACTATGTAAGCGGCATGGGGGGTCTAGCTGTGAAAGTTAGGCCTGGCAGAACCAAAACATGCAGTTCGTCCGTGTTCTCTCCATGGCAGTAGCAGTAGAGCAGTAGGAGACTCACTACATCCCGCCTGTGAGAGAGAGGCTGGAGGGTGGGAAATAATTCTTGTCCACCAAGGACTCTTTTGAGACACTTTTGAATTCTATCAAGACTAGAAAGTGAAGATTGGTCACCCAAATATGGCAACTTAGGTGATTGCTGTTACCTTCAGCATCCCAACTCCAGAGTTTCATAGATGGACTCGTCAGGATCTATCAGTAATTGACTGCTTAGATTTCTCTATTTTTCTTTTTGATATGCACTTATCATTACTGTATGAGTTTTGTTTGTTTTTTCTTTTTCATAGATACATATGTGTGCATGTTGTCTTTGCTTTTTTTTTTTTTTTTTACATAATTTTGATTTTAATGCTTAAATGAAAAAGTAAATATTTATATATGTCTTCACTTGCTAATTTCATTTCATTTTCTTATCTGATTTGGTGGTATCTTAAGTAATATTCGGGTATTAATTATAGAAGATTATATTTATAATTAAATTTTTATTTATTATTGTTTGAATGTGTATGCATATACCTGTATGTTTAACTCAAGTATTTTTTTAAATTCCAGCGTTCTCATATTTTATGACACCAATACTTTCGAATGTTGCAACATTCATTTTCTAGGGTTGTTATATGTATATTCACGAAACTGTTTTTTAATTCCAACATTCTCACTTTTGATGAAAACAATACTTCCAAATGTTACACACACACACACACACACACACACACATATATATATATATATATATATATATATATATATATATATATATATACATACATACATACAGGGTGTCCGTAAAGTTCGTGTGCGCTTCAAAAAATTATAACTTTATTTGTATATACAATAGAAATAATCTGTAAAAAAAATGTTATAAAGTTTAATGTACCTAGTTTTAAGTATAGCTAAAATAACTAATGTGATTTAAGGCATTAATATAAATCAGTTGGCAAATGTTTTCCGTGAACTGCAAAATCATATTACCTTTTCTATTGCTAATGATGGAGGACATGTGGAAACTTAAATAAAATTTCAATAAAACTTTAAAAAATATAGATTTACTTCTTTCTAATCCTTTTTACAATTATTTCTATAGCAAATACAAATAAAGTTATAATTTTTTAAAGTGCACACGAACTTTATGGACACTATATATATGTTTGTATAGTACAGTGTGCAATGTATAAATTGTCGCCTAGATTACACGAAAATGAAAATAAGTGATCTCATTTTAACAGATATCTTAACCAAAATTATAAAATAAAATATCTTGAAATACTAAAGAGTAAATATATTCAATAAAATCACCATTGGCTTCAATCATGGCCTCCAGATAACTTTGGAAAATCCTGCAACTCTTCTGGACGGTCTCCTTGTTTAAGTTGATTAATGCTGCCATAATCTTTGCCTTCAGTTCATCTTTGGTGTTACAAGGAGTTTTGTCGGACTCTCGCTCAACTGCGTCCCACACATAATAACCAAGGGGGGGGTGCAGTTTGGGGAGTTAGGTCGCCAGATGCAAAGGGATGATGTGGCTGCAGAAATTATCTAACAGCCATGAATGGGTTCTCCTGCTTGTGTGGCATGATGCAGAGTCCTGTTGCCAGACATAGGGTCTTCCAGTAGCCAGCCTCTTAACCCAAGAGAGAACTATCTCCTCATGGTACTTGATGTTGACATCCGTGTTGAGTTTGAGGCCCTGTGGGAAGACTAATAGAGGCATAACGTCGCTACCACTTGTGATCCCTCCAAACACCTTCATAATCACCATTAGACTCATCCAACTCTTTCCAGATTCTCTCTACTGTCTTCAGATTGACACCCAAACACTCTGAAATGTTCGTATTGGAGCTTCTGGTGCGAATGGCAAGCAGTAAAGAATGAAGAAATTAAAAATATAAAATGGCGACAATTTACCAATCGCACCCTACATACATACACACATATATAATGTGTGTGCGTGTGTGTATGTGTTTCGACTGGCAAGGTACTGCGATTAATCTTTTGATTCAATTTTTCTTGTGTCCGTATAAGGAATTTTTTGTGGACATTAAGTGTGTAAAAATTTTGTCCATTAAGGAACTGTGTTCCTGATCAAACCACATTCATGAATAAGTATATTGAACATACAACTACATGCCTATCACGAAGACTCATATTACACCACTCTGACCATAGTTCAATTAGGACTCATTTAAGCACACATGGAAACCTACTCAACTCAATCTGCAACATACTTGTAGAAAATAATTATAAATGTAAGTATAATAGGGGCTATTTCACGTATAAAAAAGACTAAAGATAACGGAAGCATTAATAATAACAAAGAAAAAGCCAACAATCAATAACATCACCTATGAACACGGCCACAATATGCTGACCATGTTTAGAAAATTAAAAAAAATCCCATCACTCTAGAAACATATATAAAAGAAATTAAGTATAAGAACGCAAGAAAAATAGAATAAAAAAGTAAGGAACTTGTGTAAAAGAGGGTTTACTGCCGAAATACACAATTATATATATATATATATATATATATATATATATATATATATATATATATATATACACACACATAATAGGAATTTAAAATTACCTCATAGTTATGATCATTTCACCTTACGAATTAAGATTTACTCGCAAGGATTTTCAAACTGATCAAGGTAATAGAATAAAATAAAGATGGAAGTCAGAGTATGAATGTTGGTACTATTACTGAAGGCCTGGATGATCTTTTTCCTCTAACCATTGCTCATTTGGGAGAGAGTGGGTCTGACACAAAACGATGTAACCTGTTCTCTTTCTAGCTGAATAACTCAAAGGGTTTGTCAGTGATTCTTACGACAAATCGTGTCAAGATGGCTAAAGGTCATATCTGAAAACCAAAAAAAAAGGACACTCATTTGGTTGAGTGGATTTTTAGATATTAAACATTTTGTGGGGTGGACAGTTATGCTGTTACACGATTTAGAGAATTTTTTCAGTTTTAATTTTCAGTGCAACCTCGGTTCTCGAACGTCTCACATGTCGAACAAATCGATTTTCTGAACAGAATATTCGAGATAAAAATGCCTCGGTTATCAAACAAAATTTCGGTTCTCGAACGACATTACCGAACCGAATCGAGTTAACCCGAACCGAATCATTTCTTTGTCGTGTTGTATACATTCGTGTGTTGTGCTGTGTTTTTCTTTTCCAATTTGATTGTACTGTGCCATTTTATTCTCTTTATTAGTCTTCAGTCATGGCTCCAAAGAAATCTAGCAGTGATATTGGTAAAGGAAAAAGAAAAGTTAAGATAAAAACAATTGTTGATGATATTGTCTCTTCTTACTCAGTTTAATATGGTAAAATCATCGATCTATACTATTCTTATAAATAAAGAAACGATCATGTCTTTCCTTCCCGTTTCCAAACTATAACATCTCTTTCCTTCCTCCTTCCACTTGCACAATCAACTCTCCTACTTATAGGTACGCTAAAATTAATATGTTCGTCTATATTTTATCTGTTTAGTATTGGGTTTATTTCTTTATTTCTTAGATTTAATGATTTTCATTTGTTTTGTGTATAAACTTGTGCACAAAGTACTATTGTAAAAGTTTAAATAAACAATCATCTTGGGATCAGGAACGGATTAATCCATTTTACATTGATTTCTATTAGGAAAGTGTTATGGAGTGATTTCACAATAGAGGCTTGTATTTGAACTAAGTCGGTCCTAAAATAGGTTCGACGTACAAAACGTTAGGAACTTGATATAATAGGTAATGACGCAGAGAAATCTAGTTGTGGTCGCTGATACTTTTTAGTATCCGACTAACGGTCGTCCAGCATCGACTGACAGTTATTTTCCAAGCATAGCTTAGATGTGGCACAAGGCCGAAAGTATGGGGCATCTAGTGAGGATCGAACTCACTTTTCAGTTGTAACTGATCGAGCAAGACAAGCTTGCTAACCATTACACCACGCCGAGGTGCCCATCCAGCATCGACTGACTGACCAAGCCCCTGGGCGACTCCTACTTATTATAGGTGGGAGAGTCTATTAACTATAGAATAGGTGTGTTCCACTATAACAGAAAGTAGTTTCGGTTTACGAACGGGCTTCAGGAACGAATTAAATTCGTGAACCGAGGTTCCACTGTATTTTGATCACCGACTTTGTGGCCGACTCCGAAGCCGTCGACGAACAGACATTTACAGTCATTTCACGTCCGTCTGCTTTGGAAATGACAGACAGACGTGCTTCGCGTGAGTTTTACCGCAATCACTCAGGCGCTATCGATTAGTTGAGTCGATGGCAGACGATGAGTCTGCTAAGGTAGAAAAAGCTTCGGATCAGTTAATGCTGAACCTCCTTTGCTGTACGCCTCGATCCGCCACATCTCCACACCACTCCCGTTGCCGAACGAGCGACCGACCGACTCAAATGCCACCTTCCGTTTCAAAGTCCGTTTCAAAAACAAACGCAAAAAAATATACTCCAGCCACTCTCTTCTTCCAACCTTACCTGATGCTTTTTCTTTTTTTTTTTATACCGAAAATCGTTTTGAATAAAAGCAAATCTAACCCCGGCCCACTTCAATCCGCTTTCTTTTCTGCTTCGGAGCCAGAAAAAACAAACAGGTGCACGCATCTGACGTCACTTTTAAACTGAAACAACGACCGGCTTAATGTCGGAAAAGGATCGATGTAATATCGTAGGAGTGGAAGTATATTTCACCTTCTCATCAGATGTGTGGGTAGCGTAATGGCTATCGGTGCAATGGGATCGGTGAGCAAATTCCTGTCGTCTGTTGCGTTCACTTTCGCACGAATTCTCTTGGATAAGCAAGAATTCATCGCTCCCCACCCCAGCAGCGATGAGATTTAATACTAGGCCAAACTTGGCTCTGTAGCCTTGGATGGCAGCCCGTCTAGAAAAAAAATACTCGTGGAATCATCTCTTAATTGCTGGTGTTCCCAGGTCCACCATGACCCAGGGTGGTATAACCTGTTAGGTTCCCAGCTATGGGCAAATAGTTTACCCCCAAACTGGGGTCAAAACAGTATGAAAATGAAAAAAAAAAAGTTTTAATAACAGAAATAATCTTAAAAAATTATTATCAGCAATATATTTTTGAAGAAAAATATTACCAGCATTAAAAATCTTGTCGGCATTAAATAACCCATTGAGGTGTTGATATGCCGAAAAACATTTCTTCATTATGTGCTCCAGAAACCTCAACTGTCTCTTCCTGATGTTAAATATTAGGTTCCTTTTTGTTTCTATTTTCTCCAAAACTTCGTTGTTGCTCGTATATTCGGTCCATGGTATTCTCAGCATCCTTCTGTAGAACCAGATTTCTGTTTCTTCAAGTCTCCTCTTCATCTTTGAGAAAATTGACCAGCACTCACCGCCATACAGGTCAGTCTAGCACTCTTTTCCTTGTATCTTGTGTATATATATATATATATATTTAGTAGTGCCAGCCAGACACTATTTTGGTTGGGTGCCTCTTTTTGTTAAGAGGCATATCAACACCTCTATGGGTTATTTAATGCCGAAATCTAAATATTTTGAACACTTTTATGGCTTCAGTTAAATATATTTTGAACGCAATCGTATGCCTTCAACTAGAGATAAAATGTATTGTTGGTCATTTTATTATAAATATATATTGTTGGTTGATTTTGTTTAGCGGCATATCAACACCTCTATGGGTTACTTAATGCCGAAATCTAAATATTTTGTGTACAATTCTATTTTTTATTTTTTGGTGGGAGAAATAATAATAGTATTAGTGATACAAGTGTTACTAGTTAACCCATAGCTGGGGGAGAAGAGGTGGATTCATACCTTTCTCAAGGGTATATGCATGTAAGGGAACATAACGAACGCAACTGCAATTGGAACTCGTCTCCCGATTAACAATTCGAAGCCATTATCCATAACACCACCTGCATATCCAAGCTTGCAGCCCCTGGTATGCCCAAGAGGTTACTCATCAGGCTCTTTACTTCGGTGAACGTAAGCCGACACTCTATTTGTATAGATTATTAAAATGACTTAGGCCTAACCTTTTAGCTTACTTCTTCCCGTCCACATTGCTGTTGTGGGGGCCAGGGAGAGTTGTGATGATTTTGAAATCAGAGTTGCTCTTCTATTAGACTGGTAGCCAGCCACGGCTAAAGAACCCTATTTGCTTTGCTGTTTAAACCGTAATTGCCAATAGAGTGGATCCACACCTTTCCCAGGGATTTTTGCACTTAAGTGAATGTCTGGAATTCAATTATAGATTCGAACTCACTTCTCCGATTTCCGAGCCGTTGCACAACCTGCACACCCTTTAGTCCCTGATTCTCATCGTAGGAAAAGGGACGTTGGTGATCCCGAATTCTCTTCCGAGCATTACCCGGAAGCAAACTACAAAGCCGCAGCTCCTCCGTCCTCATCACAAGGCTGAAGCCGTTGGCACTTGGGTAGAAATAGATAGTAAAGAATCAAATTTACTTAGAACAAAAGATAGGAAGATGTGGAGACGCATGATCACCTATCTCCTGAGCCGACCAAGCATAGAAATTGATACAATATGAGAACCAATAATAAGGAGTGCCAGAGAAAAGCAATACTAACAACGAAAATTGCAATATGAGCTCTGGTAAAAAATGTTGCTGATGACAAAGTTTAGAAGTCCCAGAAATTCTAAGGACACATGGCACAGTGGATAAAGGTGTTGATTAGATCCAGTGACAGGACCCAAAGAGTGTGAGTTCAATACCTGGTTAAGGCAGTGGAGAACTTGGATAGGTGAAGTAACAGAAAATAATTGATAACTGACATCCACTAGAACAGCCTAATCGAGCGAAGGTTTAGTTCGACATTCCAACCACCTGAAGAAGGCCGGAGCGTACCACGGTCGAAACGTTGTAATAAATATGGCGACAAAGATGAGGACGATAGTCAGAATAATGTAAATAGTGTACATAATACCTCATCTCAGAAATATAGCCAGACACCCTATCTTTTGTTGTTCTAAGTATCCTTTAACACTTTACCATCTTTTCTCTGTTCTGCCAGTCAACCACTCAATCTCATAAGGTAGGTGATCATGGCTCTCCACATCTTCCTGTCTTTTGTTGCTCTAAGTAACTTTCGACTTTTTACCATATTTATCCCTATTCTGCCATCCATCCACATAGTCATAAAGTAGGTGATCATGGCTCTCCACATCTTCCAATCTTTTATTTCCCTAAGTAACTTTTAGCACTTTACCATCTTTTTCCTTTTCTGCCAGTCATCCACTCAATCTCATTAAGTAGGTGATCATGGCTCTCCACATCTTCCTTTTGTTGCTCTAAGTAACTTTCGACTCTTTACCATCCATTTTTGTTCCTGTTCTGCTATCCATCCACGCAAACTCATTACACCCCAAAATCGGGAATATTCTTTTCTCAGTCGATTGTATGATATTTGAAGGCCAGAGAACAAGTACTACTTTTTTTGTTAATACTGTATGGTGGATGACTGATTCATTCATTTCTTTAATGGCATATAAACGGCCTATTTAATTTTCTTGGGAGTTTTGAATTAATAAAAATATGATACGTTATTCTGCTTTCGCAGTTGAATACATGGTAGATGATACTCAGATTTTGTACATATACATGTTTGACATAATTACTGGATTGGTTTGGTTTATTTTTTTACGGCATATCAACCTCAATGGGTTATTTAATGCCAACAAAATTTTTTATTGCTGGTAATATTTTGTTTTGTCAAAAATCTGTTTCTGGTAACATTTTTCCTTCAAAATTGTATTGCTGGTAATAATATTTTTTCAAAAAAGTATTGCTGGTAATAGTTAACTATTTTCCCATAGCTGGAACCCTAACAGGTGCTACCACCCTGGGTCAGGGTGGACCTGGGAACACCAGCAATTGTAGTTTATCGTCATACCCAGGACGTGGATGTAGTTTAACGTCTTACCCAGGACGACATAATCACTAGAGGCGCTGATATGTGTGTTTTAAGTTTTGTTAAAGTTATATCTTGGAATACAGTTTGATTTGTTTAAGAAATTGTAGGGTGTTATATATATTAATGTTCTGAGGGAGTTCTTCCATGTTGTTTGTTGGTTGATTTTGTTTAGTGGCGTATCAACCTCTATGGGTTATTTAATGCCGAAATCTGAATAATTTGAAAATGGTTTCATGGCTTCAACCATAGATAAAATGTATTGCTGATCATTTTGCTATAAAATTTATCCTTTGTTGCTAATTCTGCTTTAAAAACGTATTGTTGCTAATTCTGCTTTAAAAAATGTATTTGTTGCTAATTCTGCTTCTAAAATGTATTGTTGCTAATTCTGCTCTTAAAAATGTATTTGTTGCTAATTCTGCTCTTAAAAATGTATTGTTGCTAATCCTGCTGTAGAAATGTACTTGTTGCTAATTCTGCTTTAAAAGGTATTGTTGCTAATTCTGCCATAAATATGTATCAATGAGAATTTTTATATAAAAATGTATTGCTGGTATTTTTACGATAGAAATGTATTTTTACACTTTCATAATGTTTGCGGGGTTATCTATTTGCCCATAACTGGAGGCCCTAAAAAGTTCTATCACCACGGTTCAGGCTGGACATGGGAATAACTGCAATTAAGAATTGGTTCCATGCTCCTCAAAATCTCCTGATCAGAGGCCTTGCTGCCGGATGTAGTTTATCGTCATCCCCAGGACTAAAGAATGTAGATTTAGAAAATACTTCAAATTCCTCGGTGTATAAATACGTCATAGCAAATTTAATATAGGAGATAAAACTGAACATTGCTGTGGAAACACTTCTTAATTGCTGTTGTTTCCATCTCCATCTTGACCCTGTGGGGTAACACCTTTTACGGTCCCAGCCATGGGAAAATAGTGAACTTTCCAAGCAAAAACAAAACACGATGAAAGTATAAAAATACATTTTGATAGGATATGCATATTTATAGCAAGATGTCCAGCAATACATTTTATAGTAGAATTACTAACATTAGATCTTATGAGTAGTTGAAGGCATGCAATTACGTTCAAAATATATTTAGTTGAAGCTATAAAAATATGTTAAAATTATTTACATTTCGTCATTAAAAAAAAACCATAAGAGGTTGATATGCCACTAAACAAAATCAACCAACATGATATTAATCCTTATAATACAATATTTACATTATTCGGACTATTGTCCTCATCTTTGTCGCCATATTTATTACAACATTTCGGCCCTTCAGTATCTGTCTATATTTCTGAGATGAGGTATTATGTACACTATTTACATTATTCAGACTGTTGTCCTCATCTTTGTCGACATATTTATTACAACATTTCGGCCGTTGTATGCTCCGTGATTCTTCAAGTGGTTGGAATGTCGAACTGATCCCTTTATTTCGCTCACTGGGGTACACTGTTCTAGTTCCACGTGCCATGTTTAATGGGTGTCAGTTATCTCTTGTTAATTTTCCCTCTGAAAACCGGGTATTGAACACGCACTCTTTGGGTCCTGTCACTGGATCTAACCAACGCCTTTATCCACTGTGCCATGTGTCCTTGTGTATAAATTTCTTGGTATTATAAACCTAATGTCTTCAGCAACCATTTTTACCAGTACTCATATTGCAATTTTTGCTGTTATCATTGCATGTTTTTACCAGAGTTCATATTGCAACTTTGTTGATATTATCGCTTTTCTCTGGCACTCCTTACTACTGGTTCCCATATTGTATTCATTGCTATGCCTGGTCGGTTCAGGAGATTTTTGTGGCCTAGCATATGTGCTGATTCTTTAAGTTTACGAAATATAGACAAATATCCTCCAATTTCTTAAAGAAATCAAACTGTATATCAAAGTATAGTTTCAACAAAACTACAACATAAAACGCATATATCCCAGCCTCTAGTAATTATGGCCATACAAACATGTATATGAACAAAAGCTGAATATCATCTACTTTGGTTATTTACCCTGGTCTCCCCATTGAGACGGAATGTGACACAAAGTCGGGTTTAACATGAGAAAACTGTACGCGTACACCCAGGCCAAGGACAAAAATTGTCCAGCCCCCTCAACCGTCGCTTATGCCGGGGCATCGGTCTGATGACCAATCCCTCCTCTTTAATGCATTGAGGGGAGTTACCTGCCGCGGGTAGCTGTTCCCCGGGACCGGGTATCTCACAGTATTTATTTTCCTCAGCTGCGTATCTGTCCGCGGACGGAACACAACTGAGTCGCACTCAGCCCGAAGCCAGACGCGCAACTGAGAGATAATAAACCCTACCCGGTATGTGCCAGGTAAGTATCACCTATCATGTATTCAGTTGTGAAAACAGAATAACATATATCCTATTTTTTTTATTGCCTCAAATTAAAATTTTGGCATTAAATGACCCATAAGGAGTTGATGTGCCGTTAAACAAAAAAAAACACATCCTGAATTTTCAGGATGGATTTAGGGAATGGTTCATTAATGAGTTCTTCCAATTCGAGATTAAAGTTTCGGTTTGTGAATGGTTTGAGTTCTCTTTCTCGGACGGCTTTGTAAAGGATGTTGATGATTTTTTTTTTTTTTTTTTTTTATTTATTTTTTTTTTTTTTTTCAGATTTATTATTTTATGGCTAGCGGCTCGGATTGGGGAATTTGAGAGCCGAGTTCGAATTCCATTAGGATTCATTACATTCACTTACGTGCTTATGACCGAGATTTGCCTTGACCCCCGATCCCACTGAGCCAGATTGTTACACAAGGTCGGTTTTTAATGTGGGGACCCGAGTGTTTCCACTCGGGCGGCTGGTCTATACTGGTCATAGCTTGTCTGGTCTAGTCATAGCTGGTCATACCACCGCTACGTAACCGATGCTACGCAACGGTGGGAGATCCCAAGAAAGGAGAGAAGGCCTCCGGCACGGAATAGATACTGCATCTGCATCATCCATCCTGACGGGAAATAACCCTCTTCTACTCCTCTGCCAATACCTTCAGAAGAATCTGGAAGGTAAGCCTCCTTACGTCGTACTATTACCCTTGGAAAAGGTATGAATCCTCTTCTTCTCCTCCCAGCTATGGGTAAAATAGCAAGACACCGGGTTCTATAGCCTTGGGTGGCAATCGGTCTAGGAGGAAGACAACTCTCAATTCAAAACCTGCGGAGAGTCGTTTGGGAACCTTGTGTTATACAGTGCATCAGGTCTCTGTATTCGGCTCTTCCAAAAAGTGTGGTTGGTTCTGCACTAAGCATTGACCACTATAATTCTGGCCGCTAATCAGTTAAACCTCGGATAGCCAAGTTCGAAGTCCATTTGGATCCATTACATTCACTTACGTACTAATACCCTTGAGAAATGTATGAATCCTTTTCTTCTTCCCCCGCCCAGCAATGGATAAATAGAAGGACAGACTGGTTTCTATAGTCTTAGGTGTCCATCGGTCTAGGATACCAACCACGAATACCTATGTCATCAGCAGAGCACTACATTAGTATATTTGTCTTTAGAGGGGGAACAAGAATACTGTGTTCTACTTGTAGATATTACTTCTCTAATAGAATATACTCAGTAACAAGGAGGCACGGTGGAGTAATGGATAGCGGCTCGGATTGAGGAATCGGAGAGCCGAGTTCGAATTTCCCAAAGGTATTAGCACGTAAGGGAAAGGTATGAATTCTCTTCTTCAGCCCCCAGCTTATGGGTAAATAGCAGGACAGACCAGGTTCTGTATCCTTGGATGGCAAGTGGTCTACCACAGAGAGAAATGGCAACCTACTGCGGGAAAAAGTTTGCCTCGTCAGTTATGTATCGAAAGATACATGATCGCTCGACTAAGCCTGTATCACTCATGGCACATAACTGACTAACTCAACAAGCCCTCGTATTCATTTCCCTCTGCTAGTAAAATTCCAGTTAATTATGTTGCTTTTAATTTTAAGTAATTTCGCATAAAAATTAGTGTTCATTAATTTATTTATTTACCTGTCTATTTTTAACTCAGAGCGTTTAATTTATTTCCTGGGATCAAGAATTTTAGATCCATCTGACTTCTGGCCACTGAAAGAGAGAATAATTGTAAACTGTATTTCAGCCAAAGCGGGGGTGGGGTGGCATGAGGAAGGAAGACCGAGAGACGCACGGTAGCGGGAGGAGGTAGCCGTATTGTCTCGTCCGGATTAGAGTGACGCTTTTTAGCGGAGATTCGGGACTCTTGATGATCCGTTCGCTATTTCAGAGAAAAGGCCTCCACAATGGTAGTGTTAGAAGCGAAGGGCATGCGTACGCCTCTCAATGGCAGACAACATGGCGCGGTGACTTGAAGCTTAAGCAGATGTTTATTGTTTGATTTACTTGTTGTTTCATTCCATTCGAAATTCAACATTAGTCTTGTTTATTTCACTTTATTTATTTATTTTGTAATCTAACTTCATTATTATTATTATTATTATTATTATTATTATTCGTTGTCGTCGTCGTCATGTTTTTATTTTTTTTTATTTTATTATTATTATTTGAAGTTTTATATCTTCTTATTTTAATTATTAGTAGTAGTAATAGTAGTAGTAGCATTTTTATATAAGCTTCTTTTTCTTCTCTTTTTCTTATTTAGTCTTACATCGTTTAATCATTATTATTAGTAGTAGTAGTATCTTTATAAGAGTTTCTATTTCTTACCTTTCTTGTCTTTCTTCTTTTAAGTCTTATATCGTGTAATCATTATTGGTAGTAGTAGTAGTAATCTTATGTTAGCTTCTCTCTCTTCTTTCGTTCTTATTATTCATACTCTTATTATTATTCTCATTCTTCCATTTCTTCTTCTTCTTCTTATTATTATTATTATTGTCATCATCATCATCATCAGCTCAGAGAGGCAGTTCATCTAGGGGAAAGAAAAACCTGATTTTAAACTTCTGCTACTTTGCGGTCATATCCAAAATATGGGAAAGCCTATGGAAGTAAATCCAGAGTGGAGCCTCGGAGGCGGTTGGCACTCAACACTAACAAGTTCTGACCCTAAATGTAATGCCCTATATTCCTTTAGATCTTGTTGGTACAACCGAGAGTGTGTGGCCATGTAGTCTGGGCAGCACACAACCTCTAGATACCATCAAGCCTACACCCTGGAGAGGTCACTCCAGTCTCACCGCCAAAAGACTGAATTTTGACCAATCATGGCGCTACCTTAATCTCGTGAGATAAACGGATGTCTTCTACAGTGTAACCCGGATATAAGAGAAACCCGGATATAAAAAATATTTTCTCTGGTCCCAAATTATTCCCATACTTACCTAAACAAAATAGACCGAACCGGGATATAAGAGACTTCTTCTCCGGTCCCGACAACTCTCTTATATCCGGGTTACACTGTATTACAATTACCACTGCTGCTACTATTATTATTATTATTATTACTACTACTACTACTACTACTTCGATTAATACTACTGCTACTACTATTATTATTATTATTATTATTATTACTACTACTACGATTACTACTACTGCTACTACCATTATTATTATTACTACTACTGCGATTAATACTACTGCTACTATTATTACTACTACGACGACGAGAATTGGTATTATATAACAGTTCAATAATCTTTGTTTCTAAAGATATTTTTCTGTCCTTTGTAGCTCTTAATAAGCTCTGTCTTTTTGCCATCTCTCCCAAACCCTTTTCCAAGCTCGCCAGGTAGGTTGTGCATTGTTTTCCTCTGACCCTCATGCCTTTAATCTGTCCTGGGAGCATCATATTTTCCAAACCCTCTTTCCTCATTATGTGACCCTGAAATTTCAACTCTCTTCCTGATATCAAGTATAAGCATCCTTTTTGTTTCCATTTTCTCTAGAAATTCGCCGTTGCTCACCTATTTTCATTTTCGTCAATTCGTTTCCCACATGTTCAGTAATTGGCATTCCCAGCATCCTTCTGTAGAATTTCATTTCTGTTGCTTCAAGTCTCTTCTTCATCTGTGAGGAGATTGTCCAGCATTCACTGCCACATAGGAGAATTGATTTAACATAACAGCTCAGTACTCTTTTCTAATGAAATTTTGCTATTTCTAGTGAAAAGGGGGTAATATTGTGATTTCCCAAGCGTAGCTTAGATGTGGCACAAGGCCGAAAGTATGAGGCACCCAGTGAGAATCGAACTCACTAATCAGTCGTAATGGTTCTAGCGAGGCAGGATTGTTAACCAGTACACCGCAAAAAGCGGGTAATATTAAACACGTTGTCGTTCCGTTAGAATTGTTTTCATCGAGGTTGGTCTTTATGACCATTAGTAATAAGTTCGATCCTCACTGAGTGGCTCATATTTGTTGGCTTGTGTCAAAATGAAATAATGATGGTGGGTGCAATGGAGTAAAACGATCAGACGCGAAGAAAAATAAAATCAGCAAACATTGATTAATTCGTTTTTATGGTTTACAAGCCTTTGTAGGTTATTTAAAGCCAGAAAATATTTTTAGATTCTAAGGATTTTTTTTATATTAGAGATAATAATGATTTAGTGATACAAGTTTTATTAATTAACCCACAGCTGGGGAGAAGAGGTGGATTCATACCTTTCCCAATTGTATTTGTGCGTCTCTTAAAACCCTGCTTAGCTTTTGGAATGTCTTTGGCCATCCCAATACGTCTTCAGATCTCAGTGTCACACTTTTCAGTATGTAGATAGAATTCTACACAAGAAATGAGACGTATGTTGCTTGCTCCTACTGATATAATTCCCAAATCCCCAATAACAACAGATAATGTGGCTGTGTTGAGATGCAACATTCGACTGATTTCTATCTCGAAGTCCGACACACAAATCAGTTGGCGAAACTGATTTGTATCAGTATTGTATCGAGATGATGATACAAAATGTGGGACGCTAACCCCCACATATAGCTGTTATTTGTCGAGTTACCATCTCTAAAAACTTCTTTTAAGCCATGAATTGAATTATCCCACACAAAACACCAACTTGGAATTAGAATTTTTACAGGGAAATTGTCTCATTCTTACTCCTATGGCATCTTTCTGGTAGTGTCTTCTAACCAAAGTTGACTTTCTCAGACAGCAATACAGGACCGAACAATGTGGAAAGGGATTGTCAATAGAGTAACGACCAACCATAGCGAGGTCGAAGGATGATGATATCTATCTAACGAGCGGACATGGAAATCCTCTCATCCTTACTCCTATGGCATCCTTCTGGAAGTGTCTTCTCACGAAAATTGACTTTCCCAGACACCATAGCTCGGGACTCAGTGTTGCGCATTGGGGATCTGGAGACAGCAATACAGGACTGAACAGTGTGGAAAAGGATTGCCAATGGAGTTCTGTCCAACCATAGGGAGGTCGAAGGATGATGAAATACAAGGTCATCGATGTAATTATTATTGGGAGAGCAACACATCAATAAAGTGACGCGAGGTTTCAAACACGCGAGGTCCAATGTATCCATCATAACACTCAGTCTAATAAAGCTATACCAAAGACATGGGCCACAGCCAAATGGTGACAGATTTTGACAAAAGCAGTTCCAAACTTTTCAAGTAATCCCCCAGTAAGAAATATTTTCAGATCGAATAACTCATGTCCATTAAGACTGTCTCTAATTTAGGGTCTTTTCAAGTGTCAAGATGTAACTCTTAGATCGCCTTGGCTGTCTTAGCATCCAAACTTTAAAAAGTACCAACCCTCTGGGCTAAGGGCCCAGAGGGTTGATAATCTAAGTCCCGCTTATGAACAGCGATCCACAGTACAACACCAAGGGGTCGTTTCTAACTGGTTAGGGCGAAGCAACTGACAAGAAGTCTTGAAGTGTAGGTTTACTGTAGCCCATATTAATTCCCCGAGACAATACATGTATATGTTAACATCTCCAATCAAATAAGATTAAAAGCCACAAAACCTACTGTGGCATTTTGACATTCATTATTATCCTATTATAACTGTCCCTGTCCATTCCTGTGTTTGTTCGCACGACCATTATGCCCTGTCAGTATCTCATAAATAATAGGCTATTCCGTTTTGATCGCGTGGAAAACGACCTTGGTTGGTTAAGAATGAATCTCTATCTATAAAAGGATGTGTGTGTGTGTGTGTGTGTGTGTGTGTGTGTGTAATAAATGCACGGCCGCAATTTTCGACGGATTTGCACCAAAATGTACATGCACATGCTCCAAGTTAGCGGGAAGCCGAAGACCGAATTTGCATTTCCCAACTCCCATCGATAGTGGAAATAATCGATTTTTTCATGCTTCTACGGCAGTTTTCATGTAGTTTGCAGCCATTTTGTACTGGCCAATAGCTGGCTGCCACAAATAAACAGAAAGATTCTATTGGTCAGCGTGAAAGCCAACAGCTAACTGACACGAATGTTAACTAGCATGCAAAAAAAATCAATAGCTACATTCGTCAGAAGTGGGAAAAATTTAAATCTGCATGACACTTTACTCCAAATGGCTCATTCGCTTGCTTAAACTCAACGTTGATTCTGATTCCGCAGAACTGGGTTGAGTGTAAAAAAGGATTTGTTGTTGACATTCTTTTTTTATTTGGTTTTTCCAGTTACGATTCCTTTTTTTAAAGCTGATCATTTTGTGTTCATTTTGCTTAGTTCTTTTTTCGTAACAGATTTAATGTTTAGTATAGAGCTTAGAAAAATTTCGCAGTGTGAGATACGCAAGAAGTAAGGCATGTAGCAACATCAGCACGGCAAAGGACACTCCTTTAAAGGCAAGGTGGGGCAAAAATATTTTGAGTCAAGTGATAGCGATTGCTGTATGATTCGTACGACTTTTTAATCAAGCACGGGCAACGCCGGGCCATGCTGCTAGTGAATGAATGAAAATAAAATAAAATCTCCTGCCAATCCCGCAAAAATAATGGAATATTCCACTTTGATTGACAAGAAACTACTTGATTTTAGTGAGAAATTAATGAATAGGCGGTAACACTCACATGTGATTAATGTCTATATCAGTCAAATGTAAAAGGTTGTCAATTTCAAGTCTTTTCATTTGTACCCCCTTACTTCTTAAAATAACGACTAGCATTCATATTTAAGATTGTTATTGCAATATTTTGTTAAAGTTGTTAAGCTCAAATATTTAACGATTCGATAGGGGATTTTTTACGAATATTTTATTTTCATAGAACGCGTCATGAGCTTATTCAATCATTAATTTAAGAATAAAGATTCATCAGAAAATTAAAATGGGAAAATCCTGAAATTTTCACGGGACTTTCTAGTTATTAATATTCATTCAAAAGGAGTGAACTTAATACAGCGTAGGCATTGATCCGAGTCGGGCTTTTCCATCTGGATTCTTCCAGGGGATTGGCAGAGAAGGAGACGGAAGTTTTCCCGTCGGAATGGATGCTGCAGATGTAGTATCTGTTCCATGCCGGAGGCTTTCCCCTCTCCCTTTCTTTCCCCCACTGTTGCTTGACGTCTGTTACGTGACATCTGTCACGTCGTGGTTGTATGACCGGCTATGACTAGCTCAAACAAACTATGACCAGCCTAGACAAGCTTTAACTAGCTTAGACCAGCAATAGGTAGGGCACCTCGGCGTGGTGTAATGGTTAGCAAGCCTGTCTCGCTAGATCAATTACAACTGAAAAGTGAGTTCGATCCTCACTAAGTGCCCCATACTTTCCTCCTTGTGCCACATCTAAGCTACGCTTAGAAAATAACTAGACCAGCAATAGGTTAATTAGTACTACTTTTATATCAGTAAATTATTATCTTCAAAAATGTCTTACAATCTTAATATATTTTCTGGCTTTAAATAACATGGAAAAATTTCATAGGCCGTAAAAAAAAAAATCAGTCAGTCAAAAATCAAAACAGTTTTTCAAGAATATAGGTTTTTCAAGTCTAGTAGCTGTTATTGATCTTTCTACTATTGACGGGGGTTTCCTTCCTTGCTTTTTGCTTGAAGTAGTGTGTAATGTCAACATCTTGATTGTATCGTTATTTACGCTTCGACATACAGGCGCTATGCATTTTAGTTGTTGCTGCTGTTGAAAGTCCTCAAGTGATACGTGATGCCATGAGATCTGATGAAGAATGGTCCTCGGTAAGACGTACTGGATTCATTCACTCACAGCCATTTTTAATCATTAATCTGTGAAAACGTTTGCATACAGCTGATAGGATAGACGTTCCCCTCCTCTACTCGTTCGTTATTTTATTTTAAAAAAAATTTCTTCTCTTTTTTTTAAATTTATCTATCGTTTCTGTATTTTCCGACATTTTTTTCGACCGATTTACTTACTATCTTGCCGCCATACTATTTTGGTGCGTGTGCCCGACGACGTTGTGTAATTGTTAGTAAGCGTGTCTCGCTAGATCATTTAGGAATGAATCATTACTTTGAGTGCTCTTTTTTTTGCGGCCTTGTTCACGTCTAAACAACGCTTAGTCAATCATCTGGGCACTTCGGCGTGGTTTAATCATTACCAACAAGATTGTCGAGCTAGATTTCTTTTTTTATAGTAAGGTTCACTATACAAGGCCCGGTAGATCGCCGAAGTTCAGCACTGTTGTACCCGGTCAGTACCTAGATGATACGATCACCGAAGATCAACACCGTTTGTAGCTGGTCAGTACCTAGATGGTAAGGTTCACTCTATACAAGGCCCGAGGGCCACTCGAGGTAGATGGTTACATTAAGAAGCAATGTGTGCAGATAAGAGGGGAAGAATACGGTTACCCCCTAGAATTGAACTGGTTAAGACTGTAATGATCGGGGGAAATATCCTTTTGAGAGTCGATTCCACAGAGCATTGGCTCGCGGGAAGAAGCTGTTCGAGTGGAACTTAGTTCTCACCAATGGAATACGGAAGGTATTTGGGTGGTTTTGCCTCAGCTTGACCAAAGAATGTAGTTCGTCCGAATATTTTTTGTGGACGTACTAATAGATCCACAAGAGGCTTGCCTGTGAGAGAGAGGTTGGAGGGTGAAAAATAATTCGTCACACACTCGATTCTCACTGAGTACCCCATATTTATGACCTTGGATCGCATTTAAGCTATTCTTAGTGATTTACTATTACACTGTTGCGAGAAGATGCCCAGTAATACGCTATTATGAATAATTTCAAAATATGAAATAATTGGGAAAATATCTTTTATTTTTATTCCATTAATTGAAAGATTGTCGATCGATTTTGATAGTAAGACGTTTTTGTTTTCAGTGAATGATATTCGACTAATGTCGCCCCGACTAGAAAAAAAATAAAATATAATATAATAATCGGTATTTTGTATATTTTTTTCTTTTTGGAGTCAGAATCATCTAAGGTGTACGTAACAAATCACCTGCTGAATCAGCCGGACCTGAATTTTATATTTACTCCTACCTCAGGTATTAAATTGTTAATATTGGATATGTCTTATTATTTCTGCTTTAAGCAATACCCCCCACCAAAAAAAAAAAACCAAACTAATAACGATTCATTTGACGACCCTTGAACTGCAGTCAAACTTTATTCGGGAACAGTCGCATAGATTGTTCAAACTGTCGAACTCTCTGCTTTGGCAGAGAGTCACCGGGACGAAGCTTTGCCGAAGGGCAAAGTTTCGTCCGGGGAGGTAGACAGATCTTGAACCCGCTTATGCGGGTTCTAAGGGAATATTTTTGGCCGAGCCTATGGGCTCGGAGAAATCCACGTTAAACTCGGCCTTGTGCCACATACATTCCTCGTGAGGTGGGGGGCACTGTTAAATAAACTGTCGAACTCTCCGCCTCGAGCAGAGAGGAACCAGGATGAGGCTTTGCCGAAAGGCAAAGTTTAGTCCGGGGAGGTAGACAAACCCTGAACCCATTTATACGGGTTCTAAGGGAATATTTTTAGCCGAGCCTACGGGCTTCGGAGAACCCACGGTAAACTCAGCCTTATGCCACATACACCTCTCGTGGTGTTGGGGGGGGTCTGTTAAATATAGCAGTCAAACATTATTGCAGAGTGAATTTAAAACTCCTAACATTTATATAATATATATATATAGTGTAACCCGGATATAAGAGAGCTGTCGGGACCGAAGAAATCTCTTATATCCGGGTTTCGTCTATTTTGTTTAGGTAAGTATGGCTCTAATTTGGGACCAGAGAAAGTCTCTCTTATATCCGGGTTACACTGTGTGTGTGTGTATAATATATATATATATATATATATATATACACACACACACACACTCTCTCTTTCACATACACAAAACAACACGAACACAACAACGTGGAGGACTTCGCCAAACTAGTTCCAAGATTTTATATTTCTCGAATCTTCGTTGAGTGCTCGAGCCATATAATCTTTATCCTGTGCCAAAAGTGATTTACCCGGAAATGCTTTATTATTATTAAAGTTTTCAGTAATTTAGGTGAGTGTTTCCATTTTTATTTAATTTTCTTTTTCAATGAACGATAAATTGCCTCCCATTTGAAGACAGATGACTACGGCTGTCGATATTCTGTGTTTTATTTATTTATTTTTTTTTTTTACTTGCGTTATAAAGTACGGCCGCCATGACGAAATAAGCAAAAGAGATTGTAACAACTCACCTGCCAAATTAGCCGGCCTTGAATTTCATATATCTAACCCAACCCCACATGAAATTGTAAATATAGGATTAGAATTTTCAGAGAGAGAATGTTTTCTTTGATAATTGTAGAATTAAAGACTTCAGAATAAATGCGATGTCAAGATGAATGAAGCCATAAAGAATAGGTTTTTAAGTAAATACTAAGTTAATCATTGAATAGTGAATACAATCTGCCCCATTTTTTTTCCAGCTTTATGCAATGCAGTTTTTTTTTGTTTTTTTTTCTTTTGAAAAATTTAATAACCATTCCTTTAACGGCAATTGACGGGAGTCGAACGTTATTGTAGAATGATTTTAAATTCTTAACTCTTGGAGAAAAACAAAATGAAGAACGTTGCCAAACTAGTTAATGCCTTCACCTTTCTCGAAACCTCTATGTCCGCTTGAACTATGAAACTTTATACCGTGTCAAAATTGTATTATCCGGAATTTTTATTTTCAAATTAATGTCTTCCAACAGTAATTCAGGTGAGTGTTTTCATTTTTTTCTTCTCGGCAAACAGTAGCCCCTCCCCAACTAAAAATAAACATGAATCTATTAGTATTCTGTATTTTATTTTATATTTTTATTTTTCATGGGTACCTCGAGTCGGTATAATGGTTAGCAAGCTTGTCTTGCTAGAACAATTACGACTGAGTGAGTTCGATCCTCACTGGGTACCCCATACTTTCGGCCTTGTGCTACATCTAAGCTACGCTTGGAAAATCACTATATTTTTTATTTTTCATTGGTAAATGCTTACTATCCCAACCATTTCCCTTATTGATTTAATCCGCATGATCAATTTCCATCCGAGATTTGCTTGATCTCGACATCCCCCCCCTTTCCAGGTTGTGACACATGGTCGGTTTTTAACGTGGGGACGCGAGTGTTTCCACTCAAGGCCGTTGGTGAGAGCTGGACATACTACCGCTACGTAACAGATGTCACGCAAGGGTAGCGGAGAGGGATGAACTAAAAGACGAGAGAAGGTCTCCAGCACGTAACAGATACTATATTTGCAGCATCCATCCCGATGGGAAAAATCCATTCGCCTCCTCCTGTCAATCCTCACGGGAGAACTTAAAAAAAGAGACCCCTAATCAATTCCAGCTTTACTTCACAATCATTGGCCAGTTGACAACTTCAGAAATATAAAATAATGGTCGGGGTATAAGACGATTGTAATAGTAAAATATCATTTGTTTTTTTTAAATTATTGAAAGTTTTACTTTCAACCAAATCTTTTTTTTTTTGTTTGGGTTTAAATAAAATATATATATATATATATATATATATATATATATATATATATATATATGTATGTCTTCTCTTAGTTGAAATTCTCTGCTTTAATAATAATAATAAAAATAACATGAAATCTAACAGTACTTGATGATTACATTCGCTAAATATTTTGGGTCTGAATTGTGTTTTAATGATTTTTATGTGCCTTTGTCGGGCTATTTTGTCCTTGTTCTTATTGTTTATTTTTCCAAACATAAATAATTCTTTTGAATTAAAAATAATAAATGTTTTCTCCAAAAGGATAATATACTAAGATGCACATATATATATATATATATATATATATATATATATATATATATATATATATATATAAATCTTGAGACCGCCAATTGCAGAGGCTCCTCTATGAAAAGTGGAGCCTATGGGAATTTACGAATATTGCGCAAAGTGTAAAGTAAATCTGTTAAAAACGGTATTTACTCGTTACCTCGTCACAAAGCGGAATGTGGCAAAATCCCGTTTTCTTTTTCATTTTTTTTTTTACGTGGGGCGTTCCGAGTCTGTAGGGCTCAGTCAAAAAAATTCCCTGTACAAGAAGTATAAATAGGGTCGAGTCGCTGTCTCCCTGTCCAGATAAGTCTGTGGCCTTTGGCATAGTCTCATGTGGGTTATCCGCAAACCCAGCAAGTTAACACCCTTAGTGTGTGTATATATATATATATATATATATATATATATATATACATTACACACACACACACAATTTTATACTTTTATTCTTTTCGTATTGGTTTCTCTCATTTAAAGTAAACGTAATTCTTAAAGTGGTAGATTTGATGACTAATCATTTAATGCTGACATTCCATATATATATATATATATATATATTATATATTATATTATATTATATTATATATATATATATATTATATATATATATTATATTATATTATACATATATTATATATATATATATATATATTATATATATATATATATAAACTCACCAAGACTGGTGATATATCGTAAGATCCTGGACGTAAATTTATGTTGCCTGGACCAGCGTTCAATGCATTTTCCAGACATTTTCGTCTTAGTGGATTATTTTCTTTTTTAATCAAAATAGCATTTCCTATGTCAAAATTGTGGTCCGTTTTGTTACGGTGAACAACCAATACGTTTTATGTGTTGTTATTTAAAATGTCCCTCTTATGTTCATATAGTCTTTTGGTTAAACTTCTTGTGGCTTCTGGAAATTCCTGCAATTTGATAGAGTAAATTCCTCCTTAAGTCGTTGACAAACCTAACAAATCGTTCTCACACACATCAAAATAAAAAGAATGAACAGTCACATTTATATCATCTTTATCATTTATTTTTTAAACCAGTGCTCAATGCACAGTACAGCGTAATATTATAAAAATAAATTTTATAAAAATGTGTATTCATCGCGACGTAGAAATTACCATGTTTCGAAACCAGAACTTAAAACTTAAATTAAACTTAAAATTTAAAGTTTAGTTTTATTTTCAAGCAATGCTGAACTAATTTCGAATTTACTCTATTTATAATCTAAATAGAATTATAAAGTTTAATTTGCTGGGGGGAATGAGAATTAAAAATTCTTTTTAAGGGGGTGTTGTTGTTTTGTTTTGTTTTTTTTTTTTTTTTTTTTTGTTTTTTTTTGGTGTTTGGTGGGTTGTTTTTTTTTTTTTGTTTTTTTAGTTTTTTTTTTTTTTTTTTTTTTTTTTTTACGAATCAAGATACAAGTATAATTTAAGGTGACAAAGTAAAAATCGGTTAAGGTTAGGTGTGGGTTTGAAATTTGTCTGAGACTGACTACTTTTTATGAGAACATGTCACCACTTTTTTTTTTTTTTTTTTTTTTTTAGAATACGCTACAATTGGCATTTTTATTTATTTTGTAAAATACATTGAGATTTTAAAAGGTTTTCAAATATGGTTAAGTCATAGTATTTATATTTTTATTTATAAAGATCTAAAATACTTATTATATTTACTAATAAACCAATTATGGTATTGTAAAATTACAATATTAGAATTAAGCATTTTCAAATTATATATATATAATGTCTGTGTCTTTTATTAGGTTGGTGCAAAATAATGACGTAATAATGTCGTTTTTTTGCGTATTTTTTAACATCAAAAAACGACATTATTACGTCATTATTTTTGCACCAACCTAATATATTTACATTATCATTCATACAGATATGAACAGTCTGAGAGCGAGATAACACCTCATTGCCATTTTAACTCCTATTCCCAAACCCTCATCTCTGCAAAATCTTACATACACATTAGAAAATGCGCATCGAATCGTATAATAAATTATAAACCGTATATTTATGCAAGTACAGTCACTGAAAATCATAACTGCATATGTACCTGCATCTACACTGAGATATATATATATATATATAAGATATAAATCTTTATATATCTTTTTTAAATATTTTCCATCAGCTTACAGACTTGGCTGCTTGTTGGTCTCTACAAATTCTCAATTTATTAATCTTTAATGCACTTTCGAGCGATTTTGATTTGTTCTCAAATGAAAAATGTGGAGAAAAGAAGCCAACATTTTGGCTTCTTAATCTGTGCGAATGTCGAAGAATTTTGGATCTTCGATCTTTTGATAGGCAATAAATCAATCATAGGTTTAATACTGTTTGATTGAGTTGCATCCACGATTTTATCCGATCGAATTCTGTCCTATACTAGCAAAGAAAGGAAATGATAGAACGAAAACTATAGAGAAAGAAATGACAGAAATGAAATGAATGGAGAAAATAGGAAAAGGGATGACAGTGGAAGGAAGGAAGGAAGGAAGAATTAAAAGAAATTATAATGGAAGGAAGAATGAAACAAATGAAAAAAGTGAATAATAGCGAAATGAATGGAGAAAGAAGAGAAGGAAATAAGCGCGAAAAGAATGGACAAAGAAAGGAAATGATAGCGAAATGAAGGAAGAAGGGAAGGAAATGAGTGGAGGAAGGAAATGATAGCGAAATGAATGAAGAAAGAAAGGAAATGAGCGCGAAATGAATGAATGAAGGAAGGAAATGTTAGCGAAATGAATGGAAAAAGGAGGGAAGGAAATGAGCGCGAAATGAATGAACAAAGGAAGGAAATGTTAGCGAAATGAATGAAGAACGGAAGGAAATGAGCGCGAAATGAGTGGAGGAAGGAAATGATAGCGAAATGAATAGTGAAAGAAAGGAAGGAAATGAGCGCGAAATGAATGAATGAAGGAAGGAAATGTTAGCGAAATGAAGGAAGAAGGGAAGGAAATGAGCGCGAAATGAGTGGAGGAAGGAAATGATAGCGAAATGAATAGTGAAAGAAAGGAAGGAAATGAGCGCGAAATGAATGAATGAAGGAAGGAAATGATAGCGAAATGAATGAAGAAAGGAAGGAAATGATAGCGAAATGAATGAAGGAAGAAGGGAAGGAAATGAGCGCGAAATGAGTGGAGGAAGGAAATGATAGCGAAATGAAAGGAGAAAGAAAGGAAGGAAATCCGAAAAGAATGAAGCAAATATAAAAAGAAATGGTAGGGTAAAGAATTAGAGAAGGCGGAAAGAAAATGATTATGGAAGAAATTAATGAAAGAGGAAAAATGGCATCAAACAAAATGAAAGAAAATATGGCAGCGAAAGGAAAAAAAAAATGATTACTAAAATAAAGTATTTAAATTAAGGACTTAAATGACACAAAAAAGAACGAATAAATTTAAGAAAATTATTTAGAAGTTGCAAAAGTAATCAGAATGAAAGAAAGGAATAAAGAAAATTTACTTAAAAATAAAAACCTACAAAGAAAATGTTTTTCTTACAAAAATATCGCACGAAAGGACATTGACAAAGAAAGAAAGAAAGAAAGGAAGGACGTTGACCATAAAAGAAAAATATTCTGGTTGGAAGCCTAACAAAATAATGAAGAAACAAAATA
>OZ010613.1:41778107-41798107 GCA_963932145.1 Acanthosepion lycidas
TTTGTTTGCATCCTCCCTAAGTTCAGCAGCAAGCTCTGAAGAACTTTTCCTCCTATCTGCAAGGGATGCTCTTTTCAAAGATCTGTCTTCCCTGGCGGTTGCAGACTTTTTAAGGCCTTGTCCTTTTCTGTTTTTGAAAGACTTTGTTTCCTTGTACCTTTTAATCGTTGTTTGAATCCCCTTCCTTGAACATTCCACCTTCCTGGCAATTTCTACCTGAGAATATCCTTCACCAGATAAAGCAACAATTTGTGCCCTTTTAATCTCTGAAAGCTGCTTCTTTGGAGGCATTTTCAATTAAATATACACTGGTAGGAATCAAATATTACCCGAAAATTACGAAACAACCTTTAGTATGACAATAAATAATTTTGAATATTAGAATGAATTTAGTACGAAACTCAGCTTTGAGAGAGGCTTTAAAGCAAAAAAAAATACTACAATCTACTGTTAAATATTTTAGATTTGCTCTCAATTGTTCACTGTACGATTCTTAACCTTGAAATACGTAGGTTTAAACTATTATCTCAAATTTTTATAGGTGCTCCATGATTTTGGAAGAAGATGGCGATTGGCGTTGCATTTAAATCATTTCAATATTGTAGGTGGCAGGGAAGCAAGATACGATTATTTTTTTTACAATGTCTGTTTTACTGTTGTTCTCACCCCCATCTGCCTAGACATTCCCTTCAAACTCTCCTTTCTTTTAGTTGTCTCCTACTCCGCTTTTATAATTATTTTTATTTTCCATTATATTTGCTCTCCTTTTCTCTCCATTATTTTTTTTCTTATTTAACTAGTTTCTTAAAATATTTACGTTATCTCATGCTTAAGTTTACACAATAGAATAAATATTAATAATTATTCGTGGGAGAGCAAGGATGGAAATGCACTCTAATATTTTTCTTTATTTTTTTTAAGAAAAGAGTTGCAAAGAATTTAAACACTAAGGAGAAAACTAAGAAGAAAGAGTAAGAAGAAGAAGATTAAAACTTTAAATGAAATTCACGAAGAAAGGAAGAAGATTAAGGAGGGCCAGGGATTAAGATTGCTGATAAATTTGGCAAAGAAGTGCAAAGTAAAAGAATGATGAGTAAGGATGGAGAGCAATGATGAAAAATGGATCAACAATGAAGAAAAAGATTTCAGGAGATAAAAGGATAAAAGATAGAGCATGTGAAAAAGCCGGTGCAACAGTCAGCAATGGTAGATTCAAGACAGGGCGCAAGGAATGGCAGGTGGTACGGTGAGGGTCGGGCAGGACAGGTGGATAGAGCAATGGGAAAAGGTCGAAGGCAAGATGAGGGCGGGTGAAGATCAAAGGGCTATGCCGCGATTGATTAAGGCCCAAGAATCTGTGTATTCGGTATGTGATGTATACGCAAGATACGAGCACGTGTGAAGTTGCCAGTAGTGTTCAAAGGTATCAGTGCGTGGATATATAAGTTTTGGCTGGTGCGAAAACAACGCTTTTAGGTAAGTGCGCACGCACGTAAACACACACACACGCATATATATATATATATATATATATATATATTATCCTCCTTAGGTTTACCCATACGGAGTACCTAGTTTTTCATAACTATATATATATATACACACACACACAGAGAAACACACACACACACACACATATATATATATATATATATATATATATATATATATATACACACACACACACACACACAGAAACATATATTCATACACACACACACATATATATATATATATACACGCACATATATATGTGTGTGTTTGTGGATATATACATATGGTTGGATGGTAAATTCTCGCAGTTACTGAATGTATTTGATTATTTAGAAACCAAGAAAACCTCCCTCCCAACTAATTCCTCACTTAACGACTTATCTGTTTAACGGCCCTCACACTTACCACCGCTTATAATATCCCATAAATGAATCTGTATTGGACGCTGTATGAAAACGTTGCTAACGAATGTTTCCGCCTTCAAAATAAATGAAATGAAATGAATAAAGCGAAAAATAATACTTGTGCTGTATTTACAGAATTGGAAATCGATATAATGTACAAAATAGAAATCTGCTTTTCGAATTTGTTTATTACATTTACTCTTCAATACACTGTCGTATTTTAGAAACGTCTATCTTCTAGATAAATGAACAACAAATTCTATCTGTCGGTCCGTGTGACTAAATCCCACACTTGTTCTACATAGACATATACCTTTTTGGAATCGGGATGATCCTGCGATTGAAAATCTGTTCTTCATCTTGTACTTAAACATCCAGCATTGAGATTTGTGTCCGGATGGAGAAACAATTTAAAAATTTAAATTAATTTTGAAATAACCGAAAAAATTACTAATTTTTAAATGTTTTTAATTTATATTAAGTTGAAAGCAACATAAAAAAAATGTGAATTTATTTTTATTTTTTTATTTTATTTATTTAAATTAATTTTAAAATATTTCCAAATATTTGTGTAATGAGGAAATCGGTTTGATTTCTTCAAAATGCCAAGAAATCAGTTTTGTTTCGTGACGTGAAGTTTTGAAGTTCCACGGAGTTCGTGATTTGAAGAATTCGATTTTCGGCCTGAATTGGAATTTCAACCGAAATCGGTCTTTTTGGCGTAATTGGACTTCTAACCCGAATTATTTGAATTGAGGTTTTGAAGTTCCGTAGAGTGAAGTAAGGATTTTTTTTTTTATAAGTAATTAACCCCAAGCAAGGCAGGAGTGTCACTAGCACGCAAGGAGTTACAGAGGATTGAGAACAGGAGTAGAGGGGAAAGGATGCAGAGAAGGATGGGGAACAAGATCAAAATATCATAAGATGTCGATTGACATTACACTTGAATATTTGAAGATTATAGTTATCAGAGAAACAAGAAAGCGGAAGGGAGTTCCACAGAAGGGAAGTGTGAGAGAAGAAGCTCTTCGAGTAGAAAACCTATTCCGCAATATACTTGTAGAAAATAAAAGTATAATAACCTTATCCACACGAAAAATAAGGCTAAAATTAATAGAAGCACTAATAATAAAAAAAAGGCCAACACTCATTAGCATCAACTACGAACACGGCCATAATGTGCTGACCTTGTTTGGAAAATAAAAAAAACGTTTCCTTCACTGTAGGTACAGGTATAAAAAAAAATCTATACATAGTGGTTAAAAATAAAAAAAAATCATCCTGGATAATATTAGGTTGGTGCAAAAATAATGTCTGTTTTTGACGTTAAAAATACGTCAAAAAACCGTCATTATTTTTGCACCAACCTAATAGCAAAAGAATAGCCGAAAGCGCTCGGATATGGAGAAAATTTGGACAATTTTGTATTGCGTGGAAGTGGTAAAAATCTCTAGCGGTGCGAAAACGAATGTGATTGTGATTCTAAGCTAGAATATCTGTTAAAAGGCCGCCAACACATTACTAAAATTGCCAAATCAGGTAAGTTTGAGGCTTGGCTTGAATTGTTTTACATATAAAGCGCTTCAGTTCTCCAGTTAGATTTCTATAGAATAATGGCGTGGCCAAAAAGACTCTTTGTAATCGAAAATGGTTATCTGTTATCGGCATTTGATATACGTCAACGGCCATTAGTAGAAGAATGACAAACCACTTAAGTGATTTCCACACACAATCGCCTGTCCCCATTAGAAAAAACAAATCATGTTTTAAACTGGAAAATTGTTATTTGGTGTTTTCACTGCTTCTTTATATCTTCCTTACCATACATGACCAGAGATATGATAGCAGTTCAACTTTCTTAGCTTTGTTTCTGGTGATAGGTTCCTCTTTGCTTAGTTTTCGAAAGGAAATTTCGCTATTTCTATATTTCTGCTGCGTCATACTTTCATGAATAAAAAATTGTTTTCATATTTATTTCTTTATAAATTCGTAAGTGATAAATATTGCATTTCATTGGTTTTAATACAACTTTATTTGTTTTTAGAATGTTTTAAATGTAAAATTATTCTTGTAAATGAACAATCTAATAAATAAATACAGTAGAATCCCTGACAACTGGACTAAGAAGGCCTTCCGGATATGAGGAATTGGTTACAAAGTCCCGATATGAGGGGTTATATTTAGATTAAAATAAAAGAACTGAAATCAGGTTTAACATTTATTTTCAACGTTTTATAGTAAACAAAATAAGCTAATGGTGAAGGAAATATAATGGAATTTGATTTTAAGGAAAAAAGAAAGAAATTATGTAATGTTAATGAAAATTCATTAAATTAAATATGCCACGTATGCAAAAGAAATAATGTAACAAAGATTTTTTAATGGCTGTTCCGTGATGATTCTTTTCTTGTGTCATTCTAAACTTTTCCGCATTTCGTTTTGCTTTTGCTCTTGAATTTTTTTTTTTTTTTTTTTTTTTAAACGAAAGACATTTTTAACTCTGCGTGCGTTGTTGCAATCGTCATAGCTGAATGCTGGCTTTCTTTCCATAAAACTGACACCCTTTTCAATCATTTTTTTCAATTTCAATCCAGGTTTCATCACAATCATGTTTTTGTTTTTTTTTTGTTTTTTCCTTGTTCATTGTGACAGTGTGAACGCCGGAGAATAGTTTCTTTGGAAGATTTTATATCATACAATGTTGACTTTCCTATGTTGAACTCGGCCATTAGTTACAATGAACATTCATTTGCGTCTAGTCTGTTTAAAATTTGCGATAACTCCAAAGTTGTTCTTTTCCTCTTATTCCCATCATCTTTTGTACCAATACACGCCATTTCGATGAAATAAGCTTAACCAATTATCCAAAGTAAATTTCCCGAAAAACAAAAATTCCGAATCAGTTACATATCCAAATAGTTCAAATATACACATCAAAATCATGTCCGGATATGAGGGATTCTGGATATGAGGGATTCTACTGTAGTTAAATTTCTCTACCTGCTTCATTCTAATATCGTCTCTTCTTGCTGTCATTTCACACCAAGCAAGGCGATGATGTCACTCGGACTCAAGAGGTTACAGAGAGTGAAATTCTACTAAAGTCTTTACCTTAAAAGACTTTAGTGGAGAGAAAGGACAATAAAACAACAGGTTTCAGGAAGTCAGAAGACATTTTAATCGTTATTAAAGCCACACTAAATTTACTTCATCTTGATGGCCTCCCCGCCTTCAAAACGAGTTCCCTTGATCATCCACTTTTTCTTGGGGGGGGGGGGGGAGGAGATAGAGTGGCGACTGTCCGTTTCAATGTTTAAACACAATCTTTAGGCATTCAAGCATAAAACAGACTGTCGCTACTCTGTGTTGATATCGTGTTCATTCATGTAACAATACAGTAATACTATATTCATACAAATAAACTAAATTAGTTCCTGGACAGCAGCAGTGAAATAAATGTTGAAGGCCCTAAGCAGACAGAGTTGCTGTTTATTACAGTCAGAGGACTAGAACAAAAGAATAAAAGTAATAAAGTCGATACTCATTTTCACGTGTCAAGAGATCTTCAGGAGTCATTTCGAACGGAAGCGTTTGCTATATGCAAATGAATATACTCAATTAACCAATCGTCAATCAGGAAGTATAATATCATAGGTACTTCTTCATAGCTCAAGGTATCCATTGTAATTTTGTCTTTCTGTTAAGGTGCATTTTTTCCTTTTTTTTTTTTCCTTTTCTCTCGCTTCTCAGTTTCCTTTTTCTTTTATTTTTCTTTTTTTTTTTTTCTTCTTTTTCTTTTTTTTTTTTTCTTCTTTTTCTTTTTTTTTTCTTCTTTTTCTTTTTTTTTCTTTTTCTTCTTTTTTCTTTTCTTTTTTCTTTTTTTCTTTTTTTCTTTTTTTCTTTTTTTCTTTTTCTTTTTTTCTTTTTTCTTTTTTTCTTTTTTTCTTTTTTTCTTTTTTTTCTTTTTCCTTTTTCTTTTTTTTCTTTTTTCTTTTTCTTTTTCTTTTTCTTTTTTTTCTTTTTCTTTTTTTTTTCTTTTTCTTTTCCTTTTTCTTTTTTTCTTTTTCTTTTCCTTTTTCTTTTTTTTTTTTTTTTTTTTTTTTTTTTCCTTCGCTCTTTTTCTTTTTTTTTCTTTTTTCTTCGCTCTTTTTCGCTCTTTCTTATCTTTTTAAATATCGTCGAAACGCCAGTTCTGGTACGATTACCGAAACTAAGCAACGTCGAGCCTTGTCAGTGCCTACATGGGTCACATGATTTTGAATGCCAGATGCTTGTGTGTGCGGGTGGTGTAATGAATAACGGCACCGAATTGGAGATTGTAGAGTCACTCCCTTTTGCCCAATTCCCCTTGGGAAAGATATTTATTCACCTCTTCTCTCCCTAGCTATAGGTTAATCAGTAGAACTTATCGCCAAAAAAATCTTAGAGTCTAAAAATATTTTCCTTCTTTAAATAATCTCTTCTACCTTCTCCCGGCTATGGGTTAATTAGTAAAGATTGTCAGTAAATCATTGTAATAAACAATTCAAAAAAAAATGAAATCTACCACACCCGGTGTCTTCTCATTCCTTGGAGGAACCTCTCTTTTACTGACCATCCCTTCATGAATGGAGCTGTATACAATACACATGGCCAATTGTAGATTGGTGAGGCTATTTAAAACATTGAATTTAGAATTGTCCTTCTCCTCGACCGGCTGCCACCGAAAGCTAGAGCTGATGGAGAAGAGATTGATTCATACCTTTACCTAGAGTATTTGAACATGTGGATGTAACGAACCTAGCTGGGATTCGAACACGGCTCTCCGATTCCGCAATCCGAGCCGTTATCCATTATTCCACTGTGCTCCATTAATATAAATCTTTATTATCTCCAAAAAATCTTTATTATCTCCAAAAATTCTTACAAACTAAAAATATTTTCTGGCTTTAAATTATCTACAAAAGGATGATAAACCGTAAAAAAAAAACGGAAAGACAAATCAATTAATCTTTCGTTAAACTCCGAGATGCAACTTCAAACGCAACGTACAATCTCCAAACTATGCGTCATAATCATTTTATTCTTTTTTTTCAAAAAATAATATTTCTTCTTATTCTAGCTATGTGTCTGCGAATATTTTCCCTTTTGTACTATTTTTTGAATACCCGTCGTATCCCCAAATCCTGAAAAGCTAGATTCGGGTGGACGTTTTCTCTATCGATTATTACGAACGTTAAAATCGCCTTTGGTATTTCTTTTATCTCCAGTTCGAAGCCTGGAAGAAATGTCAATCAAATTTCGGTTCTCCGTATCATTCCAAACTTCCTGATTAATGGCATCAAAATATCCGTACGTTTCCTCATTTAACCAATATTGAAAATAGTTTTTAGTTTTGAGACACTTTTTGAGAGGCAATTATAACTTTCCTAAATTATTGTAGTTTTAGTATACTAGACTTTTTTTTTTGCAATACGCTGACGCGTGTCAAAATCTTTACAATATTTATTATTGTTGCAGTTATCACAAACATTTTTGTCGCGATTGACAAACTCTGTTTAGTTCAATTTCGCAAAACATGAAATTTAAGTCAGCTGCTTTGTTTGGAAAATACTTTGACAAAAACCCTATTTCGAGGTTTAATAATTCTTTAATTTAATCTAATTTTATAGGACTTCATGGTAAACAATATTTTTTTAAGAAAATTTATTTTTTCCTGTTTAACAGTGAAGAATAAATTCAAAGGATTTCTTACACTTGAGCAGGCAGCATATAACTGGCCATGCGTAAATATTTAATTCTGGAGCCAAATTCCAACTTTTTGAAGCAGGGTGAACTGGAAATTGAATTCTTGTATGTATAAAAACTTAAAGAAAAGAGATGCAAAAACTAATATTTCATTTTTATTAAATAAGTATTTGTTTTAATAATTTTTTAAAAATAGTAGTAGTATTTTGTATGTTAAATAATAACAATTAATTTTTCAAAATCATTAATGAAAATTTACTGTATTAATCTGCGCACTAACTGTGATTTGTACCCCCTTACCTCTTTGCTCTTCTCCCCCAAATTTGGTTTCGATCGGTCAATGTATGGCTATTTTAGAGGGCATGATAGACGGACTAACGGAAGTTTATAGATAAATAATTACTATACATTGACGTGCCAACTTTTGTTATTCCAGATTGAAGGAGACGGTTGTAAAATATATTTGAACGCACTCTACTAAAAACTGCTTGTCACATTGGACAAGTTTGCAGAATGCAGTAAGGACGGGAAGTCAATTTGGAAGCTCGTTATGCAATAAGTTTTGGTGTTAAACTGGGCAAAAATGCTACAGAAACGTATGACTTACTCCAGACTGGGGGGGGGGTGGATCTTGCTTCGGCAATTAGTTGGAGATTCGTCTCTAGTTAAGCTAGTCGAACTCTCTGCCTTCGGGCAGATAGGAACCCAGACGAGGCTATGTTGAAGGATCGAGTCTCGTCTAGGGAGGTTGACAGCTACCCGACCCCGTTTTTTTTTTTTTTTTTTTACTGGGTCTACGGAAATTTTTTTTGCCTGAGCCTACGGGCTCGGATACACCACGTTAAATTCGACCTTATGCCACATCTGACTGCGTGGGGCGGTTGGCAAATATCTTTGCTCCAGGCTGCTTACGGATTAACTTGCATGAGCCGAGCATCTGATTTTCGCTGGCACAAGAGGTTCGAAGATGTCAGAGGCGATGAGCGATGTGGGAGGAAAAAACTACGTGGATGACAGAACATTCGGGCTGTTTGAGAAAATTCGCCATTTTCTGGATGAAGATCGCCACGTTTCAATAAGCATACAGTTTGGAGTTGGTGTTGCAATTCTACACAAAATTATTCATGAAAATTTATTGTACTAAGCAACGCATCAACTGTGACTTGTACCCCCTTACTTCTTTGCTCTTACCCACAAATTTAGTTATAGATAATCTTTAGCTGAATTTCTGCAGTAATTGCAATTATTCTTCGAATTCCATGATCTTTGCTTGGCGTTTCGACAAATGCCTTCTTTCATTTTCCTGCTATGTGTGAATCTCAAGATGTTATTTTAATAAAATAATAATGTTATTTTAATAAATCAAATAATAAATAATGTTATTTTAATAAAATAATAATGTTATTTTAATAAATAAAATTAAATTATTTTAAGATGACAAATTGTTGATTCACTAAAAAGTCGTCCAATGGGGATTCATTCAAGGCATCTGACCATTGTAAGTTTTCATTTGTGTACAGACTTACGGCCGCATCGGGTCGAAACACCTAATTCCGTACCATAACCGAAGTTAAGCAATGTCGGGCCTGGTCAATACCTCGATGGGTGACCGCTTTAGAAGACCAGGTGCTGTAATCTTGGATTGGCGAATGGTGTGATGGACAATGGCTTGGAATTGTTAAACTGACAATTGTAACAACTGCCAGCCTACCGAAGTTAAGCAACGCCGATACTGGTCAGGGCCTAGATGGGTGACCGCTTTGGAGTTCCAAGTGCTGTAAACTTGGATGTGAAAATAGTGTAATGAATAATGGATCGGAATTCTTAATCAGAGGCCGCTTGAGAATACCAGCTGCTGTAGGTGTAAGGGATAATGGCTCGGGACTGGAGATCGGAGAGCGGAGTTCCAATTCCGGTCGGGTTTGTTACATTCACATACGCGCAAATGAACCCTTGGGAAACGTATGAATGCACCTCTTCACCTTGCTCACAGATATGGGTTAATTAGTAATATTTTTATCACTAAACCATTATCTCCAAAAAAATATATTCTTAGAATCTAAAAATATTTTCTGGCTTTAAATAACCTACAAAGTGTTGATAAACCGTAGAAAACGAATCAATCAAATCAATCATGACCACAGATGGACAGTGCGTCCGTTTTTAAAGGACACGGCCAATGGTTCCTGGTCAGGGAACTGTCAGTCAAATCTGTGTTATTGAAAGGGGTATTTACTGCAGGGTATCTTAATTAACCAAGTTGAAACCTGTACCAATCAGTTAAGATCAGAAGCCATGACTAGTAGAATACTACTACTACTACTAGTAGTAGTAGTAGTATTACTTCTAGTGGTGGTGGGAGTAGTAGTAGTAGTAGTACTACTACTACTACTTCTAGTAATATTTTTTGCAAACCTTTATTCTAAACATTATTTCCTGTACAGATCAAAAGACTGCGTCTCTACTATCGATGGATTATTCATTTGGCGACATCAAAAGTATTTCCGTTTTTACAGAATCTCTCTCTCTCTTTCTCTCTCTCCCTCCCTCCAAATATTGTCTATTGCATTTATCTCAGGATGATGGCACCGCTGCATTATTAATATTAGATTGTAGTAAAAACGCTTTGTTTTTTTTTTTACAAACGTTTTCTGTAAACCTGATTTCAGCTAAACTTATAAACACTTACTTCTTAATGTTATTGTTACTAGACTAACTTATTGCGGCTCTGACTGAAAAACCCAAGAATCACAGTTCGAATTCCAGTCGATTTCATTACATTCACTTACGTGCTAATACCCTTGGGGAAGGTATGAATCCAACTATTCCCTCCCAACTATGGGTAAATAGTAGGACAGACTACATTCAATAGCCTTGGTTGGCAACCGGTTTAGGAGAAGGAAAAAAATCTGAATTCAAAACTGTATGTAGTCCTGCCGAAAAACAAACTCTGCAACTAAGAAAAGGATTCTTCGCATTGATTCGATGATCTCGACTAATATTACTATTATTACGGTGTATCAAAAGTGTTTTCATGTTTTACAGACATTTGATCTAAATGTTATTTCCTGTAAATATTGGCTTACGGACATATTACGTAGAAACACCGGTTCCAGTATGATCGCTTTAGTTAAGAGCCTGGTCAGTACATGGGTGGCTGACCACGTGGGAATATCAGGCCCTGCAAGCTTGGATGTGTGGGTGGTGTAATGGATAACGGCTCGGAATGAGAAATCTGAGAACGGAGTTCAAATTTCAGTCAGGTTCGCTATATTCCCTGACGCGTAAGTACCCTTGGGAAAGGTATGAATTCGCCTCTTTTTTTTCCCCAGCTATGGGTTAATTAGGACTTGTATCAGTAAAAATCATTATCTCCAAAAAAAAATTCTTACACTCTAAAAATATTTTCTGGCTTTAAATAACCTGCACAAAGTTGCTAAGTCGTAAAAAAGAAATCCATCAATCAAATCCTGTACACATTGAAAGGTTATGGGGGTACTTCGATGTAGTGTAATGGCTAGCAAGCTTGTTTTGCTAGATGAATTACGACTGGGTTGTGAGTTCGATCCTCACTGTGTGCTCCACTTTTTCAGCTTTGTGTTACATTTAAGCTATGCTTAGAAAATCATTCTTTTCGGCTTTGTGCCAGAACTAAGCCACGCTTAGTAAATGAGCCATTTCAAGCGGCTCTGCCACCTACGCACTCCCAATGATATCAGACACCCCAAAACTTCCTGCGAAGCAAAATGATTCCAGGCAATCATCCTGGATGCACCAACACCAAACGCGGGGGGAGGAGCTTTCGCTACTGCTTCGTATATTTCTCTGATTTGTATTCTCGGGTTTTTTTTTTGGTTTTTTTTTTTTACCTATTTATTTTCGCCATGCTCCGCCTTCACAGTGTTCTTATCCCAAGGTAGCGCAACCTCTATCAGGGCGATTGCTCTCCAAGCGCTTGTCAGTCAAAATAACCGTTCCCCAGATGATCTTCACTTGCATGTTCTCGGCTACTGATGACGGTAAATTCTTTTCTGCGCACTCGAAGCCATACTTGCTACAGAGTTCACAATGTATTCTGGTGGGGGGAGGTACTTTGTCATGGTGTCGACTGCACTCTTTTTCTGCCAACTCTGCAGCCACTGGCAATATGTTACATATTTTCAGTAGCTTCTTATACATCCTGTTCAAGGATAAATCGGCTCTTCTTTCAACATTATTATTATTTTATTTCCTTTGATTTTTGGTGTGTACTCATTTCTTTCCGAGTTCCGACCAAAGTCAGAAATGGCATCATTGCCTTTTCCACAGAGCAATTAAAAAAAAAACATATTTTACATAAAGCCCTTCGTAAAGTGTTGGCTGTTCTTGTGAGATTTTTTTTTTTTTGTATTTCTTTAAGGCATGAGCTTCCAGGAATCCCTTCAATGTGTCTGTTGGAATCTTTTCCAACCAATCTGAGGGCTCCAACTACAACAGGGATTGTTGATGTTCTCATGCGCCACGTTTTTTTTTTTTTTTTTTTTTTTTTTTTAGATTTCCATTTCAAGGTCCTTGTATTTTGATAGTTTTTTAAAGATACATTGTAGTCTGCAGGGACTGTGATATCAATGAGGAGGCAATATTTTGTTTGCGGTCTCTGGACGATTACCTTTGACGATTCTTATTCGTTTTGTTATTATTCTTATTCTTGGTATATATATATATATATATATATATATATATATATATATATATATATAGAGAGAGAGAGAGAGAGATAGATTGTGTGTGTGTGTGAAGCAAAAGTATTTTCGCTTTTACACACCTGCATAACGTGATGATATATAATCCGGTTTTCTATACGTTGTGTCCCTTCCGGGCGTTAGGGATCATCACTCTCCATAATCTCTTGTTCTTTGGAGCTCTTAATATACGAAGTGCATTCAAGAAGTTTTCAGACACTTTTTGAGAGGCAATTATAACTTTAAGAATTTATTGTAGTTTTAGTATACTAGACTTTTTTGCAATACGCTGACACGTGTCAAAATCCTTACAATATTTATTATCGTTAAGTTATCACAAACATTTTTGTCAAGATTGACACACTCTACGTTTCGTTCAATTTCAGAAACCAATCAATGAAATTTAAGTCGGCTGCTTTGTTCGGAAAATACTTTGACAAAAACCCTACTTCGAGGTTTAACAATTCTTTTTTAATTTAATCTAATTTTATAGGACTTCATGGCAAACAATATTTTTTTATGAAAATTTCTTTTTTCCTGTTTAAGAGTGAAGAATAAATTCAAAGGATTTCTTACAGTTGGGCATGCAGCATATAACTGGCCATGCGTAAATATTTCATTCTGGAGCCAAATTCCAACTTTTCGAAGCGTTTGGCCGAGTGATTTGTTCTCCCAAACGCAGGGCGAACTGGAAACTGAGTTATTGTATTTATAAAAACTTAAAGAAAAGATATGCAAAAAAAAATATTGCATTTTTATTAAATAAATTTTAATCATTAAATAATTTTTAAAATAATAGGAGTATTTTGTATGTTAAATAAAACTTTGAATTTTTTCAAAAAGTTAATGAAAATTTATTATACTAATCTACGCACTGTGGTTTGTACCCCCTTACGTCTTTGTCCTCCCCCAAATTTGGTTTCGATCGTTCAATGTATGGCTATTTTAGAGGGCATGACAGACGGACTAACGGAAGTATATAGGTAGATAATTACTATAGATCTAATAAGTTGACTTGCCAAGCTTTGTTATTCCAGATTGAAGGAGACTGTTGTAGAAGATAGTTAATGTTTCAAGAGTGCAATTGAAAAAAATTGTTTATAAATTCGAAACTGGTTCGGTGGCAGATGTGAAAACACCACTGCATCCTCGTTTGCTGAAAACATTGATAGAGTACACGAGAATATCGCCGAAAATCCAGACACCTCTATTCGTCATCGCGCGCATGAATTGAACCTCTCCGCAACAACGTTACATCATTTCCAATTGCACTCTCGGTTGGTCGATTATGTTGGCCCCAAAAAATCGCGAAGTGCGCGATATGCATTAATATTTGAACGTCCATTTTCGTAATAGGCTTCGATAACTTTAACACGTTGTTTGTTAATATTTCCATGGTTGAAATTGCCAAAATCTTAAGTTGTTAAATCTAAAAAAAAAAAAAATCATTAGACGCTTAAACTTAATTCACATTTAAAATTGGTCTAAATTATTGGAACACCCTTTTATATATATATATATATATATAAATTATATATATTTTATATATTATATATTATATATGTATATTATATATGTATATATATTTTATATATTATATATTATATATGTATATTATATATGTATATATATTTTATATATTATATATTATATATGTATATTATATATGTATATATATTTTATATATTATATATTATATATGTATATTATATATGTATATATATTTTATATATATATATTATATATGTATATTATATATGTATATATATTTTATATGTGTATTATATATATATATATTATATATCTCACTGCCGTGAATAGTCAAAAATTAGTTTTATTATTACCACTCATGATAATAAAAAGTAAAAATGAAAAACGGGCTAGCTAACAAGTTTCGTACCTGTCATCAGAGCTAAATCGAGGCAAATAGAGTTAATTATATAATAAAAAAAGGCACAATGGACAAAGTTTATTGGTGTGAAAAAAAAATTAAATGGTAATTAGTTGGAGGCCTAATACAAAGTCCTTCTGTTTACAAAGAGAAGGCTTTAAAGATAAAATATAGATGGCCCCCTACACTTTTAGGTGGTAATTTGAGTGGGACTTGCTAAGGACTAAAACTAACAGCACAATTATAGCTATTTATAAGGTGTTCTGCGATGGAAGGACCCATACGCATTGGTCAGAATGTCCAAGGAAGTGTCCTTCCGGTTTCGGATTTTCGCTGGAACGTATTGTTTTATTCTAGCATCTATAGCCTTTGCGTCGTTCTCCCTATGTAGTGCGAACTGCAACTACATTTAAAGGAATAAATTAATGAACTACTATGGTGTGTTGGGAGAACATCCTTACGTATAGACAGAAGAACGGGTCTGGCAGAGAAAACAACATGAGTGTTAGCTGCAAAGTAACAATGTCGAACTATATATATATATATATATATATATAATACAGGTAATCGATCCGTTGGTATATAATCCGGGTGGATCCTAATAATATTAATTATTAAAACTAATCACAAAAAACAAAAATTACCTCATCAGTAGGCATAAACAAACAACTCCACACCGCTTTCCCCAGGATAAGGTGCCTTACGTCCCTACTAATCTCTGACACAAACCCATTCTCGTTACCAAGGCGTCTACCAGAGGAGGACTGATATTGAAAATGAATTTAAAACAATGCTCCGAGACAGACACTTAAGGGCTGATGATAGCCATGTACAGAACGGCTTGGAATAGCTAATCCCATGTTGAGGTAATTTTTGTTTTTATTGCTGTAATATATATATATATATATATATATATATATATATATATATGTCAGTTATGTGCCCTGCTTGATACACGTTTAGGCGATCATGTATCTTTTGATACATGAATAACAAGGCAGATTTTTTTCACGCAGTAGGTTGCCATTTCTTTCTGCGGTAGACCAGTTGCCATCCAAGGCTATAGAACCCGGTCTGTCCTGCTATTTACCCATAGCTGGGAGGAGAAGTAGTAGTTAAATATTTGCTATTGAGAAATGTAACATGAGAAGTTTTCATCTCGAAAATGCAAATGTAACAGATGTTCTTTATTTCTTTATACGCAACCACTTTAGAACATTCTTTTTCGATTCAAAAAAAATATCTGCTACAATCATTTCTAAAAAGAAAATGAATAAAAATAATAAAAAGTCGTCTGCTTCAGTCATTTTGCATCTACAATGAAACTCCAACCACGGAATATTAATGTTATGCCGCAAATATTTTAATGTCAGAATCGAAGATGAAATATTCTTAATGGAATTTTTTTTTTTTTTTTCAACAAACTTCAGATTTTTCTATTATTTATTTCTTTACTTTGTCATTTTTCGTTTTGTCATGAAGGCAGATATGCTTAGGCAGCATGAAATCTCTAACGAAAAAAAAAAAAAAAAAAGGTAATCTTAATTTTTATGTAGGTAAGAACACTATCTCTTTTCTCCAGATGTGACTGACTTTAATACCAATGATAAATAAGTAATATTTTGTTAAAAAAAGAAAAAGCTAGAGGCATTCAGTTTCGTGTATTTGGATTGGTATGCTATTTTATACTTGCATACACGTGCATATTGACATATTTAAATCTAAATGGAGGTACGCAAGGTGCTCAGTATCACGGTGTGAACTGATAGTGACAAAGACGGATTTCAAGAGATTATGATATGAATGTATTAGAATAATGGTATAAACTTACTACTGAACTCTCGTTCTTTCTCTCTCTCTTTGAGTCGTTCTATCTCTCTCTCTCTCTTTGAGTCGTTCTATCTCTCTCTCTCTCTCTCTCTTTGAGTCGTTCTATCTCTCTCTCTCTCTCTCTTTGAGTCGTTCTATCTCTCTCTCTCTCTCTCTTTGAGTCGTTCTATCTCTCTCTCTCTCTCTCTTTGAGTCGTTCTATCTCTCTCTCTCTCTCTTTGAGTCGTTCTATCTCTCTCTCTCTCTCTCTTTGAGTCGTTCTATCTCTCTCTCTCTCTCTCTCTGAGTCGTTCTATCTCTCTCTCTCTCTCTCTTTGAGTCGTTCTATCTCTCTCTCTCTCTCTCTTTGAGTCGTTCTATCTCTCTCTCTCTCTCTCTTTGAGTCGTTCTATCTCTCTCTCTCTCTCTCTTTGAGTCGTTCTATCTCTCTCTCTCTCTCTCTTTGAGTCGTTCTATCTCTCTCTCTCTCTCTCTCTCTTTGAGTCGTTCTATCTCTCTCTCTCTCTCTCTTTGAGTCGTTCTATCTCTCTCTCTCTCTTTGAGTCGTTCTATCTCTCTCTCTCTCTCTTTGAGTCGTTCTATCTCTCTCTCTCTCTCTCTTTGAGTCGTTCTATCTCTCTCTCTCTCTCTCTTTGAGTCGTTCTATCTCTCTCTCTCTCTCTCTCTCTTTGAGTCGTTCTATCTCTCTCTCTCTCTCTCTCTCTTTGAGTCGTTCTATCTCTCTCTCTCTCTCTCTCTTTGAGTCGTTCTATCTCTCTCTCTCTCTCTCTCTTTGAGTCGTTCTATCTCTCTCTCTCTCTCTCTTTGAGTCGTTCTATCTCTCTCTCTCTCTCTCTCTTTGAGTCGTTCTATCTCTCTCTCTCTCTCTCTCTTTGAGTCGTTCTATCTATCTCTCTCTCTCTCTCTCTCTTTGAGTCGTTCTATCTATCTCTCTCTCTCTCTCTCTCTTTGAGTCGTTCTATCTATCTCTCTCTCTCTCTCTCTCTTTGAGTCGTTCTATCTCTCTCTCTCTCTCTCTTTGAGTCGTTCTATCTCTCTCTCTCTCTCTCTCTTTGAGTCGTTCTATCTCTCTCTCTCTCTCTCTCTCTTTGAGTCGTTCTATCTCTCTCTCTCTCTCTCTCTCTTTGAGTCGTTCTATCTCTCTCTCTCTCTCTCTCTCTTTGAGTCGTTCTATCTCTCTCTCTCTCTCTCTCTTTGAGTCGTTCTATCTCTCTCTCTCTCTCTCTCTTTGAGTCGTTCTATCTCTCTCTCTCTCTCTCTTTGAGTCGTTCTATCTCTCTCTCTCTCTCTCTTTGAGTCGTTCTATCTCTCTCTCTCTCTCTCTCTTTGAGTCGTTCTATCTCTCTCTCTCTCTCTCTCTTTGAGTCGTTCTATCTCTCTCTCTCTCTCTCTCTTTGAGTCGTTCTATCTCTCTCTCTCTCTCTCTCTTTGAGTCGTTCTATCTCTCTCTCTCTCTCTCTCTTTGAGTCGTTCTATCTCTCTCTCTCTCTCTCTCTTTGAGTCGTTCTATCTCTCTCTCTCTCTCTCTCTTTGAGTCGTTCTATCTCTCTCTCTCTCTCTCTCTTTGAGTCGTTCTATCTCTCTCTCTCTCTCTCTCTTTGAGTCGTTCTATCTCTCTCTCTCTCTCTCTCTTTGAGTCGTTCTATCTCTCTCTCTCTCTCTCTCTTTGAGTCGTTCTATCTCTCTCTCTCTCTCTCTCTTTGAGTCGTTCTATCTCTCTCTCTCTCTCTCTCTTTGAGTCGTTCTATCTCTCTCTCTCTCTCTCTCTTTGAGTCGTTCTATCTCTCTCTCTCTCTCTCTCTTTGAGTCGTTCTATCTCTCTCTCTCTCTCTCTCTTTGAGTCGTTCTATCTCTCTCTCTCTCTCTCTCTTTGAGTCGTTCTATCTCTCTCTCTCTCTCTCTCTTTGAGTCGTTCTATCTCTCTCTCTCTCTCTCTCTTTGAGTCGTTCTATCTCTCTCTCTCTCTCTCTCTTTGAGTCGTTCTATCTCTCTCTCTCTCTCTCTCTTTGAGTCGTTCTATCTCTCTCTCTCTCTCTCTCTTTGAGTCGTTCTATCTCTCTCTCTCTCTCTCTCTTTGAGTCGTTCTATCTCTCTCTCTCTCTCTCTCTTTGAGTCGTTCTATCTCTCTCTCTCTCTCTCTCTTTGAGTCGTTCTATCTCTCTCTCTCTCTCTCTCTTTGAGTCGTTCTATCTCTCTCTCTCTCTCTCTCTTTGAGTCGTTCTATCTCTCTCTCTCTCTCTCTCTTTGAGTCGTTCTATCTCTCTCTCTCTCTCTCTCTTTGAGTCGTTCTATCTCTCTCTCTCTCTCTCTCTTTGAGTCGTTCTATCTCTCTCTCTCTCTCTCTCTTTGAGTCGTTCTATCTCTCTCTCTCTCTCTCTCTTTGAGTCGTTCTATCTCTCTCTCTCTCTCTCTCTCGTTCTATCTCTCTCTCTCTCTCTCTCGTTCTATCTCTCTCTCTCTCTCTCTCTCGTTCTATCTCTCTCTCTCTCTCTCTCTCGTTCTATCTCTCTCTCTCTCTCTCTCTCGTTCTATCTCTCTCTCTCTCTCTCTCTCGTTCTATCTCTCTCTCTCTCTCTCTCGTTCTATCTCTCTCTCTCTCTCTCTCGTTCTATCTCTCTCTCTCTCTCTCTCGTTCTATCTCTCTCTCTCTCTCGTTCTATCTCTCTCTCTCTCTCGTTCTATCTCTCTCTCTCTCTCGTTCTATCTCTCTCTCTCTCTCGTTCTATCTCTCTCTCTCTCTCGTTCTATCTCTCTCTCTCTCTCGTTCTATCTCTCTCTCTCTCTCGTTCTATCTCTCTCTCTCTCTCGTTCTATCTCTCTCTCTCTCTCTCTCTCGTTCTATCTCTCTCTCTCTCGTTCTATCTCTCTCTCTCTCTCTCTCTCGTTCTATCTCTCTCTCTCGTTCTATCTCGTTCTATCTCTCTCTCTCGTTCTATCTCGTTCTATCTCTCTCTCTCGTTCTATCTCGTTCTATCTCTCTCTCTCGTTCTATCTCGTTCTATCTCTCTCTCTCGTTCTATCTCGTTCTATCTCTCTCTCTCGTTCTATCTCGTTCTATCTCTCTCGTTCTATCTCGTTCTATCTCTCTCGTTCTATCTCGTTCTATCTCTCTCGTTCTATCTCGTTCTATCTCTCTCGTTCTATCTCGTTCTATCTCGTTCTATCTCTCTCGTTCTATCTCGTTCTATCTCGTTCTATCTCTCTCGTTCTATCTCGTTCTATCTCGTTCTATCTCTCTCGTTCTATCTCGTTCTATCTCGTTCTATCTCTCTCGTTCTATCTCGTTCTATCTCTCTCGTTCTATCTCGTTCTATCTCTCTCGTTCTATCTCGTTCTATCTCTCTCGTTCTATCTCTCTCGTTCTATCTCGTTCTATCTCTCTCGTTCTATCTCGTTCTATCTCTCTCGTTCTATCTCGTTCTATCTCTCTCGTTCTATCTCGTTCTATCTCTCTCGTTCTATCTCGTTCTATCTCTCTCGTTCTATCTCGTTCTATCTCTCTCGTTCTATCTCGTTCTATCTCTCTCGTTCTATCTCGTTCTATCTCTCTCGTTCTATCTCGTTCTCTCTCTCTCGTTCTATCTCTCTCTCTCTCTCTCTCTTTGAGTCGTTCTATCTCTCTCTCTTTGAGTCGTTCTATCTCTCTCTCTCTCGTTCTATCTCTCTCTCTCTCTCTCTCTCGTTCTATCTCTCTCTCTCTCTCTCTCTCGTTCTATCTCTCTCTCTCTCTCTCTCGTTCTATCTCTCTCTCTCTCTCTCTCGTTCTATCTCTCTCTCTCTCTCTCGTTCTATCTCTCTCTCTCTCTCTCGTTCTATCTCTATCTCTCTCTCTCGTTCTATCTCTATCTCTCTCTCTCTCTTTGAGTCGTTCTCTCTCTCTCTCTCTCTCTCTCTCTCTATCTCATATAAATACGAATTTGAGTGCGACCTCTG
>OZ010613.1:41803107-41815607 GCA_963932145.1 Acanthosepion lycidas
GCCTCTGCGGAAGGTTTTCAGGCCTTTGGCCTTTTACAATCAGCGTGCTATTTACGTAAGTTAGAAGAATTTAGAAATAATAAAATTATGTTATCTTTATTCCACACCTTAATTCAGCATAGTCTTTCTTCATATGCGCAATTTTTTTCCGTACTTTGTTTTCATTTATTTTGCGCGCAAATTTTCTTTTTTAAGATTGCGGTTCTTAATGATCCCTTCACATAAAGTCACTTTTAAATGACATTAAGGAACCCGAATTATGTAATATTTCGAATACATCACAGTACGCGTGCTAGAAAACGAAAAAAAAAAACATATGAGCAACGTACCCTGCCCCAGTTAATTTTTTATTGCGGTTTAATTTGACGATATCAATTGCAACGAAAAGCGAAATTAAAGTTAAACCTTTTAATAAAAAATTGTTATTTTTAACCTCCTCCCCCTCAGTTCGATAGTTACATTTAACTTTAAATGAGTTATTTAATTTTTAATTGCATGTAACTATAATAGTTACTACCTGTTACTTCAGGCAGACGGACGGACGAACATACGTACACTGCGCTTTAAATAGAAAGAAGATAAAGTAGAAAATTCCCAATTTCTTACTCTATGACTTCACATCTTCCCCCTGCAACGGGTTAATTAGACTTGTGTCACTAAACTATTATCTCTAAAAATATCTTAACAAAAATATTTGGGGGCTTTAAATAATCCGCAAAGGGTTGATAAACCGTAAAAATGCATCAATCAACGTCTACCTATTGAGTTTAAAAAAAAAAAAAAAAAAAAAGTGTCTTTGGGAGATGGTTCGACCTTGCGTGCCTCTTATGTTTGGGGAAACCACCTCCCAGTCAGGGATCTGCTCTAAACCACTCAGCTACGTTTAATGGACATTAGAAATAAAACCGCCTAATTTCTTAGAAATTACATTGTTTACTTTTCGGACACGAAAAGAGTTGGCAGATATGGGCTTCTATAAATCCTACCAAGAAATCTTTTGAAAACTGTCTTTTGTGGCTGTGTGGTCTAAAGCACACCTTCGAATTCCTGTGACACATTTTCCACCTCTCTCTTCCTACTACTACTACTACTCTCTCTCTCTCTCCTACTACTACTACTCTCTCTTCTCCTCCTCCTACTCTCTCTCTTCTCCTCCTCCTACTCTCTCTATTCTCCTCCTCCTACTCTCTCTCTTCTCCTCCTCCTACTCTCTCTCTCTCTTCTCCTCCTCCTACTCTCTCTCTCTTCTCCTCCTCCTACTCTCTCTCTCTTCTCCTCCTCCTACTCTCTCTCTCTCTTCTCCTCCTCCTACTCTCTCTCTCTCTTCTCCTCCTCCTACTCTCTCTCTCTCTTCTCCTCCTCCTACTCTCTCTCTCTTCTCCTCCTCCTACTCTCTCTCTCTTCTCCTCCTCCTACTCTCTCTCTTCTCCTCCTCCTACTCTCTCTCTCTTCTCCTCCTCCTACTCTCTCTCTCTTCTCCTCCTCCTACTCTCCTCTTCTCCTCCTACTCTCTTCTTCTCCTCCTACTCTCTTCTCCTCTTCTCCTCCTACTCTCTCTCTCTTCTCTTCTTCTCCTCCTACTCTCTCTCTCCTACTACTATACTACTCTCTCTCCTACTCTCTCTCTCCTACTCACTCTCTTATTCCCAAATCAAGTACAGAAAATAACCATGAGAGTAACGTGGCAACTTACAACGGAAATATGACACAGAAATTCATAAGTGTATCGTGAAAGATGCCTGTCAGAATGTTTTGCTCGGAAATTCTCTTCAGGAATACCATTGTCTCGGTTTCCCTCTTGAACAGAATATCTACGGCGTGCTCTGTTCATGGTTTCAACTATCATCGCCAAACTAGATTCCCGTAGTCTTGTAGAGTTAACAGTATTCCAGCAATTGTCCTAAGGAAATGCGCTCTTTAACTCCTGTTATCTCCAAACTATACAGCAAATACATTGCTTCTGCTGCTGCATGCTTTCCAGCTTGTTGGAAATTCTCTTCTGTCGTTCCTGTCTTTAAGAAGTATTTTGAACCTTCCGATTCCTCGAATTATCGCCTATTAGTCTTTTCTCTCTTTTTTGACAAAGTGCTAGAGGTTCTAATCAACTTTGAATTGGTTAAACATCTCGCTTAACACGGCCTTCTTTTAGACAAACAACATGGCTTTCATTTCTCTAGGTCTACCGCGGTTATTATTGAATTTGTCTATCAGGCTTTAGATAAAAACGGCGAGGTTCAGACTATGGCTTTAGATATCTCAAAAGTGTTTAACAATGTTTGGCATAATGCCCCCCCCCCCTTCACAAGCTCAACTGCTATGGTGTCTCTGGACAGATATTTGACTTAATCTAATCCTTCGTAACAAATCTGGTAATGAAGATGGTTTTGAGCGGCGACGCTTCTAGATCATTTCACATTGTTTTTTGTTGTTGTTTGCTTAACTTTTAAAAACAACAAAACAAAGTATTTAAGAGCCAGGAAAATGCTATTAGAAACTCGTAAAACTGCAATGTAATATCTAATCTCCTTCATGGCGGTAAGTGACGTACAAAATCCTAGGGTACTTGAAGCGAAAGAAATGCTGAGAATACCGTGGAGAACGGAAGAAGTTTTAAAGAAAATAGGAACTACAAGGAAACTGCTGCCAACAACCCAAAATTACTAAAGTTACGAGGACATAATGAGGAGAGAAGGCTTGGCGAATTTAATACGCCCGTGGCATATTGAAGACAACAGAAAGCAGAAAATTATCAAGAAAATATTCTTGAAAGTACAAAAAGGTTTAATAAGGGATCAAAAGTTACTTAGGCCAATAAAAGACAGGAGCTCGTGGAGAGCCATAACAGGATATCACACATGAAAAATATACATACGCGAGCAGGTATGTGTGTATGCGAGGGAGAGAGGTGGAATAAGAATTAGAGTATGTTTGTGTATTAAGTATGATCAACATATTCCAGCGTTTCTAATTAAAAGAAAAAAATAATTTCTCTACTGTATAATCACTCTAGTTTTCAAAATACAGGAAGCTGTGAACTTTTGCACACACGTAATAATATATATATATATATATATATATATATATATATAAAGTCTGCATGTAGATGGGCATCGGAAGTGTGGCTGTTGTGTGCTAATGATGATTGTGATATTCACGTTGGCAACGGAAGAGCCAGAGGGTGTCTTCTTCTTACTGGAGACGAAGTGTCGACATTGTGGTGGAAATCGAACGTCATGCAAACGCGCAGACATCTTGGCTCCGTCGAGAGCGGGAACGGCGGGAAGTTAAGGAAAAATGGCGGGAAAAAATCTCCGATTCAATTAACCCCAACCTCTGCACTTAAACGCCGTATGCTTTCAAAAATGGCGTTTAAAAACTTTTACCCCCCCACCACTTTCTACTTTTTCATTAGTTTCCTTTTTGCGTCTCTGTCGCTCTCCCGCTCCTAACACTCTCACTATTTCTCTTCCAGTGGTGTTTTCCTTATTCTTCGTAGTTTTTCTTCTTCTATCTCCTTTTTCTCTCTTATTTTCTGTCTTCTTTCCTTTGTGTTTCTCTATTCGTTAACTCGCTCTTTTTTTTTTTTTTTTTTTTTTTTGCGCCTTTCTGTTTCTCTTTCCTTCTCTCGCTCTCCATCCTCTCGCTCGCCTTTCTCTCCTTCTCTTTTCTCTCACCTTATATATCTTTCCTTCTTCTTTCTCTCGCCCTATATATCTCTCCTCCTTTCTCTCGCCCTATATATCTCTCCTCCTTTCTCTCGCCCTATATATCTCTCCTCCTTTCTCTCGCCCTATATATCTCTCCTCCTTTCTCTCGCTCTATATATCTCCCCTTCTCCTTTGTCTCGCCCTATATATCGTCCCTTCTCCTTTCTCTCCTTCTCCTATCTCTCGCTCTATCCATCTCTCGCCCTTTCTCCCATATCAAAAATGCTTCTTAAATGAACTTTGGTATCAATTATACATAATGAAATACTGAATTTATCTGGCGCGAGGCAAACACTGAAATGAGGCATAAAGTTACAAATCGCGAATACATTCATGATAGGAAATTATTAGGTTGGTGCAAAAATAATGTCGGTTTTTGACGTAATTTTTAACGTCAAAACCGACATTATTTTTGCACCAACCTAATATAAGAACAATGACTTTGTCCAGAAATCCTGGAAATTTCTAACCCAATGCAAAAAAAATTACATAATCCGGATTTCTAAAATCTTACTTCAAAAAGCATTGCCCTGATTCCTTCTTTCATGTGCAAAATCTCTTAGAATGTTTGACCGATTCTTGAGACTATATCTTGAAGCCCACCTCTAACTGACACACACACACACACATATACATATATATAAATTAGGGTCATGACTTTTTATAAAATAACTGATTTCCTGTGCCAGAATTGGATCAACTTCTGTTCCAAAATAATGAAACGGCTTTAATTCAGTCTATTATTTTTTTTTTTATAATGTCAGCCCCAACAGGAAATTTCTAAAATCATACATAAGTATAGTAGTCCTATGACTTACTGGGGCCTTTTAGATTTTGTTCGTGTTTATTTGTAAGGTCCTATGTTAAACTATAGCTATAAACTGTTAAATGCATTAGAAATACATAAGTATTATCCACATACGTCATTAGCAAATTGAAAAATAAAGCTTCTGAAATATTTTGATTTATTACTGCAAAATCGAATTTTCGGTTTAGGGTGACATTTTTCAAGAACAAATTAATCCATTTTTCTTTACTTTTGAGTAAATTTTCATCGATTTATCACACCGGAACATACCGCTACAACAAAGTCAAACCTTATATATATATATATATATATATATATATATATATATATAACACTAATATTCCATGGTTATAATTTATTACATTGGAATCGTAATCACGATGCTATTTTGTTTTTTATACCCAGAGTTATATTTTCCGATTTCTTTTTGAATTTGTAGGTCTGATTGGTTGCGATTCCAATGTAATAAATTATAACCATGGAATATTAGTTTTGAGCCTTTTATATTATTGCTCTGTCTTGTACATAGAACTCTACCTGGATTCTATCATCTTGGAGATATACACACACACACACACACATACATATCTATATATATATATATATATATATATATATATAAGCACAATTAATATATATATGTGTGCGTGTGTAATTCATTCCTTTATTTTTCCACCGGATTCGCTTTTTAAACATTCGTTCCATGTTTTTGCTTTTGTTTTTCGGCTGGAGGTCAAGAAACTAAATGCTCAGCTATGATCAGGTCATTGTCATTTCCTGTTTACAAGATTAATCGTATGTGGGCGTGGCGTAGCGGTTATTGGTGGCTAACGTGGTCTTTCGCCCAAGTAACTTTGAAAGATAAGGCATGAATTCATCCTGCTTCCGTCCGCTATTGGCTAAATAGGAGGACAGACTAAGTTCTCTAAGTCTTGGGTGGCAACCAGTCTAGAAAGAAAACCGTTTGTGTTGTATTGGGGGAATTGGCAACACCCTCGCCTGCAGAAAACACAGCAGCAACACCAAGCGTGGTGAGGTTTTAACCTTATTCTCCACAGACATTAATTAGGGAGAATCTTGAGAAAAAGAATCTTTGAGATCAAAATTGAAGGTTGCAGAAATTTAAATATCTTGGAAGTGTTTTATCAGAGGACGGAAATTATTTACACTATTTACACTGTTCGGTCTGTTGTCCTCCTCTTCGTTGCCATATTAACGACGTTTCGGCAACTGTACGCGCCGGTCATCTTCTTTTGATTGGAATTTCAAATTGAACCCTTTATTTCGTCCAGCAGGGCAGACTGTTCTAGTTCCACGTTCCATACTTCTTCCGGGTGTTTCAGTGTCAGTTATCTCCCTTTAATTCAACTCTCCAAGTTTTTGTTCACCTCCGCTCTAGGCAGGCATTGAACTCCCAGTTTATTGGGGCTGCTGCCATGTACCCAGGGTAGTTGTTACGTTATAGGGTACTGCTTATACTGGCTAATTCTTTATCTAATGCCTCTGGGTCGCCAATTATGACTTTTGCTCGGTGTTGTAAGCAGTGGACGATCACTTTCTTTACGCTGGGAGTTGAAATTGAGGTACTGTCCAGTGAACGTCGGTGTGCGGTATACGGATGTCTTGAACCCATGCTCTGTTCGAGATATTAGAACATCCAGGAATGGGAGTGTCGTTACGCTCTTTCTCCATCGTGAACTGTATCGATGGTTTTATTGAGTTCACGTGGTCCAGTAGAACCTGAACATCTTCCTGGCGTGGCCAGAGTAGAGAGGTGTCATCTACGTATCTTAACCATTAGAGTTGGCCTAAGAGATATAGATTCTAATGCTGTTTCCTCATTACCGTGTATATATTCGCTATTGCAGGTGATAATGGCGAGCCCATTGCAAGGCGTCATCCTGTCGATATATGTGTGATCCCATTCCGAATTGTGTTGTTTGTGTACAAAAAGTACAGTATTATCTAGTGAAATACTGATCCGTTCTTATAGGGATGAGCCAGAGACTAATTTGTCTCTGACTACTGAGAGTGCTTTCTCCGTGGGTACCTTGGTGAACAATCTCACCACGTCCATGTTCGTTATCTGGTTGAATAGGATGGGGACATCTTTGATTATTTCCACGAAGTGGGCGGAGTTTCGGACATATGAAAGGGACTTGTTATTTTTGAATTGTAATATTTCTTTCTTCCTGATAATTATTGTTTTAAAACGCCTGCTAATTATGCACCAAACCAGTAAAAAAAACCATTGTGACTATAATCTAATCACCTGCTACATCTTGAATTTGCTAGTAGCGTAATTGGTAAGACAGCTGTCGCGGAATAGCTGAATCTTGAGCACAGAGTACCTAGCAAGATATATAAGTACTATTAGTTTTTGTTTTCTTTGTGTGTGATAGAAAATACTCTGAAGTTTAAACTACGTTGGGCCGTGGAAACACTTTATTATGCAATAGATCTTATTGTTAATTATTAAATCCAGAGCTTTACATTGTGCTGATTGCGCTGATTTGACGAGGAAGAATTAACTGATACAAGAAATATCCTATCATTTCAGCATTTACTCGAGATGGAATTCGTTGTGATACAAATTATTGATTTAACTTGTGAATACTTTTCCTGTCTGGAGTTAAGAGTGGCCGCTGGCTTTTCGCATCGCGCACGCAAGGCAGCCTAATGCAACAATAAAAAACAAATGTCGGCTTTCAAAATTTCAGATTCGACTATTACACAAGTATTTGCAATAAACATATCTTCGTTGATGTGTGTTTGGTGTTATACAATCGATGAGACGAGTTCAAATTCCACCTGAGACTTTTACGTTCACTTTGCTCTTTTAGTCTTTGGAAAGGGATTGCATTTGTAGTTTCATGCTTGACCTCTGACGAACTGCATCTCTCGTTTCCACCAGATCTGACCTTCACGGCCATGAGGACTTGCATAGTAACAAACCACCCTCATTCCCTCTGTATTCCTTCGGCAAGAAGTTCCACTCAAACAGCTTCTTCTCGCAAACCGCTGCTCTTATGCAACACACTCCTAAAAGAAAGATTTCTCGATCACTACAATCTTAACTTGTCCATGTCTAAGGTTAACCGTTTTGTCCCCTCTTATCCATATAAACTACTGCCTAACGTAACCGAGTGGGCGCAGGGCTTTGTACTGAATGTGTTGTAACCTAGGAAAAGTTTACTGAATAAGAATAAGCAAAACGAAGGGCGTCCTGGGTATGACGATGAGCTACGTCCGCGTCCTGGGTATGACGATGAGCTACGTCCGCGTCCTGGGTATGACGATGAACTATGTCCGCGTCCTGGGTTTGACGATAAACTGTCTAACAGCAAGACCTCTGATAATACGTTTTTGAAAAAATAATGTTGCCAGCTATACTTTGTTTTTTTTGTCTTGTTTTGTTTTCTTTTTAATGAATAGTGTTGCTGGCTATACGTTTTTGAAAGAATAATATTACCAGCTATGCATATTTGAAGAAAAAATATTAACAGAAATAAATTTTAGACAAAACAAAAATATTACCAGGAAAAAAAAGTTGTCGACATTAAATGACCCATTGAGGATAATATGCCGTAAAACAAAACAAACAAACAAAACGAAGGTTGGAAATGGAACGATAATATTTATAACAGAAACGGCATACAAGATTAGCCAGCGGCGTGTAGTAAGTAATCCACTGCTAGAAGTGAATCAAGGCGAAACCCAAATAAATTCCCGTGAATCCGAATGACTACCAAATACAGTATTGTATTTATACGGATTGGGACATATCCAACATTGTCCATAGGTACGGTATAACAGACAAAAAAAAGTAAAATGGTAGATCAGAAGGTCAATCGAGGTTTCAAAAGAACCGAAGGACAGTCGGGGATTGGAAAGAAGGAAAAATAACGAATAAAAATAGAAAAAGAAAGAAAAGAAAAAATAGAGGAAGACGAACAGAGGTAAAAAAATGAAAACTTTGAAAGAGAAATAAGAAAAATGAAAACAAATAAATGATGGCAAAGAAAAATATAAATGAAAGATTGAAAGGAAGAACGAGTGAAAAATAAAGGAGAAATATCAAAAAAAAAAAAAAAGGGTGAAATGAAAGAAAGAAAAAGAGCAAAAAAAAAATAAATGAGAAAGAAAATGGGCAAAAGAAATATCGAAAAAAGAAACAGTTGAAAAATGAAAGAAAATCGAGAAAAATTGAAAGTAAATCCAGGAGAAAAATAGAAAAGGATGATTGAAAAGAATTTTAAAAAAAAAAAAAGAATAGAAGAAAAAATTAAAAAAAAAAACAATGAAAAGACAACCAAAGGAGAAAGACAGACAAGAAAAAAAATAAATTTTTTTTTTTAGAAAAATTAAAGAAATAAAAACTTGAGGCGAAGAATGGCAAGAAAGTGAAGAAAAAATCAGAATATGATAAATACTTAAAAAAAATAATAAAAAAAAAAGAAGCTTTTAATTTTCTTTTCTTTTCTCACGTTGAGGAAAGTTCAGTAAATGAAGCACATAAAAAAGAATGTTATTTATAGAAGAGAAAAAATAGAAGTAAAAAGCCTTCCATTACGGGCAGCCATGTTTTCTACTTCATTTTAGAAAATGTGGAAAATTTTGATTGACTGGGAGGACACCCCCTCCCCGCAAAAAATAGTGAATGAGGCGGAATTAAATCGTTGACAAAGAAGGGAAAAATTCTGATTATGGTTAAATGAGTTTTGAAAGCTGACACTTGTTGCTTTTTATTATAATTATTAGTGGCAGGGGGGAGATTGTACAAAGGTTTCATTTTGTTTGGCACTTGTTGGCTCAGAGGGAAGGAGGCCAGGCGGCGGTAAGGTTTTGGAAATGTTTAAGTTGTCGACTTCAATCGATTTGAATGAAAAAAAAATATTAAAACTGAGATGGGTAGATTGATATGAACATATTTGAATGCCAGATAAATAGGCGGGGACGAATTTGAATGCTAGATAAATAGGCGGGGACGAATTTGAATGCCTAGATTAATAGGCGGGGGTGAATTTGAATGCCTAGATTAATAGGCGGGGGTGAATTTGATGGCTACTTAAATAGAGGAACCAGGAGGGACTTCTTCAGACCATGGTTTTATGAACGGATTCATATACAGCGAGCGATGGATAAATTTTCGTCGAAATTAAGCAAAACTGAAAATAACACGGACATCTCATTTTAACAGATATAATTACCAGAATGACACAAAACCATCTTGAAATACCAAAAAGTAAAGTTATTCAATAAAATCGCCATTGGCTTCAACCACGGCCTCCAGACGACTTCGGAATCTCCTGCAAATCTTCTAGGCGGTTGATGATGGCTGCCATAATCCTTGCCTTCAGTTCATCTTTTGGTCTTACAAGGAGTTTTATCAGCTCTCTTGCTCAACTGCATCCCACACATAAGAATCAAGAGGGATGCAGTCTGGGGAGCTAGGTAGCCAGATGTAAGTGGGTGATGTAGTTGCAGAAATTGTCCGATACCCATGACTGGGTTCTCATGCTTGTGTGGCATGGTGATAAGTCCTGTTGCCAGCAGCTACCCTGGGTAGCACTACATCTTCAAGGAACGATGTAGGCCTCCGTGTTGAATCATCTGAGTCCCTCACCAACAAGTTCAGTTCTTTTATCAGAACGATCAGAGTGACCTTTTTCAAGATGCCGTACGCTCGTAATCACCATTAGACTCATCCAACTCTTTCCGAATCCTCTCAATTGACATCCAAATACTCTGAAATGTACGTGTTGGAGCTTCCGGCGCGAATGCCAAGCAGTACAGCATGGCGTTTCCTGGTGGAGTGAATTGCGTCATGGCGCTCTTTTTCTCACAGACGTTGCCCAACTGACCCTACTGTACTGTGCAGTCGATAAAATCGAAAACAAACACCACACATGTGCGAAATTTAAAAAAAATATGAAATGACGAAAATTTACCCATCGCTCCCTGTGTGTGTTAGGTTGTTGCAAAAATAATGTCGGTTTTTGACGTATTTTTTATTTTTGCACCAATCTAATATATATATATATATATATATATATATATAAACGGTTCGAATCTCACCATGGTCGATTTGTCAGGAAGGAGACGTCCTGATGTTATCGGACTGGATCGAGGTCGATCCCAGCGTGCGTCACCTTTGGGAAGTGCCCGAAAACCATACTACAGGTTGACCCAAGCCTTGTGAGTGAAATTGGGTAGACGTAACTCTTGGGGTCGGACGATAGCACGAAACCACATGTCATCGTAGCCAAGGGGTTGAGTGTGCTGGTCTTGTTCAGATTGTTGATCACGCTAGATAACATGCTCTCTCCCAGAAACTGTAACTAAGGTCTGCTCAGCATAGTTGCAGTATAAACCGCAGGTGGGCTCTGTGGGTGTTGAGCAAAAACAAATGTGCCTGAGCGAGCGTCTGCAATAGAGATTGCCTAGCCGCCCTAGTAGGCGGGTATCCTCGAATACCCGTAGCCAGCTATTTACATATGTATGTGTATGTATATATATATATATATGTGTGTGTGTGTATATATACCTAGTACCACACTGTTCCCATAAGTTTATGTTTGCGCGAGTGAGCGTGCGTGTGTGTTTCTGCGTACGTCAATGAATGTGCCTGTATGTATGTTTGCGTAAGTATGAGTGGCGTCCCGACGACAATTTTTCCTCCCACTACCATAAAAACACCGATATACGCAACCATATATAAATCCGAAATTTAAAAATTAATCAGTTTGTCTGACGATCACAAATAGCGTGAAACCCAGGGTCACAAATTCGCATCAATCCAACTATATATATATATATATATATATATAATGTGTGTGATAATGATATAGTTATGCTATATTTATGGATAAAAGAGATTAATATCAGATAGTGTATCTAAATATAAAAGTGGACACTGAGATCAACACTAAGCGGCTACAGTCTGTTTCATATAGATTTTGCTTTCAAGTAAGAAACAGAACGTCGCCGTTTGTTGCTAACGGGTGCCGATTTAGTTACGTATATGTGGGGGGGGAAGCATCAACCTTTCTTCAATAAATCGCAAAAGTGCATATTTACAGCGTACTTAGTTTGGATCTTGGTTTGGTTTAGTTTGTTTTGTTTTGTTTTGTTTCACGGCATATCAACCACAATGGGTTATTTAATGCCAACAAAATTTCCTTTTTTTTTTTTTTTTCAAAAATGTATAGCTGGTAATTTTTTTTTTTTTTTTTTTTTTTTAAATGTATAGTTTTGTTTTGTGGCATATTAACCTCAATGGGTTATTTAATGCTGACAAGATTTTTATTACTGGTAGTATTTTCTTTTTTCAAATATTTATTGCTGATACTATTTTTTTTTTTTTTTTTTTTTTTTTAAGTATTTCTGGTATTAAAATCTATTTTTACACTTTCATTATGTTTTGACCCCAGTTTGGAGGTTAACTATTTGACTGTAGCTCGGACCCTAACAGGTGCTACCACCTCGGGTCAGGGTGGACTTGGAAACACCAGTAATTAAGCGGTGGTTCCACGCTCCTCAAAACATCCTGATCAGAAGCCTTGCTGCTGGACGTAGTTTATCGTCTTACCCAGGACAATAGTTCGGATCAAGCTCACTTCAGTTTTTAACATTCTGTGAAAATTAGTTATCTTCTACACTGCAGAAAGGCGCTCAATTTACTGACATTAGCTTCGTCTGGTACAAGGCCATAATAGCGGAGTACCCAATGAAGACTCAACTCCACAATCTCGTCTGCGAGACGATTTTGCTCGCAACTGAGCTTATCTTAAAACAGACCCTGCATACAGACAGACCTGTGCCGTAATCGATAGAAATCGACTGAGATAGAGGTTTTATTTTTCTGAAATGCATGCTTTCCAAGTAGGACTTAATGTTCGTTTTATAAAACATTTTGAAAATCACTTAAACATCATGTCTGACTGTGTAGACATCGTTAACATCCAAGACTTGTTTAGCGTTTC
>OZ010613.1:41820607-41833107 GCA_963932145.1 Acanthosepion lycidas
CTACCATTTTCCAACATTCACTGCCATAAGGAATCCAGCACTTTCTTTTTATATATTTTGTTAGGTTCTAACGATTTTTTCTGTTTCTCAGCGTCTTGTTTAGTTTTTGAAATACCTCTTTCGCTAGTCCAATACACGTTCGAAAAAAAGACACCCCCCACCGCAAAGCGTTTTGCAACTACCTAACAAGTAGTAAACAGTTTGAATATAACGGGTTGAGGAGAACGAACCAATTAATTTCCATTTTTTCTTTATTTTCTTTCATCTGCAAACTTGCATTGTCATGGAGGAGAAAGCGTTTTCTTTTTTCATCCACAGTGTACGCTGCCATCGCCGTGTGTATTCCAAATTTATTCCTAAATGCCACGTATGATTAGCAGTTAGGATGATACCTTCGACATTACAATTGGTTCCCCGGGATTGAGATTACTTATGCCAATTTATTACTCAACAGTTGTATGTAATATTTTAATTTAACTATTAGACTTAGTCTAGATCCAAATACTGGTCATCTACAGTATTATCCCACAAAACAGAAAAGTGGATTTTTGAACCGGCTGAATGATTTTTAGCGCAGTTATGGAACTGTATTAATGTCTTAACTGGAAAGGATATGCAAGAAGAACAAAAGCTTCCATACCAAATTCAAGCCCTTCAAATCGCTGGTCGTATCCATCCACCTCTACAAGTGCTTGAGAAAGCAACTCCGCATCTCCTACTGGGAGCACAAAACCAGCGACTATGTGCGGGGCAAGATCAAAAGTCTCGTGAGCCGACAGGAATCGCACTTGGGCACTATTAAGCGCCAGAATATGTCACGGTTTGGCCACGTCACACGGCATAACGGGCACTGCAAGACCATCATACAAGGCACTGTTGAAGGCGGACGCATCCGGAGACGGCAACACAAGAGCTGGGCAGACAACATCAAAGCGTGGATAGACGTGAAAATGCCGGAACTGCTAAGAGGCAGTGCCAACAGATGGAGGAGGTTATCGTTTTGTTTTGTTTTTTGGGGTTTGTTTTTCTGCTTTTAGGTCCCTCCGAAGATTGAAGCAATTGAGGAACTAATGGTGTTACTCGTACTTAAAAGGAAGTTTAAAACGAAACATAAATTTAAAATTAAAAAAATAGGGGTTTCAAGAAAACCTGGTCTGCATGAAGGGCTAAAATTCCCGAAAAAAAGATTAAATTTTGCATTTAACCCACTTAGAATTATTTTGGGGATTTGTATTTTCCGCAAAACAAGAATGTCTAGATATCTTTCGTCTTACTGAATCCTGTTGTTATTTCTCCGCATTAAGGTCTTCTCATTCTCTTCTACTCACAGGAACCCCTTGCATCTTAGCGACATTATCGCCTTGCTTTGGATGAAAAGATTAAAATAAAATAATTTTCCTGGTTTATAATCAGAAAATTGTCGAAATCTGGTATTTGGTATCAAATGCGGATAATGACTGAGTTCGCCAATGGAAGGAACAAAGTACGTTAGTCCCCTCGGATTTCCGAAAATGGTTATTCCCATGGGGTGTTTACGCGCCCCAATACATAAAAAAGTATAGTGTTACAATTCTGTAAGGTAGTGTCATACTGCTGACAAAATAACATAATAGGCAATCTCCATTACAATATACATTAAATCAAAACATAAAGATATGATTATTTATTGAAATGAAAATCATAATAAATTTGTTACCTAAACATACGTTGTGAATTGTAAGTGAAACACACCAATACAGTATTTTTTTTTTTTTTTTTTTTTTTTTTTTTGGTTTCGTCTATCTTCTAATGCAGTCGAACTTAGTGGAGAGACGTCAGAGATTAAAAAAAGCAAGCGTCCGCTGTGTGTGGCTGAAGCTGAGGGCGAAGAAGCGAAATACCTCCGATTACGTCTAAGTACCGCTACTCCGGCTATTATTACTACTACTGCGAACGGGAACATCTACGGTTGTACTAGTTGCGTTAAGAACAGACCAAAAAGGGTTAAAACGACGGCCACATCTCTCCTTACAAAAATTATTCGAAGTAGTTTGGTTATTGTTCACATACAAGAAACATTCAACCTTGTGCAACGAGAATTATTTTTTTGTTTGTGTGTTTGCTTATATATATATATATATAAACTTTTGTCCTTTCAAAAATCGAATCGATTTGGTTATATTTATTTTTCTGTTAAACCGATTCTTACCCGACGTATTCGCAGGTGAACCAACGGAGAACTTCCGGATTTATACGATCTGATGACATTCTCCAGGATCAAAACAATCACATGCCTGGAGGGTGGCTTCGAATTGACATTGGGAACTGGAGACTTGTCTAACCTGTAATACTGCACCATACCAGACTAACGGCCAAGTCTTGTGGAATGCGTGGGTCCAGTGGGGGTGAGGATACGGTATTACAACTGAACCAGAAGTAAATAAACAGAAAACAACTGTCCTCTGATTATAAATTTAACTTTAAATAGCTTAAAATTAAACGGCTACACGTGTTTAATTTTAAGCTGATGAAAGAGTTTCCCTTTTGCTATTTTTACCGGTATCATTTTTAACGTTCACCATTTGTGTCGTACTTGGAGTTAGGACAAAGTTAGACCAGTTCTAAAATCCTGAGACTGTACCCTTTTAGACGATATAAAGTCCATATCTCTTGGGAAATGTTAAAAAAAAAAACAAATGGCAATTTGTGAGCCCACTGTCTTTGCCATACTGTATCCTTTATGATATGTATAAAAGGATTTATTTAGCGTCGCCCAATAAATAAATAGTTAAACTAGAACAATTTATGAAATCTATCCTCGTTATTCATTTGTTATATGTCCTTTTTTTTTTCTTTTCTGCTAGGGAGAATGTCAAGTTAAATTGGTAACGTTCATTTTAACACAATTCCAATTACTTTTCTAGATAAAGAGGCAGAAAAAACATCTTATGGAGTAAAAAGAAATCACTAGACAAGTTTTGATTTTAGCATTATAACTTGACAAATACATAGTTAGGACAAAATTCGACCAGCTCTGAAATTATCAAACTTTCGACTTTCAGACTAAATACAGCACATATCACCTGGAAAATGCTTCCCAAATGTTCGTTTGCTCGCCCACCAAGAAAATCTGTGATAAAGAATTTTTTTTTTTTTTTTTTTTAATCATTAGGTAGAGTTGGGAAGGAGTGTTCCTTTATGCTATCTAAGACGGTTATGTCTTTAGGTTGGTATTTCCGTGTGTTACTCGGAAAGAGACCTCTACACTATCCATCTTGGCCTTTTTCTTTTCCTGTTTTTTTTTTTTTTTTTTTTTTTTTTTTTTCAATTTTGTGGCCAAATAAACGCCCATTTCCATTAGTCTCGCTTAATGTGTGATCGCATAAACGATGGGCTGCCCATCGGGTCGGGCGCTTTTTTAAACGTCTTTCTCGTTAGATTTCTAACTGCATGATTCGCGAACAAATGACTTCATTTTGAATCTGTGACATTGGCCTATAAAAACACCAGAGAAGATCTAGTTGGACGGCAATGCAAGTAAGAAGTTCACGCCAAACGTCTTGCAGCGTGTCAGGAAATAGGGTAAAAAAAATTTCACATCTCATCGTAAAATCTCATGAGAATTAAATTATTGGCTGAGTTTTCTTTTGTTTTCCCTTCTCTCTCTCTCTCTCACACACACACACACACACACACACATATATATATATATATATATATATATATATATATATATATACATATAAAATACTGTTTGATACAATACGTTAACTACTTTCATTTGAAACCTAAGGTAAATGAAGGTTTTTCTTATGAAATTATGGAAAGTGATTTCTTCTAAGTATCGGTACTCATTACCACAATCTTTTGTATTTCAGATAAAGGTAAATTTCCTTAATGTGTGTAGTAATATTCGTAATCATGTCTAGAGCTCTTGAATCAACTGGAATAATAGTCTTTTTTTTTTTCTTTTTTTTTTTTCACGTCCCTTTTTTTTTTTACATGCTTTCCGCTTTCACTCTTCTCTCTCTGGCTGCTCTTTTTCTTTCTCTCTTCGTTTTTTTTTTCCTTTTTCTTTCTCTCTTCGTTTTTTTTTTCCTTTTTCTTTCTTTCTTCTTTTTTTCTCTTTTTCTTTCTTTTTCTTTTCTTTTCATTTGTCCTCTTTTCTTTCTCTTCGTTTCTTCTCTTTTACGTTCTCTTCGTTTCTTTTTTTTCTTTCTCTCTTCGTTTTTCCTCTTTTTGTCTTTCTCTCTTCGTTTTTCCTCTTTTTGTCTTTCTCTCTTCGTTTTTCCTCTTTTTGTCTTTCTCTCTTCGTTTTTCCTCTTTTTGTCTTTCTCTCTTCGTTTTTCCTCTTTTTTCTTTCTCTCTTCGTTTTTCTTTCTCTCTTCGTTTTTCTTTCTCTCTTCGTTTTTCTTTCTCTCTTCGTTTTTCCTCTTTTTTCTTTCTCTCTTCATTTTTCTTCATTTTTCTTTCTCTCGTCTTCAAAACTTATCTATGACTTTGTTATCATTAATCTTGATTATTTTTTTTTTGCTGCCACCGCCTTCATTTTAATTTCCCTTTCATTTGAAACCTAAAGACAACCCATGTTTTTCTTTACAGTTTTATTCTAAATACCATTAACTCAACCGTTTTCATTTCTTCAGAATCTCTTCATTTTGTATCAACATTCTTAAACATTCCTAAGTTTCTTACTACACCTGGAATAACGGCCATATTTAGATCACGTATTTTTTGGCCATTTCTATTACCATATTATTATATATGGAATTTGCCAAATCCTTTTTAAGGATTTTTTCTCAAACGGTATGATCATTCCAATTAAATAACAATTTATAATTTTGAAGTCTGGTCTCTCTCTGAATGAGGAATTATCCTTATTTACATTATTCTCAGTCAAATTAATATCCTCTTTGTTGGTTCTATCAAAACGTTTCGGTTGTTCTGCCTGCCGGCATTCTTCAGAAGTGTGTCGGTCTGGGTAACCTTCATGGAATTTCGTACTGAAATTGAATCTACAGAGCTAGATTGTTTTCCTTCCTCTCATCATGGGTAATTTTTTGTCAGCAATGCTGTTGCAGTTTCTACTGAGTCTATGTTCTAGTTTCAGGATTGTCCCCCGTGGCTTGAGGATTAAAACGTTGGATAAGGGATTGTGTGGCATAAAAATTGCGGGTTCAATCTTCGGGTGGGGTTGTACGGCTACACTCAGACTCAGTGGAAACCGGACGAGATATCCTTAGGCATGGACAACCAAATGAGAAGAAGGAACCCTTCGATTAAATCAAAGAATTACTTTGAAATTCCTTGATGTTTACCCAAGTCGACACACTAGTTTCGGATCAGTTGGTCAAATGGACACTGGTAGATATTAATTTACTTTAATTCGGTTTGCGTTAGTAAAAGCCCTATAATGATGACTCCAATCCGAGATCGAACTCAATACGGCATCACTTTGGAATTTCTTGATGGTTACTCTGGTCGACAGACATATAAAGAAATCCGAACAATAAAAATGAGGATATTCGTCCGACTGTAAATGACTAAATGTTATAGTGGAACACCTATTCTATTGTTAATAGACTCTCCCATCTATAATAAGTAGGAGTAGTAGGAGTCACTGAGGGAGTTGGTCAGTCAGTCGATGTCGGACATTAAAGTATCAGCCACCGCAACTAGATTACTGTGTCATTACCTATGATATCAAGTTTCTAACGCTTTGTACGTCGAACCTATTTTAGGACCGACTTAGTACAAATACAAGCCTCCACTGTGAAACCACTCTACAACATGTAAATATTTCGTATGTCAGCTTGTATAACGCGATCAGTGTGTATAGTGAGAGGTAATCCAATTTGCTTTGCCATAAACGCCCATTAGGCGGCGCTGTTTTAATTATATATATATATAAAAAAAAGACAAACTTATCCTTTCTCTTTTCTTCCTCTTGTTTCAGATGTAGTAGCACGTAAATATAGACCCTCGCCGCTGGGACGTGAGCGTTTCCTTGGTCGACTCACGCCTGAACTCATACGCCCATACAAACGTGTCTCTCACACACGCAAACAAATACAGTCTGAATAGATAGGGTTTTAATATAGTCTCCTTTTAATTCTAATTGTGGACACATTAATGGAATTTCTTTGTGTTAACACATGAATTGTCGCTTGTTTTAAAATCCATGTTTTGTACACTATTTACATTGTTCAGACTATCGTCCTCGTCTTTGTTGCCATATTTATCACAACTTTGTACGCTCCGATCTTCTTGAGGTGGTTGGAATGTCGAACTGAACCCTTTATTTCGCTCGCTATGGTAGACTGTTCTAGTTCCACGTGCCATGTCTAATGAATGCCTGTTATCAGCTATCTCCTGTTAATTCCCCTCTCCAAGTTCTCCACCGACTTAACCAGGTATTGAACTCACACTTTGGGTCCTGTCAATGGATCTATCACTATTATCCACTGTGCCATGTGTCCTTGAGGCACAATACCTGGTTAAGGCCGCTAAACAAAAGCAGTCAACCAGCAACCCGCTCTACGTCTCAAGGTCCTTGACAAAATTCAGAGACGAATATGCAAGATGATAGGTCCTGATCTGGCATCTATTCTACAATCGCTATCCCACAAACCTGCTGTGGCCTCCCTCTGTCTCTTCTACAAATAGTTTCACGGCAAATGTTCCGACGAGCTACTTTTGCTGGTTGTCGGACTTCGTGAATTTGAACGAGCTACCAGGATGGCATCTTGGTCTCACCCTGTCACAGTCAAAACTTAAATGTAACCATCTCTTCTTCTCAAACAGCTTCTTCTCCCGCACTTCCCGTCTGTGAAACTCCCTTCCCCTTACTTGCTTCTCCGATGACTATAATCTTCAGATATTCAAGTGTAATGTCAATCGGCATCTGACACCCTGAGCTTGTTCCCCGTCCTTCTCTGTATCCTTTCCTCAAACATGACTCTTTACTCTTGTTCTCAGTCCTCTGTAACCCCATTGCGTGCTAGTGGCACTCCCGCCGTGCTTGGGGAGAATTGCCCTCAAAAAAACAATACAGTCATGTCGCATATACGTTTGTGTACCGTCTTGGGTTATTCATTTATTATTATTATTATTATTGTTGAGGGAGAGGACAACACACCAACAAAATAACGCCAGGGTACAAATATACGAATATACCCAACACGAATATACAACAACACTATAATCCTCGAGAACTGGTGGTGGTAGTTTTTGCTTATACTATTAGGTTGGTGCAAAAATAATGACGTAATAATGTCGTTTTTTGACGTACTTTTTAACGTCAAAAAACGACCTTATTACGTCATTATTTTTGCACCAACCTAATAGTTCCCTGCATTATATCGGACAGAATGTTAGCATAACTCCCGAGGAAGGGTCCCCTCTACAGTATCCTATTTTTAAATTCATTTAGTGCTCAAGTTCAGCAGCCGGATATTGGACGATCAATAGACTCCTCGGCGTGTGTGCAGAAATGAAATTTTGGATCAACTCCATTCTTTAAAATATGTGCCTGGTAAGATCTTATTAGCAATCTTTGATCTTGAGCTGCCAGGCTAAACCAGTTTCTCTCTTCATTATTATCAATAATAATATCCTTTATTTATTTGTGTTATTTTTAGCTTTTAAGAAATTTAACTAAAAGCTGTATTTTCTCCGTTTCCTTTTTTTTTTTCTTTTTAATGTTTTTCAAAATCCTATTATTGGGTGTGGGGTGGTACATAACAAATATTTACGCTTACTTTCGATAAATATGTTGTTTAAAATCTTTTAAAACGTTTTCTACCACGCGACGACACACGTGTGTCTTGTACACGTATGTACATCAATCTTACGATTTTATTTAAAAGAATATATTTTTATCTATTAGCTTTAGTCAATTTATTATAACTTTGGTGTTTCACATTTGACGTAGTCAATAAAAATTCTATTCTTGAGGCATGGCGTCAACAAGTCTTCTCAAAATTCCCGATCTTTACAGAGAATCCTCGCAGCATAAATGATAGCAGTTTTCTGGGAGACTACAATCTTGGTGCCAATTCTAATTCTCCCTAAGCGCTTTCTTCAGATTTCTAGGTGGCGTTTGTTCCAAGCATTCTCATTACTACAGGAATTCGTTCTAAATTCATGTTCTATAGCTTCTTTGCACTCTAGCCAGGACCTGGTATTTTAAAATCTGTTCTGTATCTTTGGATTTCACTCTTGTATTATATGAAACAGCAATGTCAATAATTTAACAATTGCTACTCTCCTTATCTATAACAAGGTCAGGTCCACGTGCTTCAAAGACTGAACTGAGAAATCCCAAACTCTCTTGTGAATGTCATTTTCTACTACTGCTTTTTTTTTTTTTTTTTTACACTGAAATTTACGCCATAATTCACAATGGATTCTCTTAACATTTCCAATCATATCGTAGCATATATTCTTTATGTGGCAACTTGGGACATTCAATGAATATGGGGTTAACTGTCTCATCAGCTTGTCCACGCATCCTGCATTTGCTTTCTTCGTGAGATTTATTTTTCAGTCTTTTCTGTTTTCTTTTCAGCCCACTCTTGTATCATATATCTATAATTTGATACTGCCTACTCTCCTTATCTATAACAAGGTCGGTTCCACGTTCTTCAAAGACATGAGCTGTCTTGACTGGAAAATCCCAGAATATCTTTTGAATGTCATTTTCTAACACTGCTTCTGTCTGATACTCATGCCATTTCTCTTTTACATTGAAACGAAATTTGCGGCATACTTCCCAATGGAAATTCATATCAACCCAGTCTAGTCCTGGACATGACGATAAATTACATCCAGCAGCAAGACCTCTAAACGAGAGATTGGAGGTTTTGAGACGTGTGGAACAACCTCTTAATTGCCGTTGTTCCCAGCTCCACACTGACCCGGGGTGGTAGCACCTCTTCGGGTCCAAACTATGGACAAGTGGTGAACCTCCTAAACAAAAACAAAACACTATCAAAGTATAAATATACCAACAATACAATTTTATATAAAAGTATACCAACAATACTTATTATAGCAAAATTATCAACAATACATTTTATCTGTAGTTGAAGACTTACAACTGCACTTTAAATAACCCATAGAGATGTTGATATGCCGCTAAACAAAAGCAATCAATCCAATCATGTCGTCGATTATACTTTTGTGTACCACCTTGGGCCATTCATTTATTATTATTAATATTATTATTATTATTGGGGGGGAGGACAGCACGCCAACAAAATTGACGCCAGGGTACAAATATACGAATATGCCCAATATGGCAGACACTATAATAAGAGTATAGCAGGTACACGCACCGCAGCCAAATGAACGTAATATGGTGGCAAGCTTCGATAAAATCAGCGCATAACCTTCCCAGTTAGAAATACCTTCAGGTCGGGTAATCCGGTGTGTTCAGACGATGTTCTCGTGCATCTAGACGTGGCTTAAAAAGAACAACTTCTCGAGACCAGACCATAATGCTCTCACTACAACTCCCGCCCTCGAACAAATAATCCACAGTGCGTCAGTCTCTAAAGACCATACCAACTGGCTATGGTCAGGCAGGTGACAAGCAAATGTCTTAGACAGAACTGGATATTTTCTCTAGCCCTTCTTAATTCACCAAGACAAAACATTGATCTTCAATCAACTAAGATCAGACGCCATAAGAGCCATGCCTGGTACAGCATCAGTTACGGGATATTTTCTGTCAGTCAGTCAGTCAGTTATGTGCCATGCTTGATACACGCGTAGGCGATCATGTATCTTTCGATACATGACTGACGAGGCGGATTTTTTTTCCCGCGGTTGGTTGCCATTTCTTTGCAGGTCTGTTCTATTATTTACCCATAGCTGGGTGGGGAGAAGAGGATGCTCTCCGATTCCTCAATCCGAGCCGTTATCTATTACTCCACCGTGCCTCCTCTATTTTCTGTAGCACATCTTATCCCAGTCAGTTATGCGCCATGCGTGATACACTTAGCTAGATTATCTCCCACATTTATTTCTGCGTTAGACCACTTGCCATCCAAGGATAAAGAACTCGGTTTGTCCTGTTATTTACCCGTAGCTGGGGGGAAGAAGAGGATTCATGCCTTTTTCAAGGATATTAGCACGTAAGTGAATGTAATGGATTCGACTGGGATTCGAACTCGACTCTCCGATTCCTCAATCCGAGCCGCTATCCATTACTCCACCCAGTCAAAACATGGGCATCTTAGCACATTACAATCAGAGCAGAAGCCATCAGAGCCAGCCATGTTTAATGTAACCTCAGTGCGCTACTGGACGGGATATTTACTGTAGTCCATCTTAATTCATCAAGAGATGACGTACAAGCTAACACCTCCTATATCTAAAATACATACATTTGGTCTTCCCCTTTTTTTCTCATTACAATAAAATCCACTCATGGAATGCAATGTAAATCATTATCTATTGTCTTATTTCATTAATCCTGGGTATGACGATAAACTACATCCGGTAGCAAGGCCTTTGATCAGGAGATTGGAGGTTTTTAGGAACGTGGAACCACCTCTTAACCGCTTTTGTAACTGACCCGGAGTAGTAAACACCTGTTAAGGTCCCAGCAATGGGTAAATAGTGAACACTTCAAGCACAAATTAGTAAAGTTTAAAAATACTTATTTTATAGTAAAATAAACAATACATTTTTCTAGTGGAATGACTAACTATAGATTTTTCTAGTGGAATGGCCATCTCTACGTTTTATTTGTAGTTGAAGGCATACAATTGCGTTCAAAATATTTAGAATTCGGCATTAAATAACCCATAAAGATGTCGATATGCCGCTAAAGAAAATCAATCAACCCAACAGCCAACATGAAATAGCTTTCAGGACATTCATCCATATATCTTACAATTTCTTAAATCTAACTGTATTCCAAAAATATTACTTCAATATAAAGCATACATCACCGCTTCTTGTAATCATGTCTACACACACATATATATATATATATATATATATATATATATATATATATATATATATATATATATATATATATATATATATATATATATATATATATATATATATATATATATATATATATATATATATATATATATATATATATATATATATATATATATGCATAAGGGCCCCTCTAGATGGTGTAATGGTTAGCAAGCTTCTCTCGCTAGAACAATTACGACTGAGTAGTGAGTTCGACCCTCGCTGGGTGCCCCATACTTTCGGTCTTGTTCCACATCTAAGCTACGCTTGGAAAATCGCTCAACATATCTATATCTATATATATATATATGTATATATATATATATATATATGCATAAAAGCTGAATATCGTCTATTAGGTTGGTGCAAAAATAATGTCGGTTTTTGACGTTAAAAAATACGTCAAAAACTGACATTATTTTTGCACCAACCTAATAACATTTATTCAGTTGTGAAAGCAGAATAACATATTTTTATTACTCCAAAGTTCCCAAGAAATTTAAATTTCGGCATTGACCCATACGGTGTTGATTTGCCGTTAAACAAATTAATCCATCTTATTTTATTGTTCTCTCCTCTTAATATTTTTTTTCATTTTCTTTTATTCTTTCATACTCAGTAACACCATGTGCCTTAGTGGCTTTATTGCCTTGTTTGAGATGAAATGATTTTTTTAAGTTTTTTTTTTTTTTTTTTTTTTTTTTTTAATGGAGGTGTCCCTTATGGTGGACATTGTCATATCCATGACAAGAAAAGTTATCTCCTGATTTCTTACTGCTATGTCAAGTCTGTTGGGCTTAATTTCTTTACCGTAATTTTCTTTTATTGTATAAGGCTATTCAACATCGGGCAATGCTTGATAGAGGATTGTCTCGCTAGCTACTTCAAATGAGTAGTGAGTTTGATCCTTACAGGGTGCCCTATACAAAGTTTCGGCATGAAATAACACATGGGTTAGCGTCTAAAATCAACCCACACAAGAAAAAAATTCTCGGTATTTTTTTTTATCCTTGACTTGTAGAGATTTTTTTTTTTTTCATGAGAGTAACCTTCTTCTTTATCTTTATGTGCAGTGTCCCCTCAGGGCGTAGGCGATCATGGCTCTCCACAACTTCCTGCCCTTTGTAGCTTTTAATAAATTGTGTCTTTCTGTTATTTCTTCTGAACTCGGTTCTGCCATCCATTTACGCAAGCTCACTAAGTATGTCATGCTCTGTTTCCCTCCGTCTCTCTTGCCTTCAATCTGTCCTGTGAGTATCAGATTTTCCAAGCCCTCCTTCTTCATTACATGTAGCTGACAAAAATTATCTGCAAATCAGGGATTTACCATCTGTTCAATATTATTTGGAGAGGTGACCGGTTCTGTCAAGTAATTTTAGATGCATTTAACAGGTCATTTAAAAAAAAAAAAAAACTTAGCATATAAATCTTTCTCTAAGATCCTAAGACAAACGATTCCACCAATTGTCTTCTATGTGCCGTGTTCCTTCAGGACGTAGGGCGATCATGGCTCTCCA
>OZ010613.1:41838107-41898107 GCA_963932145.1 Acanthosepion lycidas
GACATTCAAGTCCATGATTAAGACCTGATCTTTCAACTGACCTCTCGATTTTTAAAGTTTTATTATATATATGTGTGTGTGTGTGTCTGTGTGTGAATTACTAGTATAATTTAAATATACACTAATATTATAACCAGTATGCTAATATATACACTCATAATATATAAAACATATAACACGTATATTTAGATATAAATGAAAATGTATATAAAGTATACAGGGTGTAATAGCATGCGATAATTATCTTTCCCACAGAATATTTAATATCTTAACTCAATTAGTTTAGTGGGTTTTTTTCCAGGTTTTAACCATATTGATACTATTTGTCGGAAGAATCATTAAAAAAATCCTTTGAGTTATTCAGTTAAAAAGATAACCGGTTAAAATCGTTTTATGTCAGCCCCACTGTCTTCTCAACTGAGCAATGATGAGAGGAAAAAATCATTCGGGCTTTCAAATTCCATTCAAAAAACGCCCAGAGAATTGTGAATAACTTGAAAAAAAAAAGAGGGTGCACGAAAGAGGAAAACTGGATTAGGTCTCAACTTGAAGAGGGATTCTCATTTCAACTTAGACCTAAAGAAATCTATTAGAAAAGATCCAACTCAATCCAGAAGACGTTTGCCACATGAGAGCGGAGTTTCGCCTATGACGGTCCAAAGGGCTGTAAAAAAAAAAAAAAAAAAAAAAAAAAAAAAAACTTGAATTTGAAATCGTACGTGAAACGTGAGAGGCACTTTGTTACTCCATGACAGAAAGTTAGATTAGAAAGCGCGAAGATTATCTTGGATGTTAGAAAATGATCCTGAAATAATACATATATTTATATATATATTCATTTCTGTAGTTTGCTGCTACCAGCAAGCAGAAATATTTCTTCTCCTGATGATGGCCATTTTGTCCGAAACTAGTCGAGGAATCTAAATGAAATAATAAGAAAAACGAAAGAGTATTAATCTACAACCCAGTGTGTCTGAAGATTTTAATTTTTTAATATTTTTTATTGTTCAAAATATATATATAAACTTAATTTCAATCCTTCATGAGCTTCCGATCCTTAGCTATCATTAGAACATTTTCGTTTATGATTGATTTCCTCACGATTCTTTTAAGCTTGGAGAGTAATTATACATCCTTATTGCTCAAAGTAGAGACCAATAGTGTTATATAAACCACGGAGAATTCCAGTAAGATATCTTTAATCATTTCTAAGATATAACGTTTCAAGTCCAACAATCGGACAGTTTTGCTGCTACACCGGTTATATAAAATAGAAATGTGTGCGTGTGTATCGCTACTATAAAAGTCAGGATGTGTGTGTGTGTAACGAATGTACGGCCGCAATTTTCGACGGATTTGCACCAAAATTTACATGCACGTGCTCCAAGTTAGCGGGAAGGCCAAGACCGACTTTGCATTTCCCAACTCCCATCGATAGTGGAAATAATCGATTTTTTCATGCTTCTACGGCACTTTTCATATAGTTTGCGGCTATTTTGTACTGGCCTGAGTGAGAGCCTATAGCTGGCTGCCACGAATAGGTAGGAAGATTCTATTGGCCATCGTGAGAGCCAACAGCTGACTGACATGAATGTTAATTAGCATGCTAGCATGCAAAAAAAATCGATAGCTGCATTCGTCACAAGTGGGGAAAAATTTAAATCTGCATGCCACTTTACTCCAATTGGCTCATCCGCTTGCTTAAACTCAACGTTGATTCTGATTCCGCAGAACTGGGTTGGGTGTGAAAAAGTATTTGTTGTTAATATTCATTTTTCATTCGGTTTTTCCAGTTACGAGTCCTTTTTTAAAGCTGATCGTTTTGTGTTCATTTTGTTTAGTTCTTTTTTCGTAAGATTTAATGTTTAGTATAGAGCTTAGAAAAGATTCGCAGTGTGAGATAGGCAAGAAGTAAGGCATGTCGCAACATCAGCACGGTAAATGGCACTCCTTTAAAGGCAAGGAAGGGCAAAAATATTTTAAGTCAAGTCATAGCGATTGCTGTATGAGTCGTACGATTTTTGAATCAAGCACGGGCAACGCTTCTAGTATAATATATATTCTATGTGCAGTGTCCCTGCAGGACCTATGCGACCATAGCTCGCCACAACATATATATATATACACTGAATTCATGTTCTATCCGTATACAGGCGGTTTAATGCCAGTATAGATTCTGGATTATTCTAAGATCCTTTCCCAAATCTGTTCCTGCAGTTCTTTGTGACTTTATCAAACGCTTTTGCATAAAAATGTAAATGGCGCAGCCACTCCTAACCGAGGATGCCAGTCTACTGGTGCGGCTATCTAATCCCCATTGCAAACGCCTGCTCAGACACATTTCTGTTTTTCAACACCCAAAAAGCCTGTAGTTTATACTGAAACTATACTGAATGAACATTAGTTACAGTTTCTGGGAGAAAGCCCGTTAACTAGCGTGACCAACAGTCTGAACAAAGCTAGCACGCTCAAACTCTCGGTCACGATGACTTCGTGCTAGTACCACCACCGTCGGCTCCCAAGGGTTCCGTCTACCCTTTTTCATTGAACTTTATCAAGTATCTATAAACATGGTATTAATATTCAAACCATGGACGAATGTTAGGCTTATAAATATGTAACGGTGGGGGGGATAGTCTAGCTCGACACGGTGAACAAACTTTCTTAGCAGCAGACCTAGCAATGGATTCGATATAATCTTTCCATTTTGTGTCAACCGAGAATGTAAGCCAGAGAAGGAGAAACGATTCACTCTCCTGGAGGTTAGCATCAGCCATACTGATGGGAGGCAAGGAGGTGTATTTCAGGTGAATGATAATAGAGAGGTTTCATTTTAGATGCGTTAAAACTAACAAGCCATTCCTTAGCCCAGTTAACAAGTCTGAATATCATTATTTAGACCAGCTACCAATTTGACCTTACCGAACTGATCAGACTTACTATTGAGACAGGAGTAAATGGTTGTATCATCAGCATGGATATCAAGTTGAGAACTAAAGACATCAGGAAGGTCATTGATGAAAATTAGGAACAAAGTAGGCTTAAGGATAGAGCGCTGGGGTGGGGACACTTGCATTAATACAAAAAAGATCTAGAAGAGTGGCCGTTCAGGATAACTTTCATTTCGCGATTTGATAATACTGAATCAGTTGAAAAATTCGTCTGAAAATACCATAGACTTTCAACTTATGAAACTTATGGCAAACCCTACCAAATGCTTTCTAGATGCCCAAAGCAATAGCCCGAGCTTCACTAGCATTATCCAGAGCGTGATAGACTCTTTTGGCAATAATCAGCTGTTGAGGAAGAAGAGCGAAAGCCATATTACTTTCTGAAATAATGCTTAACCAATTCAAAGTTGCTAAAAGGAAGGATGGTTGCGAATTAGAAACTGCGGATAAGACAACAGAAAAGAGCTCTGTTGTAAAGAAAGCGTGGCAATTCACACATAATAAAGAAAATGAATTCATGTCCACCCAGGTGACACTGAATGTTCTTACAACGTTGCAGATAGGTTGTGTTTTACTTGGGGGACATGTGACGTTGCGACGACATAACGTTGCAATCGAGTATTTTCCTGGCCGCTCATTTCCAACGTTATATATTCCTGGGTATAACGATAAACTACATCCGGCAGCAATACTTCTGATTGAAGCTTTCGAGGAGAATGGACCAACCTCTTAATTGTTGTTGTCCACCCTGACCCGAGGTAGTAGCACTTGTTAGGGCCCTGGCTATGGGAAAATAGTGAACCTCCAAACAAAAACAACACGGTGAAAGTGGAGCAATACATTTTTGTAGTAAAAATACCAGCAATACATTTTTGTAGTAATAAGACTCGCAATACATTTTTGTAGTAATAAGACTCGCAATACATTTTATCTGGAGTTGAAGCCGTAAAGTTGTGTTCAAAATATTTAGATTTCGGCATTTATTAACCCATAGAGGTGTTGATATGCCTCTAAACAAAATCAATCGCACAACCAAAGTGGAGGAAATATTTTATGGCATTAATCTATATAATATTAGGTTGGTGCAAAAGTTTTTTGACGTATTTTTTAACGTCAAAAAACGATATTATTTTTGCACCAACCCAATATTCGACAAATTCTTCAAGAAATCGAACTGTTTCCACAATACAACTTCAACAAAACTACGACGTAAAATGCACATATGACCGCACTATAATAACTGTCCACACAAACATAATATATACAAAATCTATCATTTACAATTGTGAAAGCAAAATATTTTATTTTTATTTTATTTTTTATTTTATTTTTTATTTTATTTTTTATTTTATTTTTTATTTTATTTTTTATTTTAATTTTTTATTTTAATTTTTTATTTTATTTTTTATTTTATTTTTTATTTTAATTTTTATTTCATTTTTTATTTTTTATTTTTTATTTTATTTTTTATTTTATATTTTTTTTTTATTTTTATTTTTTTTTTTTATTTTATTTTTTATTTCATTTTTTATTTTTTATTTTTTATTTTATTTTTTATTTTATATTTTTTTTTTATTTTTATTTTTTTTTTTTATTTTTTTTTTTTATTTTTATTTATTTTTTTTTTGTTTTTATTTTTTTTTTGTTTTTATTTTTTATTTTTTTTTTTATTTTTTTTTTTTTATATTTTTTTTAAGCATTTCAACCCAAGCAAGACATGAGTGCCACTAACACTAAGGATTTACAGAGAATGATAGCAAGAGTAAATGGGAGTGTTTGAGGGAAGGATAAAGAGAAGGACGGGGATCAAGATCAAAGCATCAGAAGATGTCGATTGACATTACACTTGAAAATTTGAAGATTATTCCGATCAGGGAAGCAAGTAGGGGAAAGGGAGTTCGACTGGCGGGAAGTGCGAGAGAAGAAACTTTTGGAGTAGAAGAGACGATAACATTTAACTGTTTCGACAGTGAAAGGATGGAACCGAGATGCCAGCCTAAGTAGCAACGCTTATATTCATGAAGTTGGGGTGCCAGTGAAATTAATATTTTTATTACTTCAAAAATCTCGACAAAATTAAATTTCGGCATTATGTGAACGTAAGAAATTGATTTGAAACAAATAAAACAAAACAAACACAACGTTATTGTAATGTTGCGAAAGGTTGTAGCTGAGAACTTCGGCACTGGTCAGAATATTTTTGCAATTTACAAAAGATGGCGATTTGTTTGTATTTTATGTGAAGGTGAGTGTTCAGTGTGTAAACCAAGAAGCTAGAAGCATACCAAAAACCTGTTTCGCCAATGGACCGTTTATTCTCTTTTTACAGTGACAGTAGTGGAACAAAGTTCTCAATGTCTGTCATAAGTCTCGAGTCAGCTTTGCGCGGAGTTGGAACAACCAAATGAAAATTTCTACTTTGTAGCTCGAAGGTTGAACATGGTTATGGGATGTCCATTTTCTTTTTTTTTTTTTTTTCTTTTTTTTTGGTCCAGACATTAGGGTAAGTCGGTACAAGCCTCGTGACTATGGTTGCACTCAAGTCAGCCTTGCGCTGAGTTGGAACAACCAAAAAGAAAGTTGTGGATTTATGCGTCGAAAAGTGGGAAATAAGTTCAGTCGTCAGTGGACCGGGGAAAAATTTTCCTTTTTTATTATTATTCATTATTTTGTTTATTTATTGATTTTATTATTTCCCTCCCCACCACACAGTTTTCTTCACTTAGTAATATGGTGACTTTCTAAATGTAGCTTAGATGCTGCACAAAGCCGAAGGTACAGGGCACCGAATGAGGATCAATCTCACTACTTAATTGAAACTCAGTCGCAAACCAAGGCTATAGGATCAAGTCTGTTTTGATATTCTACACATAGCTGGGAAGAGAAGAGGGTATTTGTGCGTAAGTAAATGTTACGAACCCGACTGGAATTTGAACTCAACTCTCCGATTTCTTATTCCGAGTCGATAACCATTGCCCCACGTCGAGGTACCTTCTTCACTTAACAATATGTATAGAAAGTACAAAATTCACTTTCGTTTCTTTTTTTTAATTGTGAATTACTAATTTAGGTAACGAAGGGACGTTCTATCTCTCTACCATTATTTATTGTCTGTTTTGCAAAGTAGCAGCGCTCCCTACGTGTAGACTTAAGAAAAAGGTAACGTTTCGGAAACTTTGTCAGGAACCTACAAAAAAACTTTCTTTTTTTTTTCTTTTTTTTTTCTTTTTTTTTTTTCTTTTTTTTCTTTTTTTTTCTTTTCTTTTTTTCTTTTTTTTTCTTTTCTTTTTTTTTCTTTTTTTCTTTTCTTTTTTCCTTTTTTTTCTTTTCTTTTTTTTCTTTTTTTTTCTTTTCTTTCTTTTCTTTTTTTTTCTTTTTTTCTTTTTTTTTCTTTTTTTCCTTTTTTTTTTCTTTTTTTTTTCTTTTTTTTTCTTTTTTTCTTTTTTTTCTTCTTTTTTTTTACTTTTTTTTTTTCTTGTTTTTTTCTTCTTTTTGTAAACTTACAAAAGTTGGATACGTGTCGTGATGTCTTGGATATCGGCTTGAAATGAGAAATCGGAGAGCCGAGTTCGAATTCTAGTCGGGTTCGTTACATTCACTTATGTGCAACCCAGCTATGGGTTGAATATCAGGGCAGACTTGATTGGCAACCAGTCTACTGCAAAAAGAGACGGCAACCTACTGCGGGAAAAATCTTCTAGCAGGTGAGTCATGAAAGTCCAAGAGTGTATCAAATATGGCACTTAACTGATTGACTCACAGACACAAGTATGACTTTTCCATCTTCCGTTTTGTATTCCATTTGAACAGCTTCTTCCCAAGACCTGCTGCTTTGTGGAACAAACTCCCGTCAGTATGTTTTCCTAATCCCTATAATCCTGACCTCTTCAAGTCTAAGATTAACTCTTATCTTTCCTGCATAGCCTCATGAACTACTTAGCTTTTCTTATGTTCATACAACAGTAACCCTCTACCTTAAGTGGCTCTTGAGGCTTGTATTGGGTGAATAATAATAAAATAATAAAATAGTAAAGTTAGTATCTACATCTATAATTTTTGTATTGGGTGAAGAATAATAATAAAATAAGAATAATAAAGTTAGTATCTATATCTATAATTCTCAAAATGTATGTATGTGTGTAATCGGATGCTGTTTATGCGTTTCCACAGTTTTCATCCGATTTTTTTTTTGTTTTGTTTCTTTTTTTGTTTTGTTTCTTTTTTTGTTTTGTTTCTTTTTTGTTTTGTTTCTTTTTTTGTTTTGTTTCTTTTTTTGTTTTTGTTTGTTTTTGTTTTTTGTTTTTTTTTGTGGGGGGTTGTTTCTTTTTGTTGTGTGTTTTTTGTTTCTTTTTGTTTTTTTGTTTCTTTTTGTTTGGGTTTTTTGTTTCTTTTTTTTTTGGTTTTGTTTGTTTTTTTTTTGTTTTTTTTTTTTTGTTTTTGTTTTTTGCTAGATAATACTTCATTGCCGGTTTTGAGTCCAAATTAGCTGAAAAAAATTACAACCTTGAATGTAAAGAATCGAAAAAACTTTGCGTAAAAATCAAAGTCAAAATTTAATGCGTTTAAAAAAAAAGCATGCAATCAATTTACAGAGTCGAAATCTAACGCAAAAGATTATTAGAATTATTAAAAAAAAATTATATTATGAATAAAAATCATCGTATATTATTACTATGACGGTCCATGGAAAGGGTTCTTCCTTGCAATTTTGAAAATGGAAAAAACGGCCCATTTCAAAGCCCTCCCACCATTCAAATTGTTACCCTTCCCCCATTTGGGAATGTGCCTCAGTTGCACCCAATTGTTGAAACTAATATTGATTTTCGACTGGGCTGACTTTAAACTTAAACTGCTCCAACTGAACGGTAAAAATTCCCAATAATAAAACACCATGTCGAAGACTGGTCATTCTGCTAGTATTAAAAAAAAAACACTCAAATTTGTCAAAAATGTTTTAGGAACTTCATTTTGTTAGTTGGAGACTATGGTCGCTTGTATTCTTAAAGAATGTGACATTTAAGAAATACATGTGAGCGCCAGGCTTTTAACGTTTCAAATGCGAGGGAAGAAATCCGTCAGCAACCAATCAAGTGAAGACAAATGTCTGGCATCAAGATGGCTCTAAGAGTCACTGCGAATAGGATTTGTTGTATCGTAAGGGGCGTGGTGATGGGAAAATGGTCATGAGAAATAAAAAGAATCCATGAATAAGAAAAAGATCGGGTATGGTAAAGAAAGAAAACTAAAGCTAATAAACCAAAAGGAAAGAGAAAAGTTTTAGGAAGAAGACATGCGAAAAATAATTAAGAAAAAATATTTAAAAAAAAAATGTATCCGCGATATGAAATGTAGGCGCGGCTGAAATGGTAAGACATTAGCTAAAAGAAGACACCATTGGCACGAATGTCTTAGCATTATTTTAGATAGCGATTGCATCCCGTCTGTAGTCGCTTTCTCACAGATGTAATGTGGCTTCCTTCTGTCTTTTCTACAAATATTTTCATGGCAACTGCTCCGACGGGCTACTTTTATTAATTGCATGAATTTAAGCGTGCAAATAGGGTGTCATCTCGGCCCCATCTTTTCACTGTCGGCTAAATATAGTAATCTCTTCTACTCCAACAGCTTCTCATCTTGCACCGCCCGTCAATGGAACTCCCTTCCTATGACTTGCTTCGCTGGAGAGCTCTAATCTTCTAATATTCAAATGTAATATCAATCGACATCTAATGCCTTGACCTTGATCCCTTTCCTTCCTTTTATCCTTTTTTTCCCCGACCACTCCTCTTTACTCTTACTCTCACTCCCTGTAACCCGTTGCGTGCTAGTGGCACTCCTTCGTTGCTTGAAGTGAATTGCTTAAAAAAATTATTTGAGAGGTATTTCTGTCGCCCCCCCCCACCATCACCACAACTGCACAATGAGGATTGATTCGTTTTCTACGACTTATTAATCCTTTGTAGGTTATTTAAAGCCAGAAAATATTTTTAGAGTGTAAGATTTTTTTTTTTAAGATAACAATTGTTCCGTGATACAAGTCTTACTAATTAACCCATAGCTGGGGGGATTCATATCTTTCGCAAGGGAATTTGCGCATGTGACTATAATGAACCCAATAGGAACTGGAACGTGGCTCTCTTATTATCAATTCCCGAGCCATTATTCATTTCAACACCTGCACATTTAAGATTCCGGCACCTGGCATTCTCAAGCGATCACTCATCTAGCTACTGACCCGGCTTGAAGTTGCTTAACGTAAGTGATTGTACGGGAATAGCTGTAAGCTTGTACAATGACGAATAGAGGAGAACAAAAAAAAAGAAAAGAAGAAAGTTATATTAAAGAATGAAGAAAATGAAAAAGAAAAAGAGGATCAATTAAATAAAAGAAAAAAAAAAGTGAAAAGATGAGATAAACAAGTAAAAAAAAAGAAAATGAAAAAGAAAACCTTTTAGGAACTTCCACAAAAAAAACACAATACCTGAAGTTGAAAAAAATAAAAAATCTTTTTTTATTTAGTTTTAATTTTAAGCTACTAGGTTAAATTTAATATTTCCAATAATGAAAATACTTTGCTGTATTTCAAAAACTAATTTAAATTAATAGGAAAGAGATTTTTATTTTCATTTTTTTTTATTTGTTTTTTTTTTTTTTTTTAGTAACTGGTTAGCGCCCTTTTTGTCGTTTAAGATTTTACTCTTGCAAAAATAACATATTTTTCTGAAACTTTATTTGAGGAATATTAGCTTATTTAATGTATAATTATTCTGATTTGAAACAAATATTATTTCCTCAAAGTTTAAAATATCGCAGAAATGCATTTTTAACACGACAGTAGCTGTGTTTTGACAGTCTGACGACAGATCTAATGTGGTTCTATGGAGACTTTATCTGTAAAACATAATTTAAGAAAATGACGTGATCGCCTTTTTATATAATTTTTAAGTACTCAGTAATCATAAAAATTTAGGAAAATATTCTCCGTAATCTAATATTTTATTGATTTTTAGAAATGTTGACTTTAAAGTTACTATACTTATCGCTCTTATTCTCTGATAATGACGTGTATGGTCACTCGTACTTAGAAAAATCGGCACGTTTATACACATATAAAAAAAATTAAAACTCTTTTAAAAATATTAGTGTTTGATGATTTCTATTAAGCTTTTCCATTTATAATTAGTAAATATCTTTTTCACTTAATAATAACATCATCTAAAAGGCTGAAGTTAATACAGAATTTTAAGATTTAAAACTTAATACTTTTTTTTTTGTTTGTTTTTGTTTTTTTGAAAGTGAAAACAATTCTTGTAAAAGTTCATTATTCATCAAAAAAAATTTTGCTCTTAGGACAATAGTGTCCTTAATATATCTTTATAAAAGCTTTAGTGTTACTGACTCGCGGGAAGTAGTATGCACTCAACTGCCTCATGGGTAATAGCCGTAGCTATTTATAGTCTTGTTGACATCCTGTGTAAAAAGAGTCACCTCCTCTACCTGTATCGAAGATATTTTATCCCCTTATTTTCATTGGTACTTCTTTGGGGAGCTTCTGTTTCCTCACCATCTCCCTCCCTTTCCCTAAGAGATTGTCTAAATATGGAAGATCGTGATCTTTTATTTTCCCTATAGGAGTGTTCCTCCTACGATTGTTCATCTTCACAGTCTATATTTCTCTCGATTTCACTGTCATGTTTGTCTTGCTTTGACATGACATTTTAGCTTTTATTACTTTCTGGCTCACCATACATTTCTTCATCGCTATCGTGTTGCAATCTAACCAGGTCTGCATGCGTTAATATCTCGTTTCTATTTTGTTGTTGTTGTTGTTATCATAGCGTTCTGTCCACTTTGCATTATGAATATTGTCCCTTGTAGATTAGATTCATTATTCTTTTTATACCATAGTTTTTCGTTGATGGCATAAGACATTGGTGGACCCTTATCAGCTTGTCAATTTGTGGAGCATAGAAATGGATTAGCATATGTTTTTATGCAATCCGTTCCACTCAGTAAAACTTGAACCAAAATTTGGTCAGCAGAAGCTAATTTACATGAAATCATTGACCTCATTCAGTAGTAAAGCATTTTTCTTTAATTTTCCCTTTTTTTTTTTTTTTTTTTTCTTATGCAAAAAAAAACAAAACAAAAGAAAACAGCATACGACACGAAAGCGTTTTGGCTTTCGGGGTATACCCCCATTTTCTTCTGTACAGTTTCAGTGTATATTGGACTCTAAAGCTTTTGATGACGTCCACTCTACGAAAAAGAGTTTCACTGATAATAAAAGAAAAGGAATCTGGAAAGCGGTCATCGTCTCCTTTTTGAAGGAACATGGAATTAAAGAAAAATGTTTATAACAGCATCAATAATGTTCATTATGAGGATGATTGTAAGCACTTCTGGTCTTACCAAGGAATGCTGGGAGCAAAACAGATCGTGCGGGCGTTTGAATAAAGTATTAGGTTGATGCAAAAAATAATGTCGTTTTCTCACATATGTTACTATGTGAGAAAACGACATTATTTTTGCACCAACCTAATAGTTGAGCTTCCCACGTCTCGTGTTGTCTTTCTCTCGCTTAAGCCTTTCAGCGGCCAGTCTCATATAATTTATCTTTTAACCGTAATCCCAGTGGAACAAAAAGAAAAAAAAAATTCAAATGAATTAAAAGAATATCGAGAGAAGAGAATAACAGTGAAATTTGAAATCGGAAGTAAAAAAAAAACGTAAAAAAATCAGGCAATGAACAAAAAGGAAAGAAGAAAAAAAACAAAACATCGGCAACTAATGAAAAAAATGACTAATGATAATTTATGCAAATTTGATTCAATTTAAATCGTCATTAAAGAAATGAGAAATACGCGGGAAAATTTCACGCTTTTCTTATTTCTAAAGAAGCTTAATTCTTAAGTTAATGACTCAATAAGCTCATGGCGACGTCTACGACAATAAAATATCCTATAGAAATTACCCTATCGCATCGTTTAAATATTTGAGCTTAACAACTTTGACAAAATACTTCAATAACAATCATAAAAACGCTGGGGCACCTCCACGTGGTGTAATTGTTAGCAAGCTTGTCTCGCGAGAACAATTATGACTGAGAAGTGAGCTCGATCCTAACTGGATGCCCCATACTTTAGGCCTTGTGCCGCATCTAATCTACGCTTAGAAAATTGCCATAAATGTGAATGCTGATCCTTATTTAAAGAAGTAAGGGGATACAAATGAAAAAGATGTGAAATTGGCAACTTTTTCTGTTTCACTGACGTTGAACAATTCTATCTTTCATGTTCTCACTGAAACCAAGTAGCGTCTCTGATATGTATTTTCCATCTTTATCAAAGGCCGCCACCATGTTTAGCGACAGGAACATTTAGAATTTCCAGTACTTCCATGTTTTTATTATTTTTCTTTCCTGTATTTCTTTCTTGGTTATATTTTGTTAAAATAAAACCCTGTAAAAAAAAAAAAAAAACTACAATTGGTAAAATTCGAATGGCTTTGTTAAAATATTCCCGAGGACTTTCTGACGTTAAGCCTATTAAACACACTAAAAAATACTTGTGAAGAGTTCAGTTTTCCCATTTGAATTTTATGATGAATCTTAATTCTTAAGTTAATGACTCGATAATCTCATGGCGACGTCTACGACAATAAAATATCCGTAGAATTTCCCCTCTCGCATCGTTAAATATTTGAGTTTTAAGAACTTTAACAAAATATTGCAATAACAATTATAAATATGAATGCTGGTCGTTATTTTAAGAAGTGGGTACAAATGAAAAGATTTGAAATTGACAATTTTTTCCATTTTTACTGAAACAGGCGTAAAACACTTCTATATTTCTTTCATTTCTTTCATTTTCTCACTGAAACCAAGTAGTGTGTTTTCCCCCTCTTTCTATATCATCAAAACGGAATGTATATCGAGTATATGTATAGCAGGAGACGTTAAACACTTTTATCTTCTCTTATTTCTTTCTAACCAAATCCTTTTATTAGGACAATTTCTCTTAATAATCTAAAAATATTTCAGCAGATTGTTATTTATTTAATTTATAATTGTATTTTTGGCTATTGTCAAATTCGTTTTCCGTTGTTAAATACTGAAAAAAATGATTTTTTTTTTTTTTCTTTTTATCACGGTCGCCTTTTTTGTCAGCATTTTCGCTGAGATCAAAGTGTAGTATCTGTTCTAATCAGCTTAATATGATTCTCTCCCTCTCTCTCCGTTTATATCCTCCTTTCTTTATTTCTTTTGTTTTCTCGCTAAAACCATGTCTATGTTTCTACGCAATCTTTAGTCACATTCTCACCAATGTGATGTGGCTTCCCTCTGTCTTTTCTACAAGTATTTTCATGGCAACTGTTCTAAGCTTTTTCCCTGGTGCTCTGACTGTATCAATTGAAGCGTGCTACTAGATTGGCATTTAGGTCCCACCCTTCTTTTATAGTTGAAATATTTAAATGCAACCTCCACTTCTACTACAACTGTTTCTTTTCGCGCGTTTCCTGACAGTGGAACCCCCTTCTTCTTATTTGCTATCTTTAAAAATTTAAAGGCAACGTCAATCGCCATCTTCTGTTATTCTCTGTAACCCCCCCTCCACGCGTTCTAGTTGCACCCGCGCCTTGCTTGGGTTAAAATGCTTAAAAAATTGGTTTACGAAACTAAACGAAATCTATAATTTGTAAATCTCGACAAAAATGTCAGCGATAAATTCATCAATACTATTATTTTTATTTATTTATTTATTTATTTTTTGCAACATGTGTTAGCGTGTTGCAAAAAAAAAACTTCTACTAAAAAGTGACCAAGACAAGATGGCCCGAGACGTGGTCAGTGGAACGAAAATAAATCTACCCCTGTAGATTAAATGAAGTGTTCAGTTTGACCTTTTCTGAAGGTTACCAGAAGCGACAAACACTGAAAGATGACCGGGGGGCATTACAGCTGAAATAATAATAATAATAGTAATAATAGTAATAATAATAGTAGTAAAATAAAAATAATAGTAGTAATAATAGTAATAGTAATAATAATAGTAGTAAAATAATAGTAATAATAATAGTAGTAAAGTAATAGTAATAGTAGTAAAATAATAATAGTAATAATGGTAATAGTAATAATAATAGTAGTAAAATAATAGTAAAATAATAATAGTAATAATAATAGTAATACTACTAATAATAATAATAGTGATAATAGTAATAATAGTAATACTACTACTAATAATAATAGTAATAATAGTAGTAGCATAATAATAATAGTAGTAGCAATAAGTCATACTAATAATAATAGTAATAATAGCAGTAGTAATTAATAATAGTAGTAATAATAGTAATAATAATGATAGTAATAATAATAACAATAACAACATTATTATTAATAATCTGACCGTAATATCATTTATTAAATGATAAATTATATCATTTATAAAATGATTCGTATCCGAGTTGAAAAAAAAATATTACTTTGTCCAGGATTTTATAAAAAGACAAAAATTTGAAAAAATCGGATTTTCTACAGGAATTGCCCAAATTATGTTTTCTACAAGCTTACTTGTCAAAATCAATTTGATAACACTAATATTTTAATAGTTTTGTAACTAGAGAGCTTGGAAGAAAGGTTTATTCTCTCATTTACATTTCCCCCATTATGGGCATTATCATATCCTTGATATAATAAGACCGTATTTAACAAACGGGGCAGAATAGCTGAAAGGAAAGGAATGACGAACATACTTTGTTCTCAATAGAATATTAGATTGTTGAAAGTATTTAACTTTTTTAAAAATTACCGTGTACTTAAATAAGTCGGTTCCCTTGAAATTCGAAAAAAACTGTCACTTCTGTCCGATAAATTCTCCTGACTTTAGCTGTCAATAATTGATATAACCATCAGTTAACACTTCCAAAGCAAGTCACCGCGGTTAAAGTTAAGATATGCTTGTATTATTTTCAACTAAATGTTTTTTGCTAAAAATGTAAGTAATGTTTGATATTAAGCTTCAAATTTCTAATTTTCTTCAAAATAATTTTGAAAAAGATATAGTTGATTTTTATAAGATTTTTAAACGGAGAATTTAACTTTTGTTTTCAAAAGTCTCAAAATGGCGGACATCATAGATTTGCTAGCAATTTCGCTGATTCACAAAAAACAATTTTTTTAACTAATATTTCGGTCGTGTTACGAATGATTAAATAAATAATAAAAAATACTTTGGTCTTTTCATCTTAATAATAACATAAACATTTAGTCGATAAAAAATTGTTTTCATCAAGTTTGGGGCTTTTTTTCATCACAGTATTCTCTTTATTAGCGAATTAGTGGTGATACATATACTGATTGTTTTGAACCCTAGAAAATAATTGCCATTGACTTTTAAAAAATAACTGTTTTGTTTTTTTTTTTGTTTTTTTTGTTTTTTTTTTTTCTTCTTAATGGAAATCATAATTTTTGCTATTAGTTTTTTTACTGTTAATAAACGGCCAGTATAACTCTTGGTCAAATATTTAGAAAAGTTTGTCTTCTCTCATAAAGATTTTCCCAACGTTATCCATTAAAATAATTACAACGGAAATGTCTAACGAATTGTTTGCAGTCTTTTCACTCTCCCTCTTTTCACTCTCTCTTTTTCTTTCTCTCTCTCTATCTCTCTTTTCCTCTCTCCAGGGATTTTATCTTTGTTTTCTAAAAAGACCTGAAATATCGCATCGCATTGCTTTTGCGTTTCGTCCGTGTCCTACTGATCAAAAGGTCAAAAGCCCGACACCATATGACACGTCTATTTTTCTCTCTCCCTTTCTTTTTTCTATCCCTCTCTCTTCATTTTTTTTCTCCCCTCCCCCTGTCATTCTTTCTCTCTTCCAACCCGAACTTCAAATCGGATCAAAGAGTGACCCTCGACCTCGTGAAACTGATACTCGATAGATCGGGGGCCTGTTAATTGCGACCAACTTTAATTTAAAAGCGAATTATATGTCAGCATTTTCTTCGTTTTTTTTGTTGTTGTTGTTGTTGTTCTTAGCTGCAAAGTTTTCGTTTTTTCTTTTTTTTAAACCCACCCTCTGACCAATTCGTCCCAATGGCGGCATTTCCGGTTGGTTGACTTATCTTCTGACCTTTTTGCTTGGTCACTTGGTCAATTGATTTGCTCCGACCTCAGGAGATCCTAGAAAGTGGACAGCTGTTTTTTTTTTTTTTTTTTTTTTTCTCCTGTAGGTGAGAAAAATCCGCTGGAATTTAACCTTTTCGGAAATCTTTGAACTACCCTTGCAAAGCTTCCAAACTTTTGGAGCGATCTTTGTGGATATCTGATTGTTCATATTTATATAGTTACGGGAGGTAACCATCTACATATCTACGTTTGTTTTTTTTCATCATTAGACTAGATTTATTGATATTTTATGAAATGGACCAAGTCCGACAATTATTTTAATATACAGTGTAACCCTGATATAAGAGAAACCCGGATATAAGCGATTTCTCTGGTCCCAAATTAGAGCCATACATACCTAAACAAAATAGACCAAACCCGGATATAAGAGAAACCCGGATATAAGATACTTCTTCTCCGGTCCCGACAACTCTCTTATATACGGGTTACACTGTATTTATTATTTATGCGTTATTTTTATAAATACAAATATTTAAGTAAATGCTGCATTTATAATAAACAGTATTAACAACATTTCATAGAAAATATGCGTCCTCCGACAAGAATCGAACCTGTATCCTACACGGAACTGTCATATAGCCTGACATGCTATACCATTTAGCTACGACGTTGTTAATATGGCAATGAAGATGAGGATAACTATCCAAATAAATGTAAGTAACGTAATTTATAACGTAAATTCTCGTTTTAGGCTATTAGGTTGGTGCAAAAATAATGACGGTTTTTGACGTTAAAAAGTACGTCAAAAACGTCATTATTTTTGTGCAAAAATAATGACGTCATAATGTCGTTTTTTTACGTATTTTTTAACGTCAAAAAACGACATTATTACGTCATTATTTTTGCACCAACCTAATATTATATATTAAGTGTCTAATGTTTTAGAGTTCTAAAAATGTTTATATCTTTCTATGTGCCATGTTTTTTAAGGACGTGTGCGATAATGGCTCTCCACGACTTCCTGTCCTTTGTAGCTCCGTGACGTTTGTCCTTTCACCATCATTCCCAGTCACCCTTCTGCTATCCGTTTACACAAGATTGTTAGATAGGTCACTTACTGTTTCCCCTCTTGCCTTCCATGTGTCCTGTGACTGCCAAATTCACCAAGCCTTCTTTCCCCATTGTTTTATGCCGTATATTATGAACATAATGGTTATGTCCCAATCCTGATAAATACCTTGGACACTATTGTAAGTGGGGGTGATATGCTGTCTAAGTAGTCCAACGCTAGCAGTGGTTTACCTACTTCCTACCGCTGGCGAGTATTGTATTTTGTTGATGTTATAAAGATTACCATTTCATTTCCAACTTCCATTTTGGTTATTCCTCATTCAGTAAACTTTTCTAAGTTTATGTATCATAACATTTTTAACGTTTTTTTTTTTAATTATATGTATAAGCGGCCTTTTGTGTTTCCATTTTTCCTTAAAACTTCCTCATTACTCACATGTTTAGTCAATGGTATTCTCAGCAACCTTTTGTAAAGCCAAATACAAATCCTTACATTACATTTAATTTTCTCCGGCCACATGTTATCTAGTATGAAGTGGAGGCGGATCTTTTTGGTGGATATTGGCAAAAGTGAGAGGTTTTGACCATACTTTGTGGCTGGACACTGTCGACCACCTACCACATATTGAAACGGTCAGGTAGTAGTAGTTGTAGGAAATCACTGCACTGTAATCAAGACCTCTGTCCCAAACCTGTGTCCCCTGGACCTACGATCACGGAGATGTGTAGGCCACCTGAATCTGACGGGAAATCTGAAAATGGCGGCATTACTTTGCGAAGTGACCTGGCATCCCAGGGCCCTACCCAATCATCACCATTAAGAACCAGGATTTCAAGGGCGCTATCCCGACTACTCCCATACAATCGGCAATAAGGAACTGATTCCTCCCCAGCGGCCACTACGCTTCCACAGTGGGAAGAGGAGAGAGATGTAGAAGTCAAATGACTTACCTCCTAACATGACTGCCTTCTTGTGTCTCCTTGTAGAAAGGCAAGCCAGCTAATCTACCTCATTTATAGGAGATTACCTAATACAGCAGGTGGGTTAGTCCACATTACTATAATGGGCCTGCCCAACATATTTGCATGAGTGGACTCTATTCACTCCTGCACCAGTCTACCTTGCAATTAGCTAATACTCAACAGTTACCAATGCCACAGTAATCCTACATCATCTAGAATCTGCTGCTAATGACGATTGACTCTATGTCAATGCATCTAAAACTCAATTCATAGACTTCAACCAGCAAATCTCAATACAAACTTTCTCAAGTGAATCAATAAAATCTGTTGAATCCTTTACATACCTAAGAGGCAAGATAAATTCTATTGAAAAGGATGTGAAAATTTGCATAGCTAAAGCCTGGGCCGCCTTGAAAAAAAATTGATATAATCTGGAAATCTGATCTACCAGACAACATCAAGTGAAGATACTTTCAAGAGACTGTAAAGGCGGTTTTAATGTATGGTGCCACTGCCTGGACATTAACTAAAACCCTAAAGTCTAAGCTTGATTAAACCTACACTTGGATACTGAAAGCTATATTTAACATCACCTGGAGACAACATCCAACTAAATCACATCTCTATGGAGCCATCCCTGATACGTAACCGTGACGCAGAATGCACTTTGCATGACACTCCTGGCAAGCAAAACAAGAACTCACGAAAAAATCTATTGTTCTGGACACCTAGCCATGGAGGTCGTCCACAAACTATCTATATTAACATGTTTTAGATCAGTTAGAATTGGGAACTAGTACTGAATTGGAAAATTACCAATTCAACAGTTCTCCTACATCATCTAGAAAATGTTTCGATTGATATTGGACTCTATGCCAATGCTTCTAAAACTGAATTCATAGACCAGCAAAGCTCAATACAAAATGCCTAAAGTGAATCAATAAAATCTATCGAATCTTTTACATATCGATGAAGCGAGATAAATTCTACTGAAAAGGACGCGAAATTCCACGAAGCTAAAGCTGGGGCCGCCTTGACTAAAATGGATGCAATCTGAAAATCTGATCTACCAGACAACCTCAAACAGAGATTCTTTTGAGCCACTGTAGAGGCGGTTTTAATGTATGGTGCCACTGCTTGGACATTAACTAAAACCCTAAAGTCTAAGCTTGATGGAACCTCCACTCGGATGTTAAGAGCTATAGGTAACATCTCCTGGAGACAACATGCAACTAAATAACAGCCCGATAGATATTTGTACAAATCTTACGTGAACGCAGACTATGTTTTGCGTAAAACAAGAACTTGTGAATGTATCTGTCCATATCTCTGAGATGAGGTATTGTAACTATTTACACTATTAGGGTTCGGTTCGAAATTCCAACATATATTCCTTAATGAAGGTCGAAGCGTACAATGGCCGAAATGTCATGAATAAGACAATAAAGATGAGAACAACAGTCCGAACAATGTACAGGGTGGACCGAAAGTTTTGTCACCCCCTACCGAAAAGTAATGAGAACACTAGAACAAGTAATACAAAGCACAGATACTGGATTCAGTTTATTCACTTTCATTGACGCTGTCACACATCGAGAAAGTCTCTATGAACATCATCTTTTTCGTGTCAGCCATCTGAAAATAGAAAATTATATCATGAGGCGGTGACCAGACTTTTGGACCACCCTGTAGATTCATAGATGTAATTACAAAATATCTTTATAGGTAATCAAATGAAAAGATGATAAAAAGTGAGGGCTCAGTTTTGTATTGTTCTTTAGTATTAAACAAATCCCCCATTTTTTGGTCATAGTACAGGGTGTTCCTAAAGACTTGTCACCCCCCTACCAAAAAGTAATGAAAACAATAGAAGTAATACAGTAATACAAAGCACATAGACTGGATTCAGTTTATTCACTTTCATTGACGCTGTCACATATCGAGAAGGTCTGTATGAACGCCATCATTTTCATGTCAGCCAATTAAAATAGAAAATTATGTTACGTGGGGTGACAAGACTTTCGGACCACCCTGTATATTCATAGATGAAATTACAAATTCTTATATATAATCAAATGAAACGATGAAACAAAAGTGAGGGACCAGTTTTGTATTATTCTTTAGTATTAAACAAATCCCCCATTTTTCGGCCATAGTACAGAGTGGTCCTAAAGACTTGTTACCCCCTACCAAAAAGTAATGATAACAATAGAACAGTAATACAAAGCACATGTATTGGATTCAGTTTATTCACTTTGATTGACGCTGTCACATATCGAGAAGGCGTGTATAATGTCCTGTATGATGTTTTACGAGGCTGTGCTTTGTTGATCGTTGCAAAGGCTCTCCGAACGGCGTCCTTCAAATGATGGGTATTATATTATTCAGGGGATGCCAAGACTTTCGGACCAGCCTGTAAATAGTGTAAATAACTTGTGAGTGCTCTACTACTCTGGACTCTTAGCCAAATAACAAAACTGGCTAGTCTAACGGCTACTCATCTACATTGATTATCTATGTTAGGGCACAGAATGCCACCCTGATGACCTTCCGATCTAGATCCAGGACACATGACGGTTGGCGTAATAGACTAATGAATGTCCGTGCTATCGCACAACCAAAATAATAAGTCTTTCCTTCATATGTGAAGTGATTGTCTAGCAGGAGGACCGATATTACATAACATAATAATCTGAGGATAGTTCTGCTTGACTCAATTTGTTCCTTGGTACGTACGTTACGCTACGTCCTGCTAATACCTCATAAATAATGGACTATTCCGTTTTGATTGCGCGGAAAGACGGAAAAGACATACCAGAGACGCTACTTTGTTTGAGTGAGAAAGAAAGAAATTAATGCAGGAAAGCCGTGAAATTTTCACGAGTTAAAATTGTGAAAAGTACGTCTTCTTAAAGTTATTTAGACTGTATGACATTGTTTTTGTTAACTAAATATATTAGAATATTATTGTAATTCTTGAAAAATATATCTATTTTCTCTTTTCGCTTGCTTTGGTTAGTTAAGTCTATTCCGTTGGACACTTTTCCTATTTTCAAGTATTCACAGGCTGAGCCATCTTTGAGCAGAACAGCCTATGTACTGAAAGCTAACAAAAGAATTCTTTAGAAATGTTCTATTTTTTTTTTTTGTCTGCTGATGGAATATCCATTCATGGTTTTTTGACAATTGAAATTCAGTCTGAAAAGATGGAAAATTATAAACAGTTTTCAAGAAGGCATTCTAAGTTTTTAAATCATTGTCCGATTTTGGCCAAAAAATTTATTCTTTCTGGTTTTTAAGTATAAGGTATTCTCAGCATCCTTCTGTAGAACCATATTTCTGTTACCTCAAGTCTTTCTTCATCTGTGAGTAGATTGACCAGCATTCGCTGCTATAAAGAACTGATATTTCACAATAGTTCAACACTGAATCAGATTCTACTATAACAATAGTTGTGGCACTTTTATGTACTGTGATCATAGCTCTTCACAACTTACTCTCCTTTGTAGCTCTAAGTCTAAGTTTTAGGTTTTTGTTGTTGCTTTCTGTATTTTTTGTTGTTGTTGCTTTCTGTATTTTTTGTTGTTGTTGTTGTTGTGGTTGCTCTCTGCATTTTTTGTTGTTGTTGTTGCTTTCTCTATTTTTGTTGTTGATTTCTCTATTTTTTTTTTTTTTTTTTTTTTGCTGCTTTCTGTATTTTTTATTTGTTATTTTTGTTGTTGATTTTGTTGCTTTCTGTATTTTTGTATATTTCTGTTTTGATATTTCTAGGTTAGTTGTAATTTAGGACTGATACACTCACCTTCAATCAATTATACATTTGCCACCTGATTGTTAGGATTTCACCTCTTATAATAGTATTTCATTATCATTTTGCTATGGCGCCACCACCGACGGAACTTAATCGATAATAACGCACCTCCTATTCGTAAACGTATTGTTACCGCACTTCTCCAAGTGGCTAGTGGTCCACATATGGAGTAGCCGACCTCGACCCCCCGCCAACAGAACCCTTGTTGAACCAGATAAAACGGCGTGTTTATACTTGGGGTCATCCACCATGTGACCTCAGAGAACTTCTTTCTGTCGGAGTTGCGAATGCTAGAACACAAAGCAGCGTCTTGTGACTGGTGAGGAACACTAGAAATGCCGACCAATGATAGATGCCAATGGTGAAGGCATCCGTTTCTGGTGTTGCTATTCTTTGAAATGTTGCCTTCAGCCATTAAAACATCACTGGATTGGTCAAGAAATCTTAGAATCTAATATTGCACCCTTTTTTGTGCAAAAGAAGCTCCCTAATTACGCGTACTAAAATTTAGAAACAGGCTACAAAATAAAGAATGTACAGCAATAACAATACGCATGTCCCTGATTTATTGTGATCTATCTCTCTCGTTGTACGAGGTCTGATCAAAAAGGAACGACTGTTGCTATGGTAACGGAACTAAACAACGCAGAATGGGGCCGCTTGATACAGCTTGAACTACTCTGTCGCATATATACACTAAGTTAAAAAAAAAAAACGTTCTCGCCCACTTCCGTTTTTATAGTTGTGCTTGGAAGGAAAGTGTGTAGAATGTGGTCGACTCGCCACTCCACAGAGGTTCCATCAGTGACCCTAGCTTGTGCTGCAGTTTTTGGCCAAACACGACATTCCTCAGATCCGACGACCACCATATTCCCTAGATGTCGCCCCTTGCGTCTTTTTCTTCGTGCCAAAAATCAAACCCCATTGGAAAAGAACAAGATTTCAATACGTCGAGGAAATCCAAGAGAATGTGGCGCTATCCCAGAACAGGATAAGAGTTCTAGGAATGCTTCCATCAGTCAAAACGACGCTGGATAAAGGGGACTACTTTGAAGGAGATTAAATGGCGAATTGATATGTGTTGTAGATTTATTTAAATAACACCAGTCCCGATACTTTTTCAACAAACCTCATATCCAGTTACCAATGTAATTCTGTTTATGCTTCTGTATGTGAGGTGGCATGGTGGAGTAATGAATAGCGGCTCGAATTGAGGAATTGAACAGCTGAGTTCGAATTCCACTCGAATCCATTATCCTTGGGAACGGTATGAATCCTCTTCTTCTACCCCCCCACCAGCTATGGGTAAATAGCAGAACAGGTTTATAGCCGACAACTGGTCTACCGCAGAAAGAAATGGCAACCTCCTGCGGGAAAAAATCTGGCTTGTCAGTCATGTATCGAAAGACACATAATAACTGACATGTTTGTCTCTATCTACCTCGTTGTGTGTAGTAGTAGTACTAGTAATAGTTGGCAAAGTTTAATAAATAAAATAAAATATAAATATTTCTTAAATCCCCTGAAAATGTGTCATCTTTTTGCCATCTCCTTAACCCCGCATTAACTTTGACCTGTCCTTAAGAATGTTTGTGTTAATCAACTAATTTTCTTTCTGAAACCAGATTTTTGAATAAGCGAAACAAAGATCAAAGATCCAGTACCACATCAAAGGACAATCCTAAGGCACTTCTCGACCACTTACAATACAATACAATACAAACAGCTATAATTTTTTTTTTTAAATATTACCAGCCATACATTTTTTTTTTTTTTTTTTTTTGAAGGAAAAAATATTCCCAGAAATAGATTTCTGAAGAAAACATTGCCAGCAATACATTTTTAGGAAATAATATTACCAACAATAAAAATTTAGCCGGCATTAAATAATCCATTGAGGATGATATGCCGTAAAACCAAACAAACCAAACAGAAAACGCTTGCTCAGCATTCATTCATTTTGAATGCCACCAATGTGGAGGTTGGCGAAGAATGTTGGTCTTTACATTAAAAAAGAATGAACGCTGAGTGAATATTGTTTTGGTCTTTTTATGCAAACTGTGTCCTTTTGTGTGATAGAGTTCGCAGCACGTTGACACAGCAAGAGCGAGACTCTTCTTTCTTTGGAGCAGACAGTAATCCTCTTTGGTATTCACAGGAGTGAACAAGCATGGCCCACTTTCTGCGTAAAGGGTAGAAAAACTGACCATTGATATTGCGTTTGGTGAGATGGGTAGGATTGTCCTTCGCTTTGATACAGGGTCTTTGATCTTTTATTTCACTTATCCAAGTATCTGTTTTCAGTTAGCTGATTGACCTGTCCTTAATAATAATTAATGTTAATAGTGTTAAGGAGATCGTAAGTGGAGGATACTTTTTCTAGACATTTAAGAAATATGTTTATTTTATTTGTTAAACTTTGCCTACTACTATAAACAACATACTTTCTCAGGAAAGCTTAGCTTAGTAAATATCTAAACTAAGCTTAAGAAATGTTTCCTCAGGAAAGGTCAAATAGTAATGTTTATCAGGTGAGTGTAGTGAGTTTGATGGTCACTCAGTGCTCCATTACTGCTGTATATCGAAGAAAACGGCAAATTACCTCGTCAAACCATGCGACAGCAGGTCGCGTGTATTCTACGACGGAAATCATGGCAAAAAAATATAGTTACTTGCCGAAAACAAATGGCACTTATTCTGCATGATATGCTGAAGATGGAATATCCATATTAGAAACAAATCAGACACAGGAGTCACCATAAAAGTATTTTGATATGCTAATACTGTGCATCCTCTCCCAGTTGTCGATAAATGAAAAACAATGGTCGGTCGATAAAAGCAGTTGGTGTTCTCGAATCAGGGAGAAAAAGATAACATTTGTGTATTTAGCTACCGCAGTCATCGTCAGTAAGTGAGTTATTTTTTTCTGACTGGTTTACGTGCATTGTGATTTGTAACAAAGTACCAGCAAATCGAGATTTCGACATTTCTTTCTACTCCTGATCTTCAAGTCTGTGGAAGTAATCTACGACAAATACTTTCCCTTACAATCCAATAACTCTTACACGCGGCCTTGTGCCAAACTAAGCTTATTAAATATCTACATATTTTCCCAAGGAAAGGTACAAAGGTCAAAGAACAAAGGTGAGCAAGTGTTACGAGTTTAATCTTCACTGGGTGCTTCCCTATTGTGAACTTGTAAATGATTAAGGTGGGTTGAATAAACATTTATAACTCTTGCTATACCCTTGGTCTGTAATAATCTGATACAAAACCCCTTGCCTATTAATTTTTATAAAAAATTCTCACCCATTGTTCTTCTTCCAACTCTCACCCTGTGCATTTATTTTCATGGAAACTTTGTAAGAAAAATTTAAATTTAAAGAAAATGATCATTTAGAATTGCAGAACTAATTCAAATTATAATTCATTCAATTCTAAAAATTAATTTGAATTATAACAAATCAAAATGAAATTTATTTGTGTAACATATCCGATTGCACAAAGTGGCAGTTGTTGGGGTGGATATATTTAGGATCGTTATATTTACTTACATACAAATACCCCTGGGAAACGTATGAAACCGTGTCCCCCCGGGTCTGGATTAAATAGAACTTAAATTTGGAAAAATCATTGTCCTGAAAAAATTGCTAATGTGATATTGACTTATGCAAAAAAAGATAATAGAATTTTTCAATACAAAATACGTTTTAGCTTGAAATAATCTACAGATGGTTGATAAGGTTTTCAAAAGATCAAGAGAAAAATCTGTCTGGGTGAAACTTTCTTATATTTTGAACATAAAGATGGCAGAAGTTTAAAGGGATAGAATGAACCAACCATTTTTCCAAAGATTTCGCCGGGTAAAACTTGAAATGAAATAAACGTTCAAGGTATAGATCATCAGTGGGAATAGAACAATTCAACAATACTAAACAAGGCTCAGATCGGTGATATTTGAGCAAGGTAAAAGTTCATTTCGTTCGTTCGGTTTATTAAGCACAAATAAAAGATGATTTTTTTTTGTTGTTGTTGTTTTGTTTTTTGTTTTTTGTTTTTTTACATTGTTGAATCTCATATCTTTTTGTTCTTTTCCATTATTTATTCTTGTGCATTATCTTCTACCATCTTCCAGGCAACTTCAGAATTCTATCTTCCCACATTTTCTTTTCTTTTCTGAGCTAACAATTATTCTAGAACATTTTTGTAGTCTTTCCGGGGAACAGGTGTGTTGATCATTAACAGTATTTCGTAAAGATTATTTGCAATCTGAATCGGCAATATCTAGGAAACACAGTGGAGGAATGACGACTTTCCAGACAAGCCATAACATTTTTTTTTTGCTTGCTCGCTAAAAAAAAAAAAAAGATCTCGTGTGTTCGAGATGTAGTTTTGTTAACACATTTTCTCGGTTGTTGCTTTTCCTTGGTCTTGTTATGTGTTGCAAATCTCTCTGCGTGGTAGTAGTCGTAGTACAATTCTCTGTGTCTGAAATAGCAACCGGATATGCTAGGTATATGTTCGCCAGTTAGTCTCTATTTATACTGGTCTATTTAATTTGCATATGATACTACATACGTTTTTTTTTTTTGGAGGGGGGAATGGTACTTGTTCGAATCAGTCGTTTGGATCTCTGGAAGCAGCTCATAATAGATGAGTTGCATCGCCTTCTTTGGATGAAAAACAGTTGTTCATTGAGTTAATAGGGAGTTATTTCACTTGCCTTGTAAATTACAAGGCAAGATTACAATTATAAATTGCCTTGTTTTTCATAAAAACACAACGAAAGAGAAAATTTTCATTGTTTCTGTAGTTAACTGCACATAGGAAGGCGTCCTGCTATTTTTTTATTTTTTATTTAGTTATATGGATGCTACACATAAAAGCTACTATCATAGCCAAAATGCTGTAAATGTTTTTCAACATTTCACGTAGATTTTTAAAATCAGGAATAGAGAGTTTCGCCTCTCGTTCGGTTCCCACTCTTGTCCGGTCCTTTTAAACAGGAGTAGGAATTTATCCCGTGTTTCCTTATCAGGGTTAGGTTTAAAGTCTTCTCAGTCTCTTTCACTCCCAGTAGCCTCCACCTTGCGTCTTAGTGGCATTATCACCTTGCTTGGGGTGAATTGATTTAAAAAAATACACTCCAAGAAAGGCAATAAAGCTACTAAGACACGAAGGGTTATTGAGAAAGAAAAGGAATCAAATTTTAAATAAGTTTTGTTATTTATTTCCAAAACTTTTATGCGTACATTGTTTATTGATGGCTTTTATAACTAAATTTCTTAGTTTAATGCTGAGTTAGTAACATCTCATAACAAAGCGAGACTTTTTTTTTTTTTTTTTTTTTTTTTTTAGGCGTAAAACAATTGTTTATATACTTTTGGGCTCCGTCAAATTAACGTCGGCCAAGGAGGGTATGTGTTTTCGGTTACTTTCTTTTGAATATTCGCACGAGTGTAAGAAACATTACTCTTCCTCCCGGGTGTTGGACATTTATATCACTTCCAGGATCGGTGTAAGGGTCTCGTGTGCCGTCCAATTTATGATATAGAGACCACCAAATCTATAATACGGGAGAACCCCGACCTACTACATCTCAATTTTCATAAGGTAATATTTATATAAAATACAAATTTTATTGTAATCTAATTATGTACACTAATGGATATAGGTGAACGATTCAATTAGAGAAAATAAATATGATGTATCTAAATATAACTTAGTGATATAGATCATTCCAATCTCCAAAAATTGTTATTCGCTCGCAAAAAAGAATTATGCTTACAATCTCCCACAAAATGTTTCGGATTTTAAATAATTAACAAAGGTTTGATAAACTAGAAAAATATTCTTCCTCTGTGAAAACCAATTTATTTTCGTATTGAAAAAGTAAAGTAACAAATTAATTCTGTCTTTACATTTTTCTCTGCGAAAGATTCATTTTCAGGATCAATTGGCAATGATGCCCAAATAGATACAATCAAATACCATTCCTCCGTGACAATAATAATATCAACAGCATCGACAACGATAATAATGGCAAAAATGTCAACAACAACATCATCAACAATAGTAATAATATCATCGATAATATCATCATCAACAATAATCATCATCATCATCAACAATATCATCAGCAATAATAATAATAATATCATCATCATCATCAACAATAATATCATCATCAACAATATCATCAATAATAATATCATCATCATCATCATCAACAATATCATCAACAATAATAATATCATCACCATCATCATCAACAATATCAACAACATTGCCATCATCAATAATATATCATCATCAACAACATTATCATCATCGATAACAATATTATCATTTTCATCATCAGCAGCAATAATATTATCAACAGTATCAGCAATATCATCAATAACAATATCATCATCAACATCATTAATATTAACAACGACAACAATAACAACTATAGGAACTACAACAATATCCATAATAATAGTAACATCAAGAACAATAATATTAACATCAACAATAACAGTATTAACATCAGTATCGCTAATAACAATAATAATATTGATATCAACAACAAAATGAATGAAACAGTCGAACAAACTCCGGAGTTCATTAGTCACAACCAAATCTTCCACGTGACTTGCATTAACTAAGATTGACAGCGTAAAAAGATAAGCAGAATATGACAAGCTTTTAGCAAGTGAAGCTCCCCCCCCCCCCGACCAAAAAAAAAATGACTCCCGTCTTTCTAATTTTTGCTTAAAGCGACTTGGTATTTCAAGTTCGGTCAAAACCGGACAAGATTCCAAGATGGCGTCAGACGGGCGTCAAAATGGCGAACACAAGAGAAAAACCAGTTTCGAGAAAGCCAACCGACAAGTTTTAGACTGCCTGTGTGTGACAGGGTTTTTTTGCCTAAGGCTGCCAAAAATAGATTATCCAGTCTTCAAACGTCTGATTGTTTGGCCTCAGCACCCCATCCGGGGGCTTTCATAATCTCTTGCTTATAAATGATATGGTCGGCAAAGTATGAATAACTAATATGTAGCACCCGCTTAGACAGAATTCTGTTTCATTAAGGAATAACCAGATGGCATAGACAATAAAATTTTCTGAGAAAGGACAATTATAATTAATCGACGCCATACTCTGATTTGTCTGAGGTTCACAAACGAAAGAATTTCATTATTTGACACATTTTCTTGACTAATATCTTCATCATTTCCTTCTTATTTAGCCAAATGCTTTCAATTGTCTGATGTTCTGAGATGAATGATTTTCATTATTCCATACATTTTCTTGACTAATATCTTCATCATTTTCTTGTTATTCAGCATAACATAGTAAATGGTTTGAAATTCTCATTTTTACTACGAAAAAACTTCCAAATAATTTTACTAGAGAAATGCATAATATTTTTTTCATAAAAGAAAGTCATTGCAATTACAAAGATCGATAAGCAAACCGAATAGAACTCTACAGATTATGCTTTAATATTATTATTATTATATATATCGTCTTTCTTAATGCCATGTCAGAAGATGTAGACGGTCGTGGCTTTCACCATATTCCTTTTCTTAGAATCTGTGAAATGTCATGGATTTTACTTGCTGAACCGGCAATCTTAGACGTTTGTCCCCGCAAAAAGGGAGTGTTAAAAGGACATTTTTTTCCTTTAACACCGTTATTATTTTAACTACCTTCACTGCTCGGCAATGTTCTTTTTAAAAAGCCATTGTTATAATTGTAATAAAATCTAAACATATGATGAAAGTGAATTTATATATTTTCTTTGTTCTTGAGAACTGACAACAAAAATAATAAACACTATTTATTTATTAGATTGTTTATTGAAATGGTTAGCAAAACATTGGCTAAATGTCAATCAATTCGAACTTTATAAAATGGTAAATAAGGATTTCTTTATAATTGGTTGTCATATTTTAATAATTTAGTAAATGTTTGAAATTATGAATAAAAAATTGTTTTCATATTTATTTCTTTATAAATTAGTAAATGACAATTATTACATTGCATTGGTTTTATTCTTTTTGTATATAAACAATCTAATAGTGTTTAATGATTTTTGTAAATTCTCAAAAACAAAAGAAAAGTAAAACTTCACATTCATCAACTGTTTTGGTATTGTTACAATTTTAATCATCGCTTTTTAAAACAATAAATATTGCCGAGGAGTGAAGGTAGTTAAAATAATAGCCAAGGGAATTGTTTTCATTCACAAAGCTCAAAGTTCGCCACTGATCCTTCATCGTACCCTATTTTATATATTTTAGTTTATTTTAAATTTTGATGGCATATAAGAGACACCTTCCTTTTCTTCTCTATAAAAAAAAAATGCAAAAAATTATCTCTCGTTTTATATATGCGAATCTGAGGTTCCTTCTTTGGTAATGCTTACCCAGACGCTTTAAACAACCAGTATTTTATCTGTCCCAAACCTAACACTAAAACAGTGAAAGCCTCCTCCTTAAATCTAATCCCTAATCATGACGTATGAAATCATAGCTCGACACATCTTCATTTTCTTTTCATATCTGTAACCTTTGCATTGTCATAATTGTTATTGGGAAAGATAGCGATGTGGTTAACCTTCGCTTTATCCACAAGTTTTGAATTCAGTGTATTCCTTCTCCTAGACTGACAGCTACACTAGGCTAGAGAGACAACCAAACTAACGAAATGTCGTTGGTACAATATTGGAGACGAGTGGTCAGTTAGGAAATAATCTCAACGTTACAGTAAAGTCGCATATCGACCAACCCAAAAATTTAAAGTTTTTAGCTTCAGTTTTTGAAGCATGGTTATTACTGTATAGCGAAGAAACCATATTTTAAATGAGTTAATTTATATGTATATTTTATATATTATATATGATTTGTATATTATATATATATATATATATATATATATATATATATTATATATGATTTGTATATTATATATATATTATATATGATTTGTATATTATATATATATTATATATGATTTGTATATTATATATATATTATATATGATTTGTATATTATATATATATATTATATATGATTTGTATATTATATATATATATATTATATATATGATTTGTATATTATATATATATATATATATGATTTGTATATTATATATATATATATATATGATTTGTATATTATATATATATATATATATATATATATTATATATATGATTTGTATATTATATATATATATTATATATATGATTTGTATATTATATATATATATATATTATATATATGATTTGTATATTATATATATATATATATTATATATATGATTTGTATATTATATATATATATATATATTATATATATGATTTGTATATTATATATATATATATTATATATATGATTTGTATATTATATATATATATATATATTATATATATGATTTGTATATTATATATATATATATATATTATATATATGATTTGTATATTATATATATATATATATTATATATATGATTTGTATATTATATATATATATATATTATATATATGATTTGTATATTATATATATATATATTATATGATTTGTATATTATATATATATATTATATGATTTGTATATTATATATATATATTATATGATTTGTATATTATATATATATTATATATATGATTTGTATATTATATATATATATATATATATATTATATGATTTGTATATTATATATATATTATATATATGATTTGTATATTATATATATATATATTATATATGATTTGTATATTATATATATATATATATATATATATCGGAATTCAACAGGATGATATAGATAAAGGGCAAAGTTCACTTTTATTAAAGCTTCATCTGAGATTGAAAAAATATACTAGATGACAGAAATTATGGTATAAGCATTATCTAGGATTATAATGCGCATGATACATGACTGACCAATGACAATCGAACCACACAAAATTGATAATGCCAGAATTTCTATCGTTTTGTTTGTTTTTCTCAATAACTGACGAAGATTTTGTAAAACCAAACATGTTGGATTGATTAACGTTTCCTATTTCTCTTTTATTATTATTATTATATATATAACGATAAAGAACATTTCGACATCTTTCTATGTCTGTCTGTCGTAATCTGTATTTTCGCCAGCTCATGCCTTCAATTTTAGAACACTGAGTTGAATCATAATGATATTATCTTTTATGCAAAGTAAAGTAAACTCAACTTTTTGCCAAGAACTGCTATCCCTATAAACTTGTATTGGCGGTATCTTAGTATATGAAAAAATACTGGAGCTCAAATTACATCACCAATGATCTTGAAACATATCTCGTCACTGAGATGCCACGATAGCTGACGGGGAAGAGAATGAATGTGTGAACACTTGGCCCTGCTTCTATTCTATATTCCACTTTACCTACGTAGACTTTGAGAGCCAAATGTTGTTACACTCTAAGACATCATCTGCAAGAGGCGCCATCTAGCATGACCTGAATAATGTCGGTTACTGGGAAGAAGGCGGAGAAGAGGAATAAAAGAAGACCCTTAAGGGAGAGACGATGTGACGTCACATCTCAAGATATAAAAAAACGGTCTGATTAGACCTGGCGTCAGTATAAAAAAAAGTGTTGATCAATGGATGTCCTGCCAGACACAATCCGCCACTGGCGGGAAAGAAATTCACAGATGCCGATGGCAGGCGACATCTTGCTCCGGTGTCGTTTTTGAATAAGTAAATGAATTAAATATTGAATGAATCGACCGGAATCTTCTATGTGCCGTGTCCCTTCAGGGTGTGGGCGTTCATGACTCTCCACAACTTCCTGTCAGGGATTATACGAGATAGCAAAAAGACAGTACATATTGAAGGGATGACAGACAGGAAAACACTGCGTAACCTACCTACCTAACGAGCTTGTGTAAATAGTTGGGGTTAGGACTGATAGCAAAAATACAAATTTTTGTGACCTTATTTGATGGCGTACAAGGCGACTGGGCGTATAAAACGACCCCCAGATTTTCAAAATAAAAGGAATATTTCGGACTATTTTCGCTGTTCAAGATGACATCAATTCAAATCGTATATTAAAAGTATTGAATTTATTAAATTTCTTTTCACTTGACACAGGAGCGAAAGCCACCTACGTCAATAATACCATTAGGGTCGTAGGGTCACAGCACATGTACTGTAACAAGAGTAACATTAGTACATCTAGGGCAAGACAGATATAACCCATCCCTCATCAGACCGGTTTTGAATACAGAATTTCCTTCTCCAACATTGGTTGCCATCTCAAAGAGTGTCCAGTTTGCCTTACTATTTACTGTATATGCTGGCGTATAAGACGACCTCCAAATTTTCAAGTTAAAATGTAGGCTTCGGGCTATATTCGCTGTATAAGACAACGATCACGAAAAAACATCGTATTTTAAAATGTATTGAATTTATTAAATAAATTCAGTAAGCATTTATTTTATTTTCACTCAAATTCTAATGGAAAAACGGAGGGGATATATTGTCAATTAAATACCACTATCTACAATACCCCATGAGTGGGTGTTATGTTTTTGGTAGACTATTACGGTAGCCTGAATGACATTTCCCCGTTAACTAGCCACTCGTTTCACTGTTCTCGAATAAAATTTTAAACGGCTTATTGAGACACACATCCAGTGGTGTTTTTGTTCAACATCATCGAAAAAGGTGGGCTAGGCAGGGATTAGCCTACCGTTAAAAATCTCCCATGCTAACAACTTACCATAAACCACAGGGTTTATGGTTTCTCATTTTGTATCTGGAGTATAAGTCGGCCATTATTTTTCTTTGGGGTGAAAAAGTCGCCTTGTACGCCGACATATACGGTAACAGCTACAAAGTAAAGGACATTCTGGAGAGCCATAGCCGCCTGCGTCCTGAAAGGACATAGCACATAAAAGATGATGATTTGGAAGTTTATTATAGTGACTGACAAAGACACCACTCATTAAGCCTGCTCGCTCTCTTGACGGTTCTGGGAGCAAAGCCGATTTTGAGCACTTTAACCCGGTCTCTCAGTTCGTAAGTCATATTTCCCTAGTTAACCATCACACCTTGATCTTCTGTTGCGTCGACCAATTATTACAAATTATTCTCGCTCTAAATAAATTGTGAATAAATCGTTGACTGCTTAGAAAATTTGACACTGACAGCAAATATTGAAGGCAATATGGAGGACACCTCAACGTGGTATGATGGGTAGCAATCTTATCTCGCTATATCAATTACAACTGAGTAGCGAGTTCGATCCTCACTGAGTGTCCCATGCTTTCGGCCTTGTGCCACATTTAAGCTACCCATAAAAATCGCCATACTGAAGGCAAGAGAGACAGAGGAAAATGAGCCATAACCTACCTAACTGGCTTGTGTAAAGGGTTAGCAAAACCGGGTTTAGGAGAGATAGCAGAAATAGAAATGATTACTAAGAGCTATAAAACACAGGAAGCTATGGAGAACCATGATCGCCTACCGTCCTGAAGGGACACTGCAGATAGAAGAGGGCAGGTATTCTTTTTAATCTAGCTCAACCAAGCTAAACGTAAAATCATACAGGAACACCGGTTCACCTTTGATCACCGAAGTTAAGCAATGTCGAGCCTAGTTGATACTTAGATGGGGGACCACTTGGGAACGCTGGGTAGTGTAAGCAAAAACCGGTACAAAACCAGGAGGGAATGGGGTTGGCAACTTCAAGTAAAATTTGCTATGGAAACCACAGTAGCAGCAACAGATGTTGTCCAGAGCTGTGGTCCTATACTCCTGAGTGGAATTTACGTTAATAGGAGGAGGGGAAAAAACTACCAGAGCTTGACGCTTCCTGCTAAAGCAAACGGATCCAATCTGCCCTGACAGCAAGTCTCGGTTTCACTTCAGACCTCATGAGAAACTCGTATATAAAATCCATGGCGAAAGATACCGAGGAAAAAAAGATAGCCTGCACGTTCTATCGCCCCCCAAAAGTACCTGATTCCTTCTATCAGGCTTTCTTTTCTTTAAGAGTCAGATTAGACTAAAAATGGAGTATTGCTCGCGTTCTAACCTTGATAGGTCAAAACCATTTACGCGGTCACGTGGGGGGCGACTTATTTTCCACTCTGTAGCATATTTCAAATCGATGCAACTTTGCAAGTCTATCGCTATTTCCATGGCAAATTTTCAGATAAGTTCTTTAACTCTACCAATTTAGACCTTTATAAGTAGAAACATCCCTCCTACGTCCACGTAACCGAATCCCCTCCACCATTTTCTCCGTATTCCAATTGTATGGAGGAAGTCCTCAGAAGAAGAACGACGAGGCTCGGGCTGTGGCTTTAGATATCTCGAAGACGTTTCTTCTTCACAAGCTCAAGGCTCTGACCAAATATTTGTCTAATCGTTTGTTTGTTTTTTTTTTGTTTTTTTTTCAGCCTTGATAGATTTCAAATTCGTTTACGCGGTCACGTAGCGATTTTGTAAGCCCATCTCTCTTTCCATGTCAAATGTTCGGATGAGCTCCATTCTTTAGTTCCAACATTTCATATCTTTACAACTAGAAGACGTCAAACTGCATACACGGAGCCGAGTCACCTTAATTTTCCCGAGTTCCGAACGAAAAACGGAATTTCCACTCGAATTTCCACCAAGAACAGTTACTTTGTAGAACTGACTCCTGCGTGGGTGCTTTTCTGAGTGCTACAATCTTAACCTCTTCAAGTCAAGAGTTATATATCCTCCTTATCCTAATTTTCAACAACCTCCACTTTTTCATATCACATCCCTCATTCCTCATAACTATTTCAACAGTAACCCTCTACACTCCAATCTTCAAGTCAAAGGTCAATTGTTCTCTATCCTCCTTATCCTCATAATCTTCACTTCCTACCACCTCCTCTTTCATTCATATCACACACCTCATTCATCATAACCATTCTAATAGTAACTTTCTACACTACTATATTAACCTCTTCAGGTTAAGGGTCAATTGTTATCTATCCTCCCTATCCTCATAATCTTCACATCCTATCGCCATGTCTTTCATTCCGGATCACACACCTCTTGCATTATTATCGTTTTAAAAGTAATCCTTTAATTCCTTTCGAGTCTTGTACTGGGTGAATTTTAATACAGTGTAACCCGGATATAAGAGAAACCCGGATATAAGAGAGATTTTATCTGGTCCCAAATTAGTCTGTGTTAATGCATGTATAATAGACCAAACCCGGATATAAGAGAAACCTGGATATAAGAGACTTATCTGGTCCCGACAACTCTCTTATATCCGGGTTACACTGCATTTAATTACAGTGTAACCCGGATATAAGAGAAACCCGGATATAAGTGAGATTTTCTCTGGTCCCAAATTAGATCCATACTTACCTAAAGAAAATAGACCAAACCCTGATATAAGAGAAACCCGGATATAAGATACTTCTTATCCGGTCCCGACAACTCTCTTATATCCGGGTTACACTGTATAAAAATCTATCGTTTAATCCACCCAGTCAATGTTTCTTTTTCCTTTTATGTGCCCTGTCCTTTCAGTGCGTGGGCGATCATGGCTCTCCCCTTCCCTCTATCCCTTGCATTTCTCAACAAGTTCCTTCCCTCTGCTTCCTCCCCCAGACCACGTTCTGTCATCCACTTCCATAAGTCACGCGCTGCTTTCCCTTGTCTCTTTCCTTCTATTCGACCCGAGAGTATCAGATTCTCCAGGCCCAACTTCCTCATTATGTGTCCCAGAAACTTCAGCTGCCTCTTCCTGATGTTAAGTATAAGCCTTCTCCTTGTTTGCAAACTCTCTAATCGTTGCTCACACGCTCGGTCCATGATATCCTTAGCATCCTTCTGTAGAACCACGTCTCTGTCGAGGTTTAGCCTCATCTAAATTTATCCGGACCCGGCTCTAAATAAACGAGATAGTGTACATTTGTACAACCTCAGAGTGTTAAATTGATTTATTGTTTTAGTTTACCGACATATTAACATATTATTTAATATCAAAATCTAAATATTTTGTACGCATTTTTATGGCTTCGACTACAGGGTGCCCAGTAAAAAAGCGGTAAATTCAGAAAGAAATTTATTTAGCTGCCATGATTCATGCCTAAACTGAACAATCATCGTAGATGTTCGAAATGTTTGCCTGAATGTTCAACACAAAGTTGTAAATGTTGTCACCAAGAAACAGTAGCTTTACGGATTGTGTCAAGGGGAATTTCATTCCAAGTTTCAATTAAGTTCCACTTGAATGAATCAATATCGACGATGTCACGACGACGGTGTTGCAAGTGAGTTAGGTGTATACTCCAGATACAGTGACCCATAAACCTTCAAATCTGGGCTTTTTAGAGGGCCACTGGGATAGACCAAATAGAGCTGGTGTATTTTCTCGAAGAATAAATTTGCCACTTTTTTTTTTAAACTAGGCATCCTGCAGTACAGAAAAATTGTTATGAAAATATTTACAGAAAAGGCAGAGAAAAGCTATGTTACGGTTGTGTGAAAATGATTGAAGCCGAGATCTCCAGGCAGTTAATTTTTTTTTCATTAAATAATTCCGACTTTCCCCCACAATTTAAAGAACTTTTTTTTTTCTTTTTTAGATAAAACTTGAAGCAAAATAACATTCCGAAGAGATCAAGTATATTCAGTTTTTACAATCCTCTGTGTGTGTGTGTGTGTGTGTTTTTAATGATTTGCAACGGTGGTGGTGTCGGGGTGATGGCATTTTGCCAAAGTTGCCCACAAGCGCAAAGATGACGCAAAATTATTCGTTTGCATGCAGTGAAGGTCGTGGGTCTAGCTTTGTTTTGATAGGTTTTGTTTTACTTTTTATGCCGCCAGTTTTGTAGCAAAGAGCCACTGGGATAGACTAATTAGAGCTGGTGTATTTTCTCGAAGAATAAATTTGCCGCTTTTTTACTAGGCACTCTGTACATATATTTTTTACATAATTTTATAAATTCATGGTAAACGTATGTTTTAGACATACATAGTTTATAGATGTTCTGTTGTAGCTGTCATTTTTTTTACTTATGTTCACTCAATACAAGTCCCAAGAGCCACTCAAGGTAGAGGGTTACTGCGTGGAGTTATATTAATGTATAAAAGGACAAGCGTTAGACTTTAGCAGGAACTGAAACTCAATCCTAAACAGGAAACAATGGATAAACCTCTACTCCTGTTCAAAAGACCGGAGACGAGTGTGATGTAAACTTATTTCATTAAGACAGGACATTATGTTGACGGTTTCATTATTTTGAAATAGTTTTCTCCTGTTTACCTTGAAGAATTTGTGCCTTGTTTCCTCGTTTGGTTTTACCCTTCTGCAGAGGTGCAGTCGGCGTATTGTACCGCTCCAGCCGACAGATCGTGTTAAGTTGACTTTTGTCATAAAACCAAACCGTTGCACCTATAGCGCGATCTTATACCCGAAACCAACCTATTTGTCCGAATATATTCTGTCCGTTTCGGACGCTCATTTCAGAATTTATCGACCAAATCAAATGTGCCAATTTATTCTATAAAAATGTTTATATTCCGAAGTAATACTTGTACACTTCCTATCGCCCACTCGTTCTAAATCGATCTATAAACGGTATTCTTATCACGTGCTATTTCTACCCGTCTCGTTTAAAAAAGATTTCCCCCCACCTCTACCCGCAAAAAAATAAGGCGGTGGGTGGGGTGGGGGCAGCATCCCGAACCCTGTTTTTTTTTTTTTTTTTCAGTAGGTACATAAATCCCAGGGAAAACTAGAAGACACTTACAATAACTTCCAGTACCCACCATCCGTCCCACGCCACCTCCCCGACGGATCCCCACGACGACAAGCGAACAGGTTGCCACCAAAGAGCGTACTGTGAAACATGAAACTCTAGTCGATTGGCTATAAAAATCTGCTGAGAAAAGCTTAAACCCCTCCGGCCAAATACTCTCATCGTCACTTTCCAAAGAATGGGTGTCTTTCACACAACATACGCATATATCAATACCGAGGCGCTGAAGGTCAAGGATAAGCTAATTTCTTCTAAACACCCACCCACCTCGGGCATGGGTCATTCAACGTACATGATCAGAGAGCAGTAATCACCTAGATTTTATAAATTTAAACGCAGTACTAGATTAACAGTAGGGTCCCATCGTTTTACACTTGAAATAGCTAGATATTACCGTAAGTTCTATGTTATCAGTTTCTTCTCTTGCACTTCTTGCTTGAGGAATTCTCTTCCGTTTCCATGCTTTCCAGCCAACTGTGATCTTCAAAGATTTAAATGTAACGTCAATCGTTATCTACTGCCGCTTGATTCCGCTTCTGTTCTTTTTGCTCTCTAATGTTTTTGTGTTTTTTTCTCCCAAACTCAGTAACCTCCTGTGTCTTAGTGGCTTTACTGCCTTGGATGGGGTAATATGATTAAAAAGAAAAAGTTATCTGTCCTAATCCGACATCTCGGCCTCAGTTCCTTTCTCACCGTCGTAACGTGGCTTTCCTGTGCTTTTTTCATAAATATCTTTGTGATTCATCTAATTTTTAACGCCTCCAGAATGGAACTGTTCTCTTTAAATCGTCTAAGAGAACCCTTTTTGCCTGCCACCAGCATGGCTGATGCTAACCTCCAAGAGAATGACTCGTTGCACCTTTAAAGTTTTCCGCTGACATTAAGTGGAAATATTAAATCAATTGCTAAGTCTGCTGCTACGAAGGTTAGTTCACTGAGTTGTGCGAGATCATTTTTCTTACCAGCATCTATTTTACAGATGTATAAGTCTACTATTTGTCCTCGTTTGAATATTACTGCTGTAGAATATCGGTTAACTTGCAAGTGGTCCGACAAACAAGGAGAATGGTGTAGTCCGAAGTAAAAGGTGGCCTGAGTCATTTAATGGATAGATATATGGGTGAATAGAGACCACTCATGCAAATGTGTTGGGCAGGTCTATTTTAGAGAAATGGACTAACCCAACTGGTGCATTAGGTACTCTCCTATAAATGAGGTAAAATTAGCTGGCTTGCTTTTCCAATAAGACACAAAAAGGCAGCCATGTTAGCTGGTAAGTCACTTGACTTCTACAACTGACAAATCTTGTCTGATACTTTTACTATATATTTGAGGTTATTGATGAAGTACAAAGAACTTCCACACTGCCGTAATGTAGCTTCCCTGTGTCTTTTCTATAAATACTTTCATGGTATTTGTTCTGATGAACTTTCCGCTATTCAATGGGGTTTCATTTCCCCGCACCCCACAGACAAAAGATACATCTGTGAACTAGTTAAGACTTCATAGAGACTTTAGCGTATTATGGTGACTGTATTGGAATAAGAATGAATCGGTAATCATGGCTAGCTAAGTTTAAAACAGACTGAAAACCAACCTTCTCTTATCACCCCTTTTGGCCTTGCGCCGCATTTCTATATTTTTCAAAATAAATATTACTTTCCTCTATGGTACGTAAACTTTATGAATTTAAGCGCAGTACTAGCTTGGCGGCTAGGTCTCATCATTTTACAGTGGAAATGGCCAGATGTAACCGTAAGTTCTACGCTAACAGTTTCTTCTCTCGCACTTCTCATTCGTGGAACTCTCTCACTCTCGACTTCTTGCTTTCCAAAAATGATCTTCAAAAATGTAAATGCAATGTCAATCGTTATTTTTCTTAATTCCTGTTCTTTTATTGTTCTCTCTCATTAATAGTGTTTTCCTTTCTTATATTCTCTCACACTCAGTAACACCTTGCGTCTTAATGGCTTTGTGACCTTGCTTGAGGTGAAATGATTAAAAATATCAGTTCACTGTCGTTGAACAAATTAGAAAACCACAATAGGGTTTAAGGACACGGATTGCCTTTGCCATAGGCTGACTTTTGATGGTGCCATCAAAAACCTCTGGTAGGACAAAACAGATAATTGAAGCATTTTATATGAAAATTTAGTTATGCCCGAGGAGATAGGTTGCATATCTTCCAAAAGTATCTGTCTATATTTCTGAAATGAGTTATGATAGCTATTTACACGATTCACATTGTTCGGATTGCACTAGATAAAGGGTTTGATTGGAAATTCCAACAAATATCACCTGAAGATGACCGGGGTGTACAATGCCCGAAACGTCGTGAATGTGGCAATAAAGATGAGGATGATTATCCGAGTAATGTAAATACTGTAAATACTTCCAAAAGTAGTTTTGTATATCATTTTCGGTACTTCTTTTTAAATGGCTTCTTCTCTTCCGAAATGTGTTTTGTACACTGATTGTTCTTGGTGAAAGAGTCGATGTCAGGGAAAGTGAAGATTAATAATCCTTCCATTGATTTTAGCTTTTTTTTCTTAATAAAAAAGAAAATGCCAACACTCAATAACATCAACTATGAACACGGTCACAATGTACTGACCGTGTTTTGAAAATAAAACATTCCTATAACTCTAAATACATACATAATACAATCCATGCATCCGGTTAAAAGTAAAAAATCAAATCATCCTTGGTATATCCGAAAGCGCTCAGACATACAGAGCATTTGGACAATTCCTACATAATTTATGTTCAGAAAACAAGAAAATGAGATTAACAAAAAAAGAAAAGAAAAATTTTTAAAAAAAACTTTGCTGCCCCCCCCCACACACACATTAATATATTTTCTGTTTATATGTTTTTTTTATGGATACAACTTATTTGAATAAATGTTATTTGAATTAAACAGTAATAATTACATTTACCGGCCTGAATGTTCGGGAAATTTCGTAGAAAATAGGCTTTCTCCGACAGGAATCCAACCTGTACCCCATATGGAAATCGTCATTTGGCTTGTCGTGCTATTTAAACATTCAGTCACAGAGAACTTTCCGGTTAGCAAAGTCCAAATTACTGCTTATAAACACACATCTTCTACCATTTTTCATATAATATTTTTTATAAGCAGTAATTTGGACTTTGCAAAGCGGAAAGTTCTCTGTGGCTGAATGGTTAACAGCACGTCAGACCAAATGACTTTTCCCATTAGGCTTATAGGTTCAATTTCTGTCGGAGAACGCATATTTTCTCCGAAATTTCTCGAACATTCAGGCCAGTAAAGGGAATACTGTTTAATTAAAATAGCATTTACTCATATAAGTTGTATCATAAAAATAACGCATAAACAGAAAATATCTTAAAGTATTTGTCGGGTTTAATCCATTTCATCTAATATATATATATAAATTGGTCCTTGATCTAAGCTTTCGGCTCACATGCGCCATCCTCAGAGTGGTTATACGGACATTTTAACAAAGATATTCACCATCGAAGATGATATTTCGTTATGTTGATAGAAGATTGCTATGCGACGATAACGGTCACTATATATATATATATATATATATATATATATATATATATATATATATATATGTGTGTGTGTGTGTTTTCGTACATACATAGACATTTATGAACTGGGATCAAATTTAAATTTGAATATGAAGTATTTACAACATAAAGAATTGTTCTTTTTTCCTTCTTTTTCTACTAATGATGGCATATATGGAATAGAAGTTATGGCCTGTTCTGTTTCTATGCATTACGAACGAGTTTAAAGGCTTATCTCCACTTCACCGAAGTTCTGATAAATATTTTGCCGTTTATAAACACACGTCAATCACCAACTTTTATAAAAATCCATACTTAAAGAACGTAGGATATGTCTAACTGCTACCACAACCGGCACAGCTTAAATTCTTTCGCCCTCACGCAGAATACCCAACCACAGAAAAAAAAAAATCAACATGCGCCAAACCATCAAACATGGATGAAAATGCCTACTAGACGCGCATGCGCTCTCACTCACTCACTCACTCACTCACTATAATTCCGCTTAGTCAATCTACAATTATTAGGTTGGTGCAAAAATAATGACGTAATAATGTCGTTTTTTGACGTTAAAAATACGTAAAAAAACGACACTATTACGTCATTATTTTTGCACCAACCTAATATGATATATATATATATATAACTTATACAGACGAACCCTACTTGACAAGACTAATGCGCTTGAAATCTGCTTAAACAATGAAACACAAATAGCATAAAATTAAAGATACGAGAATCTTTTTCTCTTCGATATTTTATTCTCTGATGAAGCTTTAATAAACTGAAATATATTAGACTCATACACGTTTCCTATTTGCGCCGTATATCCTTTCATAGACATTTATGCGAATATATTAATATAGGATTACATAGCCTCGGTGGCTACACCGAGGTGTTAAACTGATTTTTGTCTCTCTGTGTCAGGTGGCATGCTTCGTTTGAAATTTTCTTCATAGCAGAATTACGCCAAGAAATCAAATCAGTTGTGTAATGCGACGGAAGCAGCTTTGTACATCAATAGACGAAAAGATTCACTAATTGTTCCTAATCAAATACAGTGTCCTCTTCTTTAATTGCATAGAAAATAATTTCATCACATGTGAATTAATCGCAAACGTACAAATACACACACACGCACGCACATATAGATAACCTTGTCGGCTATTGTCTCGTGGCTAAGCCGTTGGTTCGGTAATTCAGTCGCATAATAATTGTGAGTTCAATCCTCGGGCCGGGTAGTTTAAGCTCAATGGAAAAAGGACTAACAATAACTGATCCTTACGAAAAGAAAGTTCATGACAATGGTGCCCAACCATTTTTGGTCATGCCCCATCTAAGCATCTCTAAAATCCTTATGCCCCTCTCCCATGTGACATATAATACTTACTATTCAAAAAGTGAGCTACTATTGACGTGGAGGAAGTCGAAAAGGGCCATTAACGTGTTTTAAACAAGTTTCCAAAGAACAAAAATACTGCATATAGGCAATAGCATTATCATTAAAGTTTAGAATTTTACAATATTTATAAAAAATACTCCATTTATTTATATATATATATATATATATATATATATATATATATATATATATATATGCGCGCTACTTATTAGAAAGTGCTCAATATAAGTGATAGAGCCAACATATTCAGTTATATTTTTTGAAAGATAATTATGTTGCGTTCCTTGTGTTTTTTTTTTTTTTAAATAAAGCGTTAAAGTGGTCATTTTAAAAGTACCGCCTGAAGAGACTGTCACGTCGAAACCGTGGTCGCGTATTCTAATTGACCTTCTGATTTTTAATCTAATATATATATATATATATATATATATAGTAAGTACATACATATATACACACAAATATTTTATGTATGTATACCGTATATACACCGTATGTATTACCTTGCACACAAAATCATACTCTCACAAACACACCAGAAAAAAATTCATTGTTTATAACTCATTCCCGAATTGTCAAACTTAAAAAAAATCAAATTGCCCGCTTGTGGAGCGTATGCCACAATTTGGGGGCCACAGTGTTAAGACAAGATATTTTTAGACATCGTAGATGGAATAAAGGGTTTTAAAAGTAGATAAGTTTGCCTATCGCCCAGTTCACATGTAAATACAAAAATTGGCACTGGTGTCGCCACTCTGTGCTGACCTCAGTGTCCACTTATCGGTATGGCTATTGAAAGACTAAATGATATAAAACAAAATAACATTTACAGACATATGAGTATCTGTGGCTTGTAAATTTTGGACTATTTGAATATTTTATGGTGTTGTAACCTAGAAAGGGTTGCTGAATGAGAAATACCTAAAACGGAAGTTGGAAATGAAATAGTAATCTTTATAACATCAACAAAATACAATACTCGCCAGCGGCGTGAAGTAGGTAAACCACTGCTAGTGGCGCACTACTTAGCATATTACCCCCAATTACAATAGTGTCCAACATATTTATGAGGATTGGGACATACCCATTAGTGTTCGTAGGTAGGGTATATAACATATGGAAATATTTTTAAGTCCGGTTTCAGAATCTTCTCAAGCAATGTTCTGGTGATGCCGAGTTGAGCAGACTGACGACGGATAGATGCTGATGGATCTTCAAGGGCATTCTGCCGTGCAACTTCCACTGCTGCGTCCGTGGGAACAATGCGCTTAGGATCTCTTCCCGGAAGATCACCGACTGATCCAGTTCTTTCAAACCGAGCGATTACGTTCCCAATCCTGTTCTCGCTAGGAGATACTCTGACATTAAAATGTTGCCGGTATTTTCTCTGAGTTTGAATAAGTGATCTTTCATTGGAATAGAAAAATTCAATGAGTTTTGCTCGTTGCTGGACATCATACGCAGCCATTTTAATCTCCAAGGGGTGCTCTATATCCTGCAAAAACAAATGTTTTGAATTTTTCAAGCCCTTCAGTTTTTTACTGGCCCTCATATATAAGTCTGTGGATGTGTTTGAACATTGCATCTATAACGCTACATAAGCAGTAAAGAAAAAAAAAAACGAACAGTTGAAATGTTTTAAATTCACAAAAACACATATACATGCTCACAGACAACTTAACCTCCTGAAGATGGTCTCAGATGAGATTGAAAGTATTAGGTTGGTGCAAAAATAATGTCGTTTTTCAACATATGTTACTATGTGAGAAAACGACATTATTTTTGCATCAGCCTAATACTTGGGGAAAATAAAAACTATTCAAAAGAAAATGTTGGTATTTTTCTTACTTAATTTCTTTTAATCTACCAAAAAATGAATCCGTGAACCTGAAAGGATTACAATGAAGACTAATTGACATGATATGTCGAAATTATTTAACCAAAGCTGTTGAATGAAAATTTGCTGCCTAAATATACACACTACGATAATGTATGTATTTGTATTTTTCGATTGTATGAGCGTTGGTGAATTGCTGTTGATTTCTATCAGATTATTTTTTATAAAGACGAAATCGTATTTTTTTTCAAATCAAACATTTTAACTGGTTTTAAATATCTAAATATTGTCATGTGACTCTAGTAAAACTTTTGGATTTGGAATCTACCTTTTACGTTTAATTTCATAGAGTATAAATAATTCAACCCAATGAACCTGATGAGCGGTGTGGCGCGAAACTCTAGAGTCGGTCAGGAGAATAATAGTTTGAATATTATTAATTTATTGACTTATATATACATCACACACACACACACAGTGTGCGATGGGTAAATTGTCGCCATTTTATATTATATATATATATATATATATATATATATATATATAGTCATCCACATACAAGCCTGTTTCGCTGTATCACAGCTCATCAGTGTAAAAATATAAACATGTGAACCGAAAGCTTAGATCAAGGGACAGCTTAATAAAAAAAACAAAAAAATATCCAAATGTTGGACAATTTTTGTCTTTTTCTTCACCCGAAATTAAATCAATCATACAAAGTTTAGAACAGCTGATGATTAAACATAAGATATTCATTGTCCGTTATATTTAACAATATATATATATATAAACATAATGTATCCAGTAGAATTTTCACATCCACATTATTTATTTCCACATTCACAAATTTCCTTCTGTTTTCTGTGACCATTTTTTCTGTCACAATACTGTGTAAAAATTTCTTCCAGTGAGAATTTTTTCTTGGTATGGTTTTGCAGTGTGACTTTGTCCTCATTTACCACACTTGTAACGTTCTGCATTTTTAAGTGGACAGTCTTTTCCAAAGCTTAATTTGCCACATCTGAAACAAAGATTTATCCTCCTGTTTTGTACATTTGCCCTTTGATTATACTTATGCACCATCTTTTTTTTTTCTGAATTTCATCAGCATCGTGTTCCAGACTTAGTATCGTCTGGCAATCGTCCACTATTTCTTACAGTGTAATATTACTGTTTTGTTCAATTTTCGTTAAAATTTTCGCTCGTATTTCAGCATGTCTTTAGCTGTTTGACCATGAACAAAAATAAACCCTTTGAACATATCTGGGGTCATTTCCTTTATTCTAAACTTTCACATTCTTTGTATGATATTACCAACATACGTGACAATTTTCTTTTTTGGTTAGAATAAAGAATTTTGTCAGAATGTGTACCATGTCTTCAAACCCAATTTCACCAGATTTTTATTTTTTCGGTAATATGTAGTTGCATTATTTTTCATATTCTATTGGAGTTATTTTTTCAACAACAATCTTGTTTTTTGCCTCATCCTCCCAGCCGCTGCATTCCTGATTGAATAGTTGTTCATATATTCGAAAACACGTAGAAAAAGTCAGTTGCTCATCAGGATTGTATACAAATTTTGATATGGTGTTTTGGACAGGTTCTGGCGTAAGAGACATTGAAATATTTTTTTTTTTTTTGTTTTCTTCAGAATTATATCCAACAACTCCTGTTGTTTTTCTGGTTCTAGCAACTGTTGATTTTCTTGTTGTTGCTGTTGAATTTCAACTGTCGAAGCCAATATTTGCTCCATATTCACAAGAATATTTTTGTTTTGTTTTGTTTTTTTTGTTTTTAAATCCACATTGTTAAAATTGCGGCTGCCACCCACATCCTTGTTCCGGAAGCAACAAGTATATTTTTATAGTATTTGTTCACTCTGTCCGAGTTTCCAAAATCCTTGGAACTCCAGTTACAATTCCTATTAGCTCCGGAATCTTCGTTACTGTAGTCGTAAGAGTTCCGAATCCTCGTCACAATGGTTATAAATCGCCTGAGTTTCGAATTCCTCGTCGCCACTGTTATAACGTGCTTCATAACGTTTCTGATATAAGTAATGCTTTGGCTACTTGCTGTGACGCCTGCATTAATTAATCTGAAGACTGACTCCAAACGGCTTCCTCCTCTTACCTAGAGTTCTTTATTTATAGTTATGGACAATTTCTTACAGTCGCCACAACAACATGGGAAGTAACCTTTCTTTTATACATCTTTCAATGAATGCGACCGACAAGGAAAATCTTCAGTATTTGTCAATATTTCTGAGATGAGGTATTATGTACACTATTTACATTGTTCGGACTATCATCCTCATCTTTGTTGCCATATTTATCACAACGTTTCGGCCTTCTTCAGGTGGTTGGAATGTCGAGCTGAGTCCTTTATTTCGCTCGCTGGAGTAGACTGTTCTAGTTCTACGCGCCATGTCTAATGGATGTTAGTTATCAGTTATCTCTTGTTAATTCCCCTCTCCAGGTTCTCCACCGCCTTAACCAGGTATTGAACTCACACTCTTTGGGTCCCGTCACTGTATCTAACTAACGCCTTTATCCACTGTGCCATGTGTCCTTCAGGAAAATTTTAGTAATTTTTTTTTTTTTTAATTCTGTTTTTCTAATGTTCTTAAAGTTTGCATTTTAATCAGTTAATCTACATTGGATATGAGTCGATGACAATGAGAATATGACTGACTAAACACTTAAAAAAATTCTCAGCGTCATAGAAAAGCACTAAATATTCACAGACAAATATGTGTCTCTATTAGAAACATTGTTATTAACACCATCATTCTAAAAAGAAATAATTGTAAACGACGTTTGAAGATAATTGAAACACTTTATATAACATACAAGCCATGCCTCAACCTTACGCTGTTTGACAACTGTACTAACATATTGTTGGTCTTTTGAAAGATCTCCCATAACGGAATTACAACCATATTTATGTCGCAGAGCTTCGAAGTTTTATTATTTTCACACAATACAACTTTTCAAAAACTAAAACTAAAAATAAAGGCGTTATTAAATTTTGAAATCTCTTTGTGACTTTTGTGACCTGCTGTATTTCCTTTCTCCTTGACCATTTTCCTCTTAACATGTCTGTTTTTACAGCATTACTGTATTTTCTTGTGGACAATGTGATAAATGTTAAACGAAAATTAAAACGTAAAAAGGGAGGGGCGTATTATACACAAGTACACGCTTTCAGAAATAGGAAGACTGTAAATAAACTCAGTTTTGCTCACAAGAAAAAAAATTTGTTTATATTCCGATTTTCTTGGGTGTTTATATAAATTTTTCTCTCTTCAGTCTTAATGAAATACAAGTTTTAAATTGTCCTTGTTTATTAATATATAGATCTATACTAAAGTCATATCAAGCAGAAAAGTCAAATAGGTTAATTAACACCTTAAAATGTATTATTAATTAGCAAGAGTGATTAGACCAGCCATGCTGGGAGTATAATGCATCTATACTGAGAGGACATTATTTATCGTTTCTGGGAGATTGGGCATAATTTGGCGTGATCGGCAGTTTGAACGAGACCAGTACGCTCACAACCTCGGTCACTGTGGCTAATGACTTTGTGACATTGATGGCTTCTGGATACTATCTCTCTACCTGTTTTTACTTGCAAGGCTTGGGTCAACCCGTAGTATGGTTTCTAGGTGCTTTTCAAAAGTTTTTACGGTTTTATTTTTTCCTTTTCTTATTTTCATTTTGTGGATCTCTCCTCAAATAAGTGTTTGAGTCTAATGACGCAAAAAGGTTTTTTTTCTTCTTTATTTTCATTGGCCTTAAGTTTTTTGCCAGAAGTGTATATAGAACTATAATGAAGTCATATCAAACAGAAAAGTATGATAGATTCATTAACAACTTAACTTATTTTCAGCGAAAGATGCGAATTAGACTTAATATATTTTTTCATAGAGAAATTAGGAGAATTTATCTAACTGGGGCACAACTTGGGATTGAACTCACAACCACTATGATACCAAATTCACAAACCAACGCTTTTTACCTATAATTTGCTTCAGTAAACTCAGAGCCTCAAACCTAACCTAGCTCTGATTAGGTTGCAACTGTTGTTATTGACTGTCATGTTTTGACTGTCGCTGCCGCCTATAAATTTATTACTGTTGCTGCGTTTGCTGTCATTTGTCTGTCTGTATTTATTAATGGCTCCCATATTGTATTTATTTCTATGCTAGGCCTACTAAGGAGATCCTCATAACCTAGCATATGCACTGATTCTTTCAGACATCTAATTCTCCTGTGTTCTTTCTTGTTCAGTATTTTCACGTCCTTCTACAAGGCCTGATGACTACCCCTTTCCCTCCATACATGCCCGATTTCATTGTTTCACTTCTCACTACGGTTTTTCGATGAGCATATTGTAATAGATATGAATAAATATTGAAGTGTGTCTTGCAGAGAAAGTGGGAATTGTCTGCTACCTCTGATGTCGATCGAAGCCTGAAGCCGCAGATGTACTGATAGCTGAAATTTTTGTATTAAAGAGAAGCGAAACGAATTTCTCTTATTAAGTCAGGAACGAGAAACCCTGGTCGGTTGAATCAATTTCAAGCCAAAACGAAAGGAAGTTAATAGGAATGGCTTCCAGTTTTGTTTTTGTCTTGTTTTTTTTTCTATTTTTTCTCGTTTCAACAGATAAATTTCCTTTTTGTTATTAACTTTCTTTGAGGAATATTATTTTCAGTGAGTCGAGATAAAATTCTCGACTTCACAACTTAAACTGAAGAAGAAAGAAAAAAAAACATCTGCGTTAAATAAAGCGTGTTGATAAATTTTTTGCGCAGCTTCGATTTTTAATAACTTCTCTTCCAAAGGTTTGGCGGAAGCAAGACTACCGACAGTTTCAGTATTTTTAAAACACTGACAATAAAAAATTTACACTAAGTTACTTCCTTTATATACTCTAAACGTAACTATAACGGGGAGCATTACATTACGCATTGATTAAAAAATCACAACTATCAATTACATAAATTTTTGTCTTAGCAATTTGCAACGTAAGATGATCTTCGATGAGGTTGAATGTACTTGGTAAAATAAAAGAAATAACCAAAACTACGGAGTTTTTCTTCCTCAGAATTGTAGCAGCACTAAGAAATTGTTCCGTGACTTTGAAAAAATTAAAATAAAAATAGATATAATATGTCTAGACTATTCAAACAAACATGCTTCAGCGAAAATATGCTGCCTACACACACACACACACACACACACACGTGTGTATATATATATATATATATATATATAATAGCGGGGTGTAGGCATAGGAAAAGCTGGTTATTAGAATAGGTTTTATTTTGTTTTGTTTTGTAGGTTGTTTAATAACTACATACCTCCACCCCGTTGTTTCTCTTTTATTTTTATTTTTTCGTTTTTTTTTTTTTTTTTTTTTTTTGTCAATAAATACTGTCCCATAATTTTTCTTTTCAGCCGACTTCCCCCTGAAGATCCGTTTAGGTGAAACCTAGGTAGGTTTGCCTGGCTCCTTAGGATTATCTTATACACACACACACACACACACATACATACATATATATATATATATATATATATATATATATATATATAAGATGAATTATTATTATGGTCATTTACATTATTCGGATTGTTATCCTCATTGCCATATTCACTGCCAATGAAGATGAGGATAATAGTCCGAATAATATATATATACACACACAATGTAGACATAAGTTAGATTCATATAATAATGGATCTGTAGAAAGATAGTGATGTGAGGTAATGTTTCAAGCGAATGTTTTTGGTTAGCAGTAATTCTATAAATATATTCTCAAAATATTTTCTTCTTAAAGGGTTACGTTCTTTTTTAATTGGGCTGGCATTAGTGAAATCAAATTTATGCTCTTTCAGTGTAAGACGAGATAGTTAGAATGTCTGTCTAAACGCAAATCTCTATTGTGTTCGTAGATCCCGGTTTTTAGATCATGTGATGTCCCCCTCACTTAATAGAGAGCATGTTGCTCAAGTGATTTCTCGAGAGCCTGTACTTTATAATGCTCCATAAGTTTTCTATGGGGTTGAGGTCAGGAGATTGGGGTGGCCATGTCATAACACTCACCTGCTTCTCATCAAAGTATTCCTTTATCAATTTTGATTTGTGACAGGGAACATTATCTTGCATAAAAATGAGCTTGGTGGGGGTCGATTTGCACCCTTTCAGCAAAAGGGAGCAGATAAAACTCTAAAATTCTCTTGTACTGCTCGCTCCTGGGGGTCTTTTCTATAGGTTTTAAGAAACCAGTTCCATGAAAATAAAAACACCCCCAGAACATTATACTGAACGGATGCTTGATAGTACTTACTGCTAACTTCAAAGAGCTTTCAAAGTTTGTTCTTCGGATTTTAGATCGCTTATCCTTTGAATTTAGCTCAACTTTCGTTTCATCGGAGAAGAAAACATTTAGTAAAAAAATCAGGTGAGTCACTTTTATCGAACAGCACTGTATATATGAGTGCGTCTGTCGATATGATATCAACATTATCCGCGCAATATTATATATATGCAAATATATCGTATTAATATATATATATATGAGTGCGTGTGTCGATATATCAACATTATCCGCACTATATTATATATATGCAAATATACCGTATTATATATATATATATATATATTAATTGACATAAAATGTTTTTTCGCTACACAGTTCTAACCATGTTTCAAAAATGGAAGCTAAAAGCCCCGAATTTAATTTTGTAATTAAATTAAAGACATTAGTTCCATTTCATCCTCAAGCGAATTTTGGAGTAACTTTAAAAATTACTGGGTTTTAAATACACAGCTAAAATAAAATTCATGTTTCCAAGGTTACAGATAAATCTATTTTGCTAGACTAGGGGTGTCTGGGTGTTCAATATGTTTATATTTTAATGTATCAGTTATTGTTACGTTTTGGTAGTGGGTAGGGATGTATTTTTCAATGAAATCTAACATCTAATATATATATATATATATATATATATATATATATATATATATATACACGCACACACACACACATGTCTGCCAAGATAATTTTCTTTGTTTTTTGGGGTTTTTTTTTTTTTTTTTTTGCAATGTCGTGGTTTCGTAGCACGACGCTTTCAAGGAGGCAACCTGAATCGTCCGGACTCAGGTCGGGGTTGCTGTTTGAGCCGATATGATCAAAATCCGAAATTAGCGATGAGGACAGTGTATCACTGAAAACCACCTTTGATGCGTCTAAAATGTATTATGCAATGGTAAGAAGGACCGATTTACTCAAATAGTAACCGGACCCTGTATGAATCGCAAGAGATCTTCATGGCTCTTTCAATGCGTTTTCGTTTGAGTAAATTAATCTCATTTTTTTTTTTTTTAATTAAATTAAAACTGCCTTTTCTAGGTCCCACTTGTAATCTTAAAAGTGTCTGGGGACATGTGCATGTTTTCATTTCAAGCGCCTTTTTCTGTTTATACCATCTTTTCTTTAAATTTAAAGACATTTCACCGGTGTATTTTGGGAAGAAATTGTTTACAATCTATTTGGTAGATTTCTGCCTCTGGTGTAAAGTTAGTTCTCTGTTTCACATTAATTAAATGCTTAAGTGGTTTTGAAGTGTATGTGACAAGGGCTTTATACAGCGAATTATAAGCGCCACTTGAAAAATAACCAAAAACGAAATAACATTAGCAAGAAGACACGTGGATGCACTAAAATTACTCTCTAAACACAAGAATCTATCAATCAACTATTCCGATAAGAACGGTCATGTTGCAATAATGGAGGCTAGTGCTTGCAATGAACAGAAAATAAAATTTCTATTAAAATGATATTAATATCTGAAAAAAAAAAATAAAGAACTTAATATCAATAATGTGAGACAAAATTTCAAACATGCCATTTATTATATACCGTACCTTTGTAAAAAAGGTTATATCCCTCTATGTACCGTGTCCTTAAGGACGTGTGCGATAATGGCTCTCCACCATTTCCTGTTCTTTGTAGCTCCGTGATGTATGTCCTTTGATCATTATTCCCAGTCACTCTTCTGCTATCCGTTTACACAAGATTGTCCGTCCTTGGTAAGACAAACTACGTTCAACAGCAAGGCCTCTGAGCAGGAGGTTTCGAGGAGCGTGAAACAACCTCCTAATTGCTGGTATTCCCAGGTCCACCCTGATTCGGGGTGGTAGTACCTGTTAGGGTCCCAGGTATGAGAAAATAGTTAACCTCCAAACTGGGGTCAAAACATAATGAAAGTGTAAAAATAGATTTTAATACCAGAAATACTTTTTTAAAAAAAGAAATTATTGCCAGCAATATATTTGAAGAAAAATATTACCAAAAATAGATTTATGAAGGAAAAAATATTACCAGCAACAAAAATTTTGTTGACATTGAATAATCCATCGAGGTTTATGCCGTAAAACAAACCAAACACAAGATTGTTAGGTTACTCACTGTTTCCCCACTCTTTCCTCCCATGAGTCCTGTGACTGTTAAATGCACCAAGCATTCTTTCCTCATTGTTATATAGCGTACCTATGAACACTAATGTCCCAATCCTGATAAGTACGTTGGAGACGATTGTAAGTGGGGATATTATGCTGTCTATGTAGCCCACCACTAGCAGTGGTTTACCTACTTCATGCCGCTGGTGAGTATTGTGCCTTGTTGATGTTATAAAGATTACCATTTCATTACTAACCTCCGTTTTGGTTATTCCTCATTCAGTATCTCTTCCTAGGTTACAGTAGATAGATAGATAATGAACAGAGATAGTGTTATATACCGTACCTATAAATATCAATGGGTATGTCCCAATCCTGATAAGTACGTTGGACACTATTGTAAGTGGGGGTAATATGCTGTCTAAGTAGTCCACCGCTAGCAGTGGTTTACCTACTTCACGCCGCTGGCGAGTATTGTATTTCGTTGATGTTATAAAGATTACCATTTCATTTCCAACCTCCGTTTTGGTTATTCCTCATTCGATATCCTTTTCTAGGTTACAAGACAATAAAAAATCGCAGACAGAACATAGTCACGATTAATAAAATATCAACCGAATGTACGTAGATTTTATGGCATCCCGAAAATAAACCCAACATTCGAATGTGACCTGTTATTTCTGATACAGATAGCGCCCCACCACCACTGCTACACTCACACGCACATTAGCCAAAGCCTAAGCAAAATGCTAACGCCCCCCTTTTAAGAATAAGTAGCTAATCACAGCTTTAAAATTGGCTATCTCCTCGATATAAGAAAAAAAACATATTTACACTATTTATAATTGTTCGGACTGTTCTCCTTATATTGATGACATTTCGTCCGTTGAACGCTCCCCGGCCGTCTTCAGCTGATATGCGTTGGAATTTCGAACCGGATCCTTTATTTCGTCCACCCGGGGGAAAATTTTCTAGTTCCACGTGACGTGCCTTGTCTGGATATTTCAGTTTCATTTATTTGTCTTGTAGAAAGCTCAACTCTCCGAGCTGTTGTTCACCTCCGCTGTGACCAGGAACTGAACACACAACTCTTTCGGTCAAGTCACCTGATCAATTCAACCAGTGCTTTTATCCACTGGGTCATCCCCAAGGACAACATAAATAGTATAAACAGTTACAATGAATGTAGCAATAAAGATGATGACAACAGTCCGAATGATGTGAATAGTTACAATACTTTATCTCAGAAATATAGACAGATCCTGAAGAAGCTCGAAGCGTACAACGGCTGAAACGTCATGAATGTGGCAATAAAGATGATGACAACAGTCTGAATGATGTGAATACTAATAATATCTCAGACTGATCAAAAACATATCTGGAAACTCTGGTCACGGCTCACTTAGATATGCCACCATCACAAGATAGCATTGTATAACTTAATTTTACTTTGAACGAATATAGCTCTTTAAATCGGACAAACTTTGAAAACTACTGATACAGAGTTGGCCGACGTCATATGCATACATTTTTTTTATCGCCATTTTGTTTTTCTGAATGTTTACGTGTCTGTCCAGTTCACCAGCTGACTTGCAAACATTTCTACAAATGTGACATGTATTCTAAGTACTTAATACCATTTTGTAGTTGGCTAGTGCACTGTTACCACGACTTCGGATATTATTAATTTTGCCCTTTTTATTCAAGCAAATCCTACCACACACATCACAACTGTCCTGTGTATAGCGATAAACTACATCCGACAGCAAGGCTTCTGATCAGAAGGTTTTGAAAAGCGTGGGGCCACCTCTAAATTACTGTTATTCTCAGGTCCACCTTGAGCCAGGATGATAGCACCTGTTAGGGTCCCAGCTATGGGTAAAAAGTGAACCCCTTCAAACAAAAATGAAAACACTAGAAACGTATATTTAAGGCAATATACCACACCTTCGTTTAAATCTCCCCACCGGCAAATACCACAGAGGTAATATTGATGAGCTGAATGGCACGGTTCGCTTCTGGCACAAATTCTCTTTGAGCTAAGAAGTCGTTTTTGCAATCTTATAATGTTTTCCTCTCTATTAGACGCAGGTTACTAAACTTGATAATAGTATCCTGTCTTTCTATTGAACAAGCCTTTATTAAGTATGAGTTATATAAACTCATTCGTCCTGGGTATGCCGATAAACTACATCCGGCAGCAAGGTCTCTGATCGGGGGGTTTTGAGGACCGTGGAACCGTCTCTTAACTGTTGTCGTTCTCAGGTCCCCCTTGAGCCAGAATGGTATTACCTGTTAGGGTCCCAGCTCTCGGCAAATAAGCTCAAAACTCGAATGTAAAACCTATGAAAATATAAAAACAAATTCTTATAGTAAAAATATCAGTAATACATTCTTGAAATAAAAAATATTATCAGCAATACATTTGACTTTCGACAAAAAACCGTTTTACGTCAATGAAACCTGATCTATTAGGTTGGTGGAAAAATAATGACGTAATAATGTCGTTTTTTGACGTATTTTTAACGTTAAAAAACGACATTAACACGTCATTATTTTTCCACCAACCTAATACAAACTGATTTCTTACAAAGAATAAATATTCTATTCATATAAGGTTCGTGCAAAAAATAATGTCGTTTTCTCACTTAGTAACATATCTGAGAAAACGACATTATTTTTGCACCAACCTAATATGAATATATTGTAAAAATCTTGCTCGCATTAAATAACCCATTGAGGATGATATGCCGTAAAACAAAATAAAGCAAACCAAACCCACTATTTACATTATTCGGACTATTGTCCTCATCTTTGTGACCATATTTATTACAACGTTTTGACCGTTGTACGCTCCGGCCTTCTTCAGGTGGTTGGAATGTTGAACTGAACCCTTTATTTCGCTCACTGGGGTAGACTGTTCGAGTTCCACGTGCCATGTTTAATGGATGTCAGTTGTCAGTTATCTTCTGTTAATTCCCCTCTCCAAGTTCTCCACTGCCTTAACCGGATATTGAACTCACACTCTTTGGATCCTGTGACTGGATCTAACTAACGTCTTCATCCATTGTGCCATGTATCCTTGTAATAAATATGGCGACAAAGATGAAGACAATAGTCCGAATAATGTAAATAGTATACATAATACCTCATCTCAGAAATATAGACACAAAGAAAACACATCACATATGAAGTCATGCCTGACACCTTTTCGATCTGGAAGTTCCACATCAAGACCTTTCCTTAAATTTCTTTCAGCTTTTCTTTTTAGATCTGAATGATAAAGCCACCTTTCCCCAACAAGCGCCTTCGTAAGTAAGACTAAAAAAACTAAATTACCTAAAATTCAATAAAATATTATAATGTTTAAGTTATTTTAATTGACTAAGATTACCAGGTAATTAAAACAGATCTAAAAAAAAAAAAAAGTAAAATAAGAAGCATTTGTGTTTTATTTCCGCCAGCACAACATAATTCTCTTTATTTTTAAAAATATGAATATAAAATGGTATTTTCAAAAATAAAATGCACGTTTCTGAAACTTTTTTTTTGATGAATAAATCATTTATAGTTTAATTACTTAAAATTCAATAAAATATTAGAATGTTTTATTTTAATTAAGATTACCGAGTAATTAAAACAGATCTAAAAAAAAAAATAATGGTCATTTATGTTGTATTTACAAAATAATTTTACAAGTATTTGTATTGTATTTATCATGTAATTTTACAAATATTTCCTCGTTTCATAAATCTCGCAAACATTAGGTTATTGATAAATATGTTGAAACCGCATAAAAAAATACCCCCCACCATGTAAAAAAATGTTTTTCTGAAATATTTTAAATGAAAATAAAAAAAAATTGTTTTAATTCAGATTAATTAAACTTTAAATGATTTAATCATGAAAAAAAAAGTTCCAGAAAAGTGCATTTTATTTTTGAAAATGTTATTTTTAATATTTATATTTCATTTTAAAAATAAAATGTAATTATGTTGTGCTGACGGAATTGATGACCTGGTCAATTTTAAAGCAAAAAATATTGCAATCAATTTATATTCGGTTCGAAATAAAGCAAAGTATTTTGTTTATTGGAAATATTAAGCTTAATCTATTAGAATTAAAAGCTTTAAGAATTGTTATCTTTTGAAATACATTTTAAATTTAGTTATGATTTCTGGAGGTACCTACCTCCTATATATATAAGTCCCAAAACATGACATTTCCGTGTCGCAGTGTAAAATATTTTTAACTAAAAATATCACTAAAAATATTATATTCAACGTTGTATTGAGCACTTTTTTAAAAAAAAAAAGTAAATACTAAAGAACCCGATTCTAAATCTGTTTGTGATTTCACTTCATTTGGATATATATATATATATATATATATATATATATATATATATATTATAATTTTTTTGTTTAAAAATATGATTCCTTCGCTACATAAGAGTTCTCATGTTTCAAAAACGAGAGCCGAAATCATTCAAATAATTATTAAAATTAAGTTGAATTGTGGTGTTTAGTCCCGTTTCATCTTCAAGCGAAATTTTAGGAATAAGCTATCTTTCGGTTTACGTGTATTTTTAGGCACGGTCTGTTACAGAATTTGTTATTGTGGGAGTGGCTAGACTATTTTCCTTCGTTAAGTGCTCAGGGAGTTAATTCTTATCAATAGATTCATCATCCTCTGAGAGGTTTTGCTATGGTTGGGTAGGGTATCTATTTCAAGGCTAATGTTTGCGGTCATCCTATAGTTGGTTCCCAGTGAAGGATATTTTTATGGCGCGCCTTCTGTAAAAGACCGTGCCTAAAAATACACGTAAACCGAAAGATAGCTTATTCCTAAAATTTCGCTTGAAGATGAAACGGGACTAAACACCACAATTCAACTTAATTTTAATAATTATTTGGATGATTTCGGCTCTCGTTTTTGAAACATGAGAACTCTTATGTAGCGAAGGAATCATATTTTTAAACAAAAAATATTATTATAATATAAGCTCTACTTCTGTATGGAGCACTGTCTTCTTAAAAATAAAAACAAAAATACTAAGGAACCCCGGATTATGCACCCAATGTGTTCTTTTCTATTTTCTGCATACCTGCACAATGATATATATATATATATATATATATACTCGACTCTCCCGTCGAATTCGACGTATGAGGGTCAAGCAGATCAGTTCCTAGGGAACTGACAGCCCGACACCAGCACATGAGATTTTGATTATAGTGGTGAAGGTTTCATGCAGGACCATCCACACTTTTTGAAGGGCCGAATACAGAGACCTAGTGCACTACATGCCACAAGGTTGTGCGTGTGTATATATATATATATACACGCAGCACATCATCCACAGACTGTTTCGCTGTATCAATCATAGCTCATCAATGTGGGTAGACATGCGATTGCTTCAAGCCGGGATCGAAACCCGAATGAAAGTTGGAGACTCTCACCGTTAGGCCATCAGCGCACTCTACGGAGAAAGGGAATTTTTAACGCTTTATATACGAAATATAAATATTACCGACTACCAGAAGGCACAATTCAGAGCGAAGTGCTTTTATCATTAATCAGCAGCAGCCGAATATATATATATATATATATATATAGAGAGAGAGAGAGAGAGACAAAAATTTGGTTTATCGATGGCATCTTTCTTTAGTCACATTTTGGCTTGTCGATTTTGTGAATTATTACAAAGTAGTCCTTTCAAATATATTTTACCACCGAATTCTTCTAATTTGAAACAAATTAATAATTCTCTAATAATGTATATACATGACATAGTTTTATGTCATCTGTCGAACAATATTTACCTGAAGAAGAAATATACATTTGAAACCTCCAATATCCTCATTATTTCGTCCACAATGCTAAGAGAAAGGCATGCAAAATATACAACTACAAAAAAGTTAATGATATTAATAACAATAAACTCGATAAAAATAGACATATTGCCCATTAACAACTCAACATCTACATCCAAAATAATTTATAC
>OZ010613.1:41903107-41925607 GCA_963932145.1 Acanthosepion lycidas
CACTACTTTTGATAAATTGTACTGAGAAGTGTTGACGGTTAATATCTGTCCCCAGCATCGTCAAATACCCTTGTTGGTATAATAATATTATTTGTCCAACAAATTCTGATAAACGCAAAAGAATGCACACATTCCTAAATGCCCATTAGCAATTCTTATCGACAAATGATTGGGCCAGAAACGCAAGTTAATCGGCCAATCCGAAGGCACGAAAAGGAAGGAGGAAAAATGCTCTCAGCGCCGTGGTGATGTACAGCGTCCAAGATCCAACCAATCAAGAGGAAAGATATGTTGCCGTTGATTATGACAGGGCCTAACTTGGGCAGAGACAACCAGAAACGAGGTGACAATTATCCATCATTGAGAAAGAGAAATAAGGTGTAGCTCCATTTCTGATTTGTTTGTAAACGGAGAAGTGGTTGTTCTTCCTGAAGAGCTATGCTGAAGTGAATGGCGTCTTTTGTTTTTGAAGAGCCATCAACAACATGGACCACCAAACGCGAGAGACGAGCAACAATAAGAAACCCGTTTAGGGTAATGAGATGTCCACCGTATTGCGGGAGGGTCTACAAAGATGACGTGCGAGAAGAGAGAGAGAAAAAACAAAAATGGCGTTGTGTTCTGAATTTTCTATTTTAAATTGATTTCTTTTTCTTTCTGTTTTTTTTTTCTTTCCTATTTCTCTCCTTCGTTTCCTTTTTTTTTTTTTAGTTTTAATTTTGTTTTCTTCTTCTTCTTCAGTTTTATCAACATTTTAAAATCTTCGGACATTTTTCCTTCTGTTCATACTTCTTTTTCTTCTCTTCCCTTTACTTTCTTTCTCTTCTTTTTTCTTTCCTTTTCTTTTTTCTTTCTTTTTCTTTTTTCTTTCCTTTTCTTTTTTCTTTCCTTTTCTTTTTTCTTTCTTTTTCTTTTTTCTTTCCTTTTCTTTCCTCTTTTTTTTCTGTTTTAACCATCCCCTTTTTCTTCTTCTATTCACCTTACTTCCTTTCTCTTTATCTTTCCTCATTCTTTTCTATTTTATCCTTTTTTCTTTATTCTCTTCCCTTTACTTGCTTTCTTCTATTTTACCTTTTTTTTTCTCCTTTTCTATTTCCTCTTCTCCTTCTCTATGCTTTTATTATTTTATCTTATCCATTTCTTCTTCTATTCTTTTTATTTCCTTACTCTTTTCTTTTTTCTTTTCTCCCCTTTCTTAATTTGTTCTTCTTTTTCGTCACATAGGCAGCTTCTTTTTTATCCTTGTCTTCCTATTCTACCCTCTCTACTTTTCTTCCTTCTTTTCTTTTTCTTCCTCTTCTTTGCCTTCATATTTTCATTTTCTTTTCTTCTTTTCATGTTCTCTTTCTTTACTTCTCACTTTTCTTTTTCGCGTTATTTTTTCTTTCTTCTTCTTCATTTTTTTTTTTAAATTTGTTCGTTCTTTATCTTTTCTTTTTCTTTTTCATCGCTATACATACTCTTGGTCTATCTCTTCTCTATTTTACTTCTTTCTTTTTCTTCACTTTAGTTTTAGCCTTTCTTCTTCTTACTCTCCTGTTTTCTTTTTCATTGATTCATTTGCTTCTCTTTTTTTCATCTTCTAGTTTTTTTCTCCTCTCCTTCTCTTCATTTTTTTAATTTTTTATTCCTTTTTTCACTGGCTTTCTTTTTCCTCATTATATTTACCCGTCTTGATGACGTCGTCTTTTTTCCTCTGCTCATCTTCTTCTTTCTGCCCTTGTCATCTCCTCCTACTCCTCTCTTATATTCCCTCCTCCTCCTCCTTCTCTCTTATATTTCCCTCCTCCTCCTTCTCTCTTATATTTCCCTCCTCCTTCTTCTCTCTTATATTTCCCTCCTCCTTCTTCTCTCTTATATTTCCCTCCTCCTACTCTTCTCTCATGTTCCCCTCCTCCTTCTCCTCTCTTATGTTTCCCTCCTCTCTTATATTTCCTTCCTCCTTCTCCTCTCTTCCCTCCTTTTTTATCCATCTCTTCCATGCAACCTTCCTCTTCCTTATTTTCTCTCTCCCTCCTCCTTCCTTATAACTACTTAGTACGCTCCTCTCTTTCCTCTTACAACATTCCTCTCTTTATTCTCCATTCTCTTCATAACAGCTTCTCTTTCTTTTCTAAACCTCTTTCATGCTTTTTTCTTCTGTTTTCATGACATTCTTCTTCTTTCTTGCCGCCGCCTTCTCATTTATTTCCACTTCCTTTTTCTCATCTTCTTTTCCTTTCCCTCCACCTCTTCCCCTTCCCTTGCAATTTCTTCTCTTTTTTTTTTTTTTTTTACTCTCACCGTCTCTTCTCTAGATTCTAACACTTTACCCCACCTCACATTGCGTTGAGCTGTATTAACAATGTTGATCTTGACGTCGCAAAAAAAAAAATGCCCGTATACTTTTAAAATCTATTGATTGCAGTGAATATAATTCTACTTAGGCCCTATTAAACCACTGTCCCATAGCTACCGCCCAGGCAATAATATCTGTAACAAGCTATTCAACCCATTTTCAACCTTGACAGGTACCTTTCTCTAATTGTCGCGACTTTCCTTATTCTTACTACAAGATCTATTGTCATGGTGTCCACTTTACTCTTTCATCGAGAGAACGGTATTGAATTTAGATAGGCACACACTCATATGAGGTTTCAAATCTGTTTGTAGAAGATGATCGCTTTGAAAAGGGAGCAGAAATGGCCCCATTCAGTGGGTTGGATGAAATACCAACCCTTGGCCCCCTCGTCTTTCTAAAATAGTCTTAATTAACATTGCAAAGTCAGGCTCGGCTAACAATGGGAAAGGTTCCTCCCTCCGAACTGTATTTTCCCATTGCTACCCCGACTCCACCTTACAATCGTTTAAGGCTCCCGCTGGGCTGTTTTTACACTGACTCGCGTTGAAAACCAATCCATCTTTGAGAAGGCAAAACAGATTTGCTTAGAATCACCTTTTCTTAAATTAAAACCAGCTCTTCCTGGGTTTTTTTTTGTTTGTTTTGTGTGTGTGTTTAACAGGACTGGCCTTTTTCAGCCTCTCGTTAACCCTGCCCCATGCACTTTGTTACAAACCTCATATACCAGTCAGTATGCGTTTTCGCTCCCTACGCTCTGACTTTTGACAACAGCTATTCGTTTTTATAAGTGGTCAGGCTGGTGATGGCACATTGTAACACCCCCTCCTTTTTCGATTACTGGGGTGTGAATGGGGATAGTTTTGTCAACGTACCTGCCAACACACAAACTGTACACAGTCACATTAATTTGGATACATCAATAAGTCCGTAGCCTCATGGTGTAAAAGAAAATTCACTTACTTCACATAACAAATATTTATTTTTCAACATAATCTCGTCCTTTATCAATGCACATATTTCAGTGATAGATACACAACAGTTTTGAATGCACATATTTCAGTGATAAATGCTCAACAGTTTTGAATGCAGATATTTCAGTGATAAATGCTCAACAGTTTTGAATGCACATATTTCAGTGATAAATGCACAACAGTTTTGAATGCACATATTTCAGTGATAAATGCACATCAGTTTTGAATGCACATATTTCAGTGATAAATGCTCAACAGTTTTGAATGCACATATTTCAGTGATAAATGCACATCAGTTTTGAATGCGCATATTTCAGTGATAAATGCTCAACAGTTTTGAATGCACATATTTCAGTGATAAATGCACAACAGTTTTGAATGCACATATTTCAGTGATAAATGCACAACAGTTTTGAATGCACATATTTCAGTGATAAATGCACAACAGTTTTGAATGCACATATTTCAGTGATAAATGCACAACAGTTTTGAATGCACATATTTCAGTGATAAATGCACATCAGTTCTGAATGCTCGTATTTCAGTTTTGAATATTTCACAGCTATAGAACATTATACACAATCCATAAATTACAAAAAAAAAAACAGCTTGAAATTTTAGTTTTTAGTAGAATTTGGTTAAAATAAGGCCATTCTTTTAAAGTTATTTTCTGCATGGAATGGTTGTAGATGCACGGGTGGTGCAATGGATAGCAGAATGAGAAATCGGAGAGCCAAGTTCGACTTCAAGTCGAGTTAGTTACATTCATTTACGCGCAAGTATCCTTCAGTAGTATATAAATCTATCTCTTCTCCCCTAGCTATGGGTTAAATAGCAGGGCAAACTCTATTCTATAGCCTTTGTTGGCGAATACGTTTTTCCACATGTACAATGATAATAAATGTCTCGCATCGTCAGTGTTGTATCCAAGCTGTCATGATTGTTGTCAATTTTAAATACCTGAGTCATATTTCAACAGAGGATGGAAAACGTAGCCCCAAAACACGCAATGGGATAACTAAAAATGCCTTCCATAAGTTAAGCAAGGTATTAAAAAAGGGAAAAATTTAGTTAGAAACAAAGAAAAGATCGCTGAATTTCGATGTATGTTCCTATATGTCAGCAAATACTGGATAATTTGTCTCACATATGGACAGAAGACTAAATTGGGTGTTTATTTTTTACGGTTTATCAACACTTTGTGGATTATTTAAAATCGAAATATAGTTTTTGGGGTGGTAATTCTTCTTTTTCTGTGGGGGAATATTGAATTAACAATTTTTGGAGAATAATGACGTTTTTGTTTACAGATACAAGCCAAATAAAAGGGAAATATTGTTTTTGCGCATGTGTTACTAAAGAAATCTAATAATTTTTGCCACGATTAGAGTTGAGGATGGCTTTATGTGGAAGATGTGGAAAAAACACTAACCCACTGTTAGTATTCTCTCGTTAATAAAGGACACAGACGTGTCCGAAAATTCCAATTTTTAACAGCTTTTGTCGCCATGCTTCTATTTGGTCAAAATGCCTACTAATATACAATGAATATGATTAATCTTATTATTATTACTTTTATCTCTCGAATTTCTTTCATTGGCCTACTATATATATATATATATATATATATATATATAGATAGATAGATAGATATATAATCTGTAGAAAAAGACAATAGGAAAACTGTGTAGCTTTAACCGACGTTTTTGTCTTAAAAGTCCGCATTGGACGAAACGCGTCGGCTAAAACTATACAGTTTTCCTATTGACTTTTTTCATATATACTAGCAGTCGAGCCCGGCGTTGCCCGGGGATGTAACAATAAGAGATAGATCAAGTATCGACCATCATAAAGACTGAAAAATAAAATTGACAAAGATTGTTTAAGGTTGACGGACACGCATGTCTTAATTAGTTTTCTTTTTTTTTTTTTTTTTTTTACGAATTGGTCAAACCCAAACTCAAACAAAAACATTGTTTTCAATCGTTATGAGTCTACCGATTGAATAAAATTTTATTCTAAACAATTGTCTTGTAAATGGAATTTTTAAAGCATTCTGAATGTAAAAATAAAGAAAAAAGTGTGCAAGACAATAAGAAACACTACCTGCCAAAACAAAAGTGAAGTTTTGTTGAAATCGGTTGAAAAATGTAGGAAATCCGATCCCATATATAAACGAACACACGCACAAATTACCTGGGTTTTATAATAAGTATAACTCGATATGAGTTGCCCCCCTTTCATTCTCTTGATGCCTCTTAATCGTGTTTTCAAATTGATTTCGTGCAAAAACAATTGTGTTTTTCCAATTTTTGGCGCTGTCAGAAACACCGCAAGGTAATTTTACGTAGTTCTGTGAAGTTTTGTTGAAATCGGTTGAAAAATGTAGGAAATCCGATCCAGTATATAAACGTACAGACACACACACACACACACACACACACACAACCTGGGTTTTATAATAAGTATGATATATATATATATATATATATATATAGGTAGGTTTGCCTGGCTCTTTAGGTTCATATTTAGATTTGCTCTACTTAGTGTATTGAGCACTTTACGTAGTTACTTTAGCTTTACTCGTTTTGGAGGGGGTTTTTTTCTTTGGACTCTGAACTTGGATTCTGGACGATTGTTTTCGCCTCAATTTCATGGTCTTCTTTATTTTTTTTTATCCCTTATTTTCCCTTGTACATTGGTTTGTTCAATTACAAGCCAAAACACCTAAGATTTTTCCAAACAAGTATAACTATATATATACTCGACTCTCCCGTCGAATTCGAAGTATGAGGGTCAAGCAGATCAGTTCCTAGGGAACTGACAGTCCGACACCAGCACATGAAATTTGATTAGAGTGGTGAAGGTTTCGTGCAGGACCAGCCACACTTTTTGAAGGGCCGAATACAGAGACCTGGTGCACGACGTGCCACAAGGTCCCCAAACGACCCTCTGCAGGTTTTAAATTCAGAGTTGTCCTTCTCCAAGACCAGGGGCCATCCAATGCTATAGAACCCAGTCTGTCCTGCTATTTACCCACAGCTGGAGGGAGAAGAGGATGCACACCTTTCCCAAGGGTATTAGCACGTAAGTGAATGTAATGGATTCGACTGGAATTCGAACTCGGCTCTCCGATTCTTCAACCTAATCCATTACTCCAACACACACACACACACACACACACATGTGTGTGTGTGTGTGTTGGAGCAATGGATAGCGGCCGTGTGGTTAGAACGTTCGCATCTCACCATGGTCGATTTGTTATCGGACTGGAGGGGGCGATCCCAGCGTACGGCATCTTTGGAAAGTGCCTGAAAACCATACCACGGCTTGACCCAATCCTTGTGAGTTAAATTGGGTAGACGAAACCCTTATGCGACCGTCGGTAGCTATACCAGCACGAAGTCACAAGTCATCGTGACGGAGGGCTTGAGCGTGCTGGTCCTGTTCAAATTGTTGATCAGGCTAGATTACACACTCTTTCACACAAACTGTAACTAAGGTCTGCTCAGCATAGTTGCAGTATAAACCACAGGTGGGCTCTGTGGGTGTTGAATAAACATATATATTGTAAGTCTGAGCGTTACGACAGTCCCAACCTACGACGATTCAGGGTTACTTATGCCCTTCATTGTGGCTCCCAAACGTAGTGTAACCTCTTCTGGCTGTACTTCGAAGAAGAGGAAAGCCATTACCATAAATGTAAAATTAGACATTGTTAAATGCTCTGAAAAGCGGGGGGTGGATGACAAACATTGACCGGTCGCTTTGCTTAAATCATTCGACTGTCGCTTAAAACGTGTAGATATGTCTGTATATATTGAGTTTCCCTGTAACAGATAAGGACATTTTCTTGTAAAACTAGAAGTTGGTGAATTCCTGATAAAAAAAAAGATAAACAATCTCACGTTTGTTTTTCTATCTTTCTACCCCAGAATTGCTGCTGCTTCCGAATACTACAAGAGAGACAGGATCTTATGCTTCGTCATCTAATCTACTAAGAGCCAATGACATCACTGGCAATAAATATACAAGCAACTTAAAACAATTTAATTTCATTATATTTATTGTCTTCATTTCATTTCATAATATGTATTATATTTATGGCCTCTATATGCGTTGTTCAGTCCTAATTATGTTAACATATGCCATAGAACGTGTTGTTCTAGATAACTATTGCATTAGCATAGGTGAATGACATAAATACTTATTCACGGAAAATTGCTGGTACGTTCCTACTAACACGGACAATCGTGTTACGATGCATCATAAGGACAGAATTCTGTCGTATGTAGAGGACCTTATATATATAGTCAACAACAGACAGCTGTATCACAGCTCATCAGTGTGGCTAGACATCCGATTGCTTCAACCCGGGATCGAAACTCGACCGAATTGACATCAGTCAGAGACTCAGAAGCCATCAGCGCACGAGAAAGGGAATTTTTTAATGCATTATATACGTGCTATATAAACCATATACCGGACAATTCTTAAGAAGAGCGATGCATATATATATATATATATATATATACACATATATTGGACTCTCCCGTCAGTTTTCTGACGTATGAGGGTCAAGCAATTCAGTCCCTACAGATGCCTGCACATATTATTTGATTATAGCGGTGATAGCTTTGTGCAGAACTAACGACACTGTTTGGGAGAGACGAATACAGAGACCGGATGCACTACGTGCCACAAGGTTCCCAAACGACCCTCTGCAGGTTTTGAATTCAGAGTTGTCCTTCTATAGAACCCGTTCTGTTCTGATATTTACCCATAGCTCGGTGGGGGAAGAAGAAGAGGATCCATACCTTTCCTAAGGGTATTAGCACGTGTAATGGATCCGATTGGAATTTGAACTCGCCACACCGATTTCTCAATCCGAGCCGCTATCCATTACCCCAACGTACCTCCTCACACACACACAGATATATATATATATATATATAATTTTGTCATTTTATATATATATATATATATATATATATATAATTTTGTCATTTTATATATATATATATATATATATATATAATTTTGTCATTTTATATATATATATATATATATATATATAATTTTGTCATTTTATATATATATATATATATATAATTTTGTCATTTTATATATATATATATATATAATTTTGTCATTTTATATATATATATATATATATATATATATATATAAACAATTTAGTCATTTTATATATGTGTGTGTGTATATATATATATATAAACAATTTAGTGTATATATAAAATGACTAGAATTTTATATATATATAAACAATTTAGTCATTTTATATATGTGTATATATATATATATATATATATAAACAATTTAGTGTATATATAAAATGACTAGAATTTTATATATATATATATAAAAAATTCTAGTCATTTTGTATATATATGTATATAACAATTTAGTCATTATATGTATAACAGTATATATATATATATATATATATATATATATATATATATAACAATTTAGCCTATATATATATATATATATATAACAATTTAGCCTATATATATATATATATATATATATAATGAGCAAATTGTTATAGCATAAAAAGTCTAGAGATCATCAAACCGGCAAAAATAAATTCGAGACAACATTGAAGCCATGATTCAATCAAATATAAGTTAAGTGACAGTTTTTCAGATAATTTCTCATCACGGTTTATTTGTTCTTTTTACTTGCCTTTCACCCATTTTAGCCTTTGTTTGTTGATGCTTTTTCAAAGTAAATTTTCTTCAACATGCAAACCAACTGATTCCAAAAACACTCTTTAGTTCACTTTCCTGATTTCCGCCATGTTGTCACGATTTTCATTGGAACATCGAAACAAGATAGTCCAATAAAGACAACGTATCAGTCTTGGTGGTTCCTTTCAAAAAGTCACGTTTTTCTTTTTTCTATTTAATATTTCTACAGTCCATTCGGATAAGAGTTGCCATTCCTTGTTTTGCCAAGTGACTATGATTAAGCCGCTTTACCATACAATCCAGGTGATGTTTAGGTTTTCAATAACCTGATAACTATTTTGGAGAATGGTTTTAAAAACAAATTTTTATATTCTCACTCTTACCAGATTCGTGACAGGGAAAAACAAGTTCTGGGGTCATGATGTTCTGAATACTCCGTTTGTGGATACAGCTTTTGCAAGTGACAATTCAATTTTGGGTTTGTTTGTTTTGTTTTGTTTTGTTATTTTTTGTTTTTTTGGTGGGGGTTGTACTTAGTTTTTGGAACAGGATATGACTGAAGTATTGTGGGGTATTCTAAGTGTTCATGGGAAAATAGAATTAAAAGAAAACCACGTTTATTTAAAAGTTTTATTCCTCCACATCAGTTTCGTCATCTCGGCACTTCTGCTAGCGATGACATCAACCATTTGTACAATCTCGGAAGAACTGAAAGTCTTGAGAATTTAACCATCTCAAAAAAAGTTTTTCTTTACGTTACTCAGTCAATCAGTTGTGTGCCATGCGTAATACACGCTTAGGCGATCATGTATCTTTCGGTACATGACTGACGAGGCAGATTTTTTCCCGTAGTAGGTTGCCATTTCTTTCTGCGGTAGACCAGTTGCATCCAAGGCTATAGAACCCAGTTTGTCCTGCAATTTATCCATAGCTGGAGGTGAAGAAGAGGATTCATACCTTTCCCAAGGGTATTAGCACATAAGTGAATATAATAGATTCGAATGGAATTCGAACTCGGCTCTCTGATTCCTCAATCCGATGGGCACCTTTTTTACAAAAATAATCCTATGGTTAAAAAATAGGAAAACTTAAGATGCTAAATTGGGACTGTCAGGTGAATGTCTTGTGATTTCCTTTCGAAGTTCTCGCTGGAATGGGCAGGGATATTGACGTGGTAGAAAAGGATTTTCTGGTGAATCTGTCCATGGCGATTTCTTTGTTAAATTTTAGAAATTTTTTCTCAAATCACTTTCGTCATAAGCAAATGTTACTGTCTTTATCTTCTCTAAATGACACCTAGCAAAATACGCTCAGCCCCCACACCCCAAAAATCTGTCGTCAAAGCCTTTCCTCCTGATCGGCATTTTTTTTTTTTTTTTTTACTCAATTTCCCCCTAGCAAGGCAATAATGCCACTAAAACGGAAGGGACTTGAAAGAGAATGAAGAGATTTTAGAAAGAACCAAAAACCAAATCCTGATCAGGAAACAAAGAATCTCTTTTGCTGACAACTATGCATTATGTCTTCTTATAATTAAGAGACATTTTTTGGCGCTTTTCTTTACTTCCTAGTCTAAGAGTTGTAGCAGCTTGTTTTCAAAGTCGACCAACAACACAGTGTTATTTGCGGACCGTATGTTTAGATTATATCCACCGATAATAAATCCTGTAGGACTTCTAGCTCTCTTGGGATTATCTCATTGTATGAGTGAAATAAATCCGCTTTTTGTTACTTCTCTTTCTGTTTTTGTGTATTTACGGAGCTGGTCCTCTATCGACATATAATTGAAAATTGACTTCAAATCAATAAAACGATTTGAATTAACTAAGATTGATTTAAATATAGAGAGTGAGTTATATAGATAAAAATATAGATAGATAGATAATTAGATAGAAAGAAATGGAGAGATATAGATATGTAAGTAGATAAAAAGAAATATAGATATATACATATGTAGACAGATAAAGATATATAGATATATACATATGTAGACAGATAAAAAGATATATACATATATACATATGTAGACAGATAAAAAGATATATACATATATAAATATGTAGATAGATAAAGATATATACATATATAAATATGTAGATAGATAAAGATATATACATATATAAATATGTAGATAGATAAAGATATATACATATATAAATATGTAGATAGATAAAGATATATACATATATAAATATGTAGATAGATAAAGATATATACATATATAAATATGTAGATAGATAAAAAGATATATACATATGTACATATGTAGATAGATAAAAAGATATATAGGTATATAGATGGAAGATATACAGTGTAACCCGGATATATTATCTGGTCCCAAATTAGAGCCATACTTACCTAAACAAAATAGACAAAACCCGGATATAAGAGACTTCTTCTCCGGTCCCGACAACTCTCTTATATCCTGGTTACACTTTATACATATGTAGATAAAAAGATATATAGATATATACATATGTAGATAGATAAAGATATATACATATATACATATGTTGATAGATAAAGATATATACATATATAGATAGATAAAAAGATATATAGGTATATAGATAGATAAAAAGATATATAGGTATATAGATAGAAGATGTATAGATATGTAGACAGATTATATATATATATATATATGACAGATGGATATGTAGGTAGAGAGACATATATGTAGACAGATGGCTATTCGGACAGATAGAGTTAAATAGATTTTTCGTTGTGTTCGGAGATCGCTTTCCAAAGTATATTGAATGGGTTTGGTTTCATGTTTACAGCATCTTCCGACGTCTACAGAGCTGATCATTAACAGATCTCATTCTAGGGAATCGACGCAAAACAAAGCTCTTCGGACGAAGCAGAAAGCGAACTGCGTTCTGCACTTGGGTAAATGCACCCGCTGCACTCGATACACGCGCTGTTATTTGCCGACGCACTTGGCAACAAACGGCACGAAATCTCCAAGTACCAGCTCTTGGTTTGGTAAACAAAAAAGGATCTATTATTTTTCGTAACTAACAAAATAAATATATAGATAGATCTGAACAGACTGAGATTAACAAGTAGTATATAAGCATAAACGTAGGTAAACAGATGGATATGAGCAAATATATATATATATATATATAGGCTGAGGCAAACAGATACGAAGAGAGATAGACGAATACTTAGATAGATGAAGTAACATAGATAGATAGTCATAGACAGACCTGGATAGATAGTCAATTGCTGATAGACATACATAGATAGAAAGATAGTCGTGGATAGATAGATTGATAGAGAGTCATGTATAGATAGATAGATAGATTTGCGAACAGACCGAGATTGATAAATACATACATATTAATTGAATGGGAACAAATAGAAAAGACTTCAAGTAATTCGTGACTTAGGCTAACAAATCTTGTCTTAAATGATTTCAATTCAAATACTAATAATGAACTAGTGTCGTGGATAGATAGATAGTCGCGGATAGTCATACATAGAAAAATAGTTGTTGATAGACAGAGTCGGGGACAGATAGAGAGATTGATAGAGAGTCCTTGAAAGATAGGTATAGAGAGAGTGTGTCATACATAGAGAGTCGTGGATAGACAGTGTGTCGTGAATAAATAGAGAGTCAAAGATGGTTAGATAGAGTGAGAGAGAGATACATAGAGAATCGTGGATAGATAGAGAGTCATAGACAGATGGATAGAGCAAGAGATAGTCATACATAGAGTCATAGACAGATGGATAGAGCAAGAGATAGTCATACATAGTCATAGACGGATGGATAGAGAGAGTGTCATATATAGAGAGTCGTTGATGCATAGATAGACAGATAGAGACTTATAGAAGAATAGGTAGAGAGTGGTGGATCGATAAAAAATCATAGATAGATAAATAGAGAATCGAAGTTCCCGTTTTTTATTCTGCTTTCCTCTCACTAAAGTCTTCTCCTTCTCTTCCACTCCTAGTAACCCCTTGCGTCTTAGTGTCATTATCGCCGTGCTTGGGATTAAATAATTTAAAAAAAAATACTTGATATCGAGCACGGTAATTAAAAACTGCTTGTTTGGTTTGGTTGGTTTGTTTTGTTTTACAGCATATCAACACCTCAATGGGTTATTTAATGCTGACAAGACTTTTATTACTGTCAAATTTTTTTTTTTTTTTTTTTTTTCAAAAATATATTATTGGTAATACTTTTTTTTTCAATAATGGTAAAAAATTTTCGAAAATAGTATTGCTGGTATTAAAACCCATTTTTATATTTTCATAATGTTTTGACCCCTTTTGGAGGATTAACTATTTGTCCGTAGCTGGGACCCTGACAGGTGCTACCACCCCGGGTCCGGATGGACCTGGGAATACTAGCAATTAAGAGATGGTTTCACTCTCCTCAAAACCTTCTGATCAGGATGTAGTTTGTCTTACCCAGGACACGGATGTAGTTTATCGTCATATTCAGGACGGCAGGCTGCTGGTCTTAAATACGTTATTTTCCAGTAATACCCTGATCGACTGTTTTTTTTTTTGTTTTTTTGTTTTTTTCGGCGAAATAAGAGTTCAGTCGTATGTAATCTAGTTTTATATATGCGGATTTCCAAAATAAAACCTTGTCATGTTTTGATTTTTCCAATTTTAATTCCCCAAATGAGATTGTAAACATTTTTTTTATTGTTTATTTGGTCTTGTTCCAGAATATTTCAATGACGTCATCCGTAGCTTTGCAGTAAAAAAAAAAATATAGCTCGTTCCTGACTTTTGGCAACTTTCATTTATTTTTTATTTATTTATTTTATTCTTTCGTTTATTTATTTATTTTGTTGTTGTTGTTTTCAAGGAAGATTTGTATATTTTTGTATAAGCAGCATATTTTAAATTTTATACTGAGCTCAGACTTAAATATTTCTGTAGGGCGGGAAAGTATGTTTTTTTTCATTCAGATAGTTTTAAATACAGCATCTTTTGAGATTATGAAATGAAGTATTAGACTCCAGTTCTTCTTGCATGTATTAGGTTGGTGCAAAAATAATGTCGTTTTCTCACAAAGTAACATATGTGAGAAAACGACATTATTTTTGCACCAACCTAATATTAGGTTGGTGCAAAAATAATGACGTAATAATGTCGTTTTTTGACGTTAAAAAATACGTCAAAAAACGACATTGTTACGTCATTATTTTTGCACCAACCTAATAAAACCGTAACGCTTTTCTAGCGAGGTTCAGACCTCCGGCTGGGATCAAAGTGTAGTATCTGCCCACGGGCGGATAAACTGCATTTCGCCTCTCAGTTGCGTCTCAGTCTTCGGACAGAGCGCAACTCAGATGTATCTCTCTCTGCGAACAGCGTAACTATTAAGATGTGCCCGGTCTCGGGAAACAGCTGCCCGAGGAAGTACCACCCTCATTGCACGAAAGAGGGGAGTGTCGGTAATCATATCGATGCCGCCGCAAACGACGGTTGCGGGGACTGGGCTATTTCTGAACCTACCCCGGATCCACATACTCGGGCTCATCCCATTAAACTGAACTTTTGGGTGTATCACCTACGGCACTTTAGACGACGACGACTGTCAATAAATGTTTTATGTTACCAAAATACAGTGTCCCCAAAAATTTGACATCGTTTCGCAGGTCAATAATTTTGGCAATTCTTGTTAAAATAGCCTCAAATTTTCACAGAATCTTTAGAAACAGATCAAGATTTTATATTTAATGGAAGGGAACAGTACGTGCTTATCGCAATGAGAATCTGACAGATGGATCGGGCATGATGGAGATGAAGACAGTTTTCTGATGAAATGGCCGCTGCGGTCACCGAACATGATTTCTTTTTATGGGGATATGTGAATGGACTGGTCTATATCCTCAACTCTTCCTGCTAGCATTGATGAAATCAAGCAGAGAATCACTTCTGCACTGGATAATGTTACCGGAGACATGCTACAACGTGTTTGGCAAGAGCTTAACTACCGATTTGACATGTGCCGTGTCACAGGCGGTGCACACATTGAACACTTATGAAATCAGTCCAATAATAAACTTATGATGTTCAACACCTAAACTGTTCAATTTCATTGATCTAGACTTAGTAGTTTTCAAGATAATTGATTTTAAAATGATGTCAATTATTTTTTCTGAAGTGGGGGGGCACCCTGTATTTATAAAATATTGTCTGTGAAGAAATTAGTTTAGCTCGCCCGTCAGACATGTTATAGTTTCGTGAAATGTGTAACATGTTGATTAAATACAAAGTTCGATTGAAAATTTCATAGGCTGAACAAGATATTAGGTTGGTGCAAAAATCATGTCGTTTTTTGATGTTAAAAAAATACGTAAAAAAAAACGACATTATTTTTGCACCAACCTAATACTTTCATGGGATGTGAGCAAATGAGGTTTATTTTTCAACATATTCCTCCCCTTGCGGTCCACACACCGCTTCCATCAATGTTGCAGTGCTTGGATCCTATTGGTGAAGAATCTTTCATCTTGTTGGTCAAAAAGTCACCAACAGCAGGTTCCCAAGCAAGTGTTTTTTGGGATTTTTTTTTTTTTCATGTTTGAGAACAGATGATAGTTAAAACCGGAGAATAGGGAGAGCCATCAACCAGTTCAAAGCCACATTCATGCATCGTAGTCATTGAAAACAAAGATTTGTGTGCTGGAATATTATCCAAATGAAACAAGACTCCTTTCATCAGTTTTCTTGGGCATTTGATCGTGATAGCCTTTTGTAACTGCCTCAGCAAATTGGCATAGTACTATTGATTGATGATGTGGCATTTGGTTGATAATCAATTGCCAGAAGAAAAAATACGTAATAGCTATCAGTAAGATTAGATCATTAGGTTGGAATATTTTAGCAAATCCTCCTAATCTTAATCTGCTTAGCTCCTTAAGATTTCCAATTAATCAGATCAGAGGAAGACTTTCTTCATTTATAAACCTTTAAAAGGAGGAAAGTAATCAATTCAGTACTATGAGAATTCTTTTAATCTACAACTATAATGATTGACTTCTAATAATGTCTTTGAATCTCAGATATATATGTATGAGGGTTGGTTGAAAAGTTCATAGACAAACCAGGATATTCTCTTGAAATGTGAGCAAATGAGGTTTATTTTTCAATATAGTGCCCCCCTTGTGAACCACACAGTTCTTCCATCAGTGTTGCAGTGCTTGGATTCTATTCATGAAGAATCTTTCATCTTTTTGGTCAAAAATGTCATCAACAGCAGATATGACATCCTCACTGTGATACTGTTTCTAAGCGTAGTGTTTTTTTCATGTTGGAGAACAGATGATAGTCAGATGGGACCAAATAAGGAGAAGAGGAAAGGTGATCAACCAGTTTAAAACAACAGTTACGCACAACAGCCACTGAAACCAAGGACTTGTATGATGGAGCATTGTCAATCCGCTTTCGTCAGTTTTCCAGGGCGTTTGATCTTGATAGCCTTTCGTGACTGCCTCAGCAATTTAGCATAGTACTCTCCATTGATGGCGTGGCCCTTTTGACGAAAGTCAATAAATACAGAGCATTTTTCTTCCAAAATAGAAAAAAACTACAGATGAAGCAAGCTTGGCCTTCTTTGGAGGAGGTGATGACGGGTATTTCCACTGCATGGATTGTCTCTGGCTCTTCCGAACGTCTCAGTTATTTCCCTTTAACTTAATTCTCCAGGTTTTGGTTCACCCCTGCTGTGGCCTGGTACTGAACTCCCAACTCTTTGGGTCTAGTCAATGGAACTAACAAACACCTTTATCCATTGGGACATGTGTTCTTGGGGAGTTGAGTTAAAGGGAAATAACTGAGACATCCGGAAGAGGCATGGCACGTGGAACTAGAACAAGCTACCCCGGTAGATGAAATAAAGGTTTCGGTTCGAAATTCCAATCAACTGAAGATGGCCGGGGCGTACAACCGCTGAAACGTTGTGAATATAGCAATGAAGATGAGGATAACAGTTCGAAAAATGCAAATAATGCAAATAATCATAATACCTCATCTCAGAGATATAGGCAAACCTTAGCATAGTCGCTCATGTTCTTTATATGAAATATTGCATATCTGTGAGAGCATTAACTTTTTGAGAAAACAATAATCTCCTTCCTGTTTCTTTCTAGTATTTGCCTCTCATTAATCGCCATGTTGAGATGAGGTGTGATGCACTGATCAATATCTACGAATTTCAAAAGGTTTTGATGAGTGGCAAGTTAACCTGCGAAAGAGTGCGGTGTTTGGGTGACCAAGATAAGATTTTATTAGTAGTAGTATTAGAGATATGGTCTCACAAACGGTTCTAACTTTTGATTGTAAGTTAATCTACGATAAAGTCTGGTGGTAGTTTGACCAATATAAAAAGTTAATGTTGCGTTTTTTTTTCTTACTGTTAAATATCAATTCCTATAAAAGACAGAGAAATTTATGTGTAGTATTCTTTTTATATAAGGCTGATTTTTAGGTTCAGTCTTATTAGTAATGATTAAGTTAGATGTTTTATTATTTTTAATAACGCTAAAATCGTATTTTTTTTTATCGTTTCACCCTAAGCGATAATGCCATTCAAACGTGAGGTGGTGGAGAGGGTAACAGGGAGTGAAAAGAGAAAAACTTTAGCGTAAAGGGTTAAGTAAAGGACAAAAAAGAACAAGGTTCAAAAAGACAGAAGATGGTGATTGACGTTGCATTTAAATTTTTGAAAGTTGAAGTTATCAGGGAAGTAAGAAATCGGAAGGGAGTTCCACCGATGTGAAGTGCGTGAAAAGAAACTGTTAGAGTAGAAATGGCGGATGTATCTAGGTAGTTAAGCAGTAAAACGGCGAGACCTACTTGCCAATCTAGTAGCAAGCTGAAATTCATGTAGTAGGCGGCACCAGGGTAGGGGAGCTCGAGAGCAGCTGCCATGGAAATATTTATAGAAAAGGCAGAGAGAAGCCACGTCGCGTTGGTGAGAAAGTGACTGAAGTCAAGATGCTTGGTCAGGATCGATTGCATTACAGATCCTTATTTTGATTTATTTTTTCCCAAGAATCTCGAGATGTAGAGCCGGAACACCAGACCAGATATGCCAACAGCAATATTCAATGCATCGAAAAATGGTAGATTTATAAATGTGCAAGAGGAATTCTAACGGGAATAATTATCAGAATTATTAAGTGATGCGTACATACTTTTTTTTTAGCATTTCACCCCAAGCAAGGCTGGAAGCCACTAGCACGCAAGGATAATTCAAAGGATAAGCGATCTAAAATCCGAAGAAGCTTTGAAAGCTCTTTGAATTTAGCAGTAAGTACTATCAAGCATCCGTTCAGTATAATGTTCTGGGGATGCTTTTCTTTTCATGGAACTGGGTTCTTAAAACCTATTGAAAAGACCCTCAGGAGCGAGCAGTACAAGAGAATTTTAGAGTCTTGTCTGGTCCCTTCTGCTGAAAGGGTGCAAATCGACCCCACCAAGCTTATTTTTATGCAGGATAATGCTCCCTGTCACAAATCAAAATTGATGAAGGAATACTTTGATGAGAAGCAGGTGAGTTTTATGACATGGCCGCCCCAATCTCCTGACCTCAACCCCATAGAAAACTTATGGAGCATTATAAAGTACAGGCTCTCGAGAGAGCAGTTGAGCAACAAAGAGGATTTGATTGTGAATTTCATATCCGAATGGAATTCAATGCTTGGAAATGAGATTTGCCAGAACCTAATCAAGTCAATGCCAAAAAGGGCTGAAAAGGTTATTCAAAATAAAGGAGGACCCATAGATTATTAAATATTTCGAACTATATTACCTATTATAAATAAATTATACCTCTATTATTCTTTATTTAAAGCTGTTCGGTTATGTTTCTATTGATTACTAGTTGCAGGAAATAAGTGAGTCACTTTTTTTGCACAGAGTTTTTCCCTAAATCTCATTTATATCCAAAATTATAATTATCAATAGAATAACTTAGGATGAGTAAACTTTTTTACTAGGTGGTCGGGAAGGGGTCTTTATATTAGTAAGATTAAAAATTAGTTTGACACCAAAAACAATAGGCGGAAAAATCTTTAAGTAAAAAAAATCAGGTGAGTCACTTTTATCGAACAGCACTGTAGGATTTGGAGCGAGAGCAGATAGGAGTGATAGAGAAAAGGATGAAGAGAAGGATAGTGGATAGATCAAGGCAACTGGAGATGTCTATTGACATTATATTTGAATAGTTGGTGATTATAGCTATCAGCGAAACAGGAAAAGGAAGGGAGTTCCACAGGCGAGAGGTGCGAGATATGAAACTATTGGAGTAGAAGAGACGGCTACATTTAACAGTTTCAACAGTGAAAGGGTGTGAACGGGATGCCAGCCTCGTAGGGCGCTTGAATTCATGAAACCTGGGAACCAGCGAAAGTAGCTCATCGGAGCAATTACCATGAAAGTATTTGTAAAAAAGACAGAGGCGACGGCACGTCTGTGACAGAGCGACTGCAGTCGAGATGCCAGATCAGGGCCAATTACATTGCATATCCGTCTTTGGATTGTATCAAGGACCTTGAAACAAACAGAAGGGGCTCCAGACCCTATATGACAGCAATACTCCATGCAAGGGCGAATGGTTGATTTGTAGTTTTGAAGGATCGATTCCGGGGAGAAAAATTTCCTGGCGCGGCACAGGGAGCCAACTTACCTTGCGTTTGATGGCGTTTTCATCTTGTTTAAATTAAGGGTGAGTCTGTTGAAAACGAATTTTTTTTTTTTTTCATCCAAATTGTTGTTTGTGTCATTACTTTTTTTTTAAATTAAAATTTGATTTTACTTGAATATCTGTCTGTATTTCTGAGACGAGGTACTGTGATTATTTACACTATTTACATCGTTCGGACTGTTGTCCTCCTCTTCGTTGTCATATTCACGACGTTTCGGCCGTTGTACGCTCTGGCCTCCTACAGGTGCTTGGAATTTCGAACAGCACCCTTTATTTCGTCCATCGGGGTAGATTGTTCTAGTTCCACGTGACATGCCTCTTCCGGGTGTCTCAATATCAGCTAACTCCTTTTAACTCAACTCTCTATGTTTTGTTCACTTCAGCTGTAGCCAGGTATTGAACTTTGAGTCAAGTCTCTGGATTCAACAAACACTTTTTTCCACTGGGCCAGGGGTCCTTATAATTTTACTTGCTTATCATCGACTTGGTTTGGGAAATTATTATTAGGTGCTGGTTTCAGTTTACTGATGATTTTATAAAAGATCTGTGAAGAATATATTACTTTAGCTTGGTTGATCATACAACAGCTGTGAGGATATTCATTCTGATATTTAAGTACAATAGAATCCCTGAAAACCGGACTAAAGGCCTTCCGGATATGAGGAATTGGTTACAAAGTCCGGACATGAGGGGGTTATATTTAGATTAAAATAAAAGAACTGAAATCAGGTTTAACATTTATTTCCAATGTTTTATAGTAAACAAAATAATCTAATGGTGAGTGAAATATAACGGAATTGATTTTAAGGAAAAAAGAAAGAAATTATGTAATGTTAATGAAAATTCATTAAATTAAATATGCCACGTATGCAAAACAAATAATGTAACAAAGATTTTTTTAATCGCTGTTGCATGATGATTCTTTCTCTTCTAATGTCATTCTCAACTTTTTTCCGCATTTCGTTTTGCTTTTGTTCTTGAATTTTTTTTTAAACGAAAGACACTTTTTAACTCTGCGTTCGTTATTGCAATCGTCATAGCTGAGTGCTGGCTTTCTTTCCATAAAATTGACAACCTTTTTCAAAAGCTTTTTCAATTTCAGTCCAGGTTTCATCATAATCATGTTTTTTATTTCCTTGTTGATTGTGACATGGTGAACACTGAAGAATAGTTTCTTTGGAAGATTTTGTATCATACAATGTTGACTTTTCTATGTTGAACTCAGCCATTATCTACAATGAACTTTCACCAGTGTCTAGTCTGTTTAAAATTTCCACCTTTTGCGATAATTCCAAAGTTGTTCTTTTCCTCTTATTCCCATCATCTTTTGCACGAATACAAGCCATTAGGGTGAAATAAGTATAAGCAATTATCCAAAATAAATTTCCTGAAAAACAGAAATTTCAAATCAGTTACATATCACCCAAATAGTTCAAATATACACATCAAAATCATGTCCGGATATGCGGGATTCCGGATATGAGGCACTCCGGATATGAGGGATTCCGGATATGACGGATTATGCTGTATATATAAGAATTTAACTGTTTTCTATTGTCACTAATAGTATGTTAGTGTTATCTCCTGTTTAATATTACTTGTTATATTGTGGTCTCGTGTGATCGTAGGCTGTGTTGATCAGTATGTGCACAAATTTCAGTAAATTTGTTTAGCGGCATATCAACACTTCATGGATCATTTAATGCCGAAATTTAATTTTCATAAGAACCTTTGTAACTTCTTTTACGGAAATGCATTGCTGGAATTTTTTTTTTTTTTTTTTTTTTTTGCAAAATTGTATTTCTTTTAATTTTTTTTGAAAATGTATTGCTGATATTTTTAGTATAAAAGTGTATTTTTTTTTTTTTTTTTTTTTTGCTTTCATTGTGTTTTGACCCCTATTTCCCCATAGTTGGTAACCTAACAGGTGCTACTACCTCGGGTCCTGGGAACAACATCAATTAAAAAGTGGTTCCACGCCCCTCAAAACCTCTAATCTCCTGATCACAGGCCTTGCTCCTGAATGGAGATTATCGTCATAGCCAGGTCTACCGTCCTTTTGAAAAGTGACATGTTAACCTCCGAGAAAGTTTGGTGGTTGTGTGACCTATATAATAATTTAATATTATTATTAGTAGTAGTAACAGCAGTAGTGTCAGTGATACATTCTGGCGTAGGACAGAAGGATTCGTAAACAATATTGCTTTTACATAAGGGTGGTTTATATACTCTGTGTTAGCAATAATGATAAGCCTAGATGCATTATTTTTTATAATAAATGATAAAATCGTAGTTTTTTTCTAGTCATTAAATGATATGTACCTACATGTTACTTTTTATGGCCTTTTATATTGTTTATGGTTTGGACGCTTCTAGTTAGAATAAAATAAGTCTGTTTTTTTTTTATATTAGAATTGTTGTTTGTATTATTTTCCTAAAATTCTTTCACGCTAATTTAATTGACCCATCATCGACTTCGTTTGGGGAACTATTGATAATAATTGTTTGTTTTATATTACTAAAGATTGTATAAAATAATGTGTGAAGAAGAAATTAGTTTAGCTTGGTTGATCATGTTCTGTATGACAGCCATTTTATATCTATGCGGACATTGACTTCGTTAATTAAGAAGACCAGGAATTTATCTGTTCTTTTTTGGAACTAAACAACGCTAGCGTTCTTGATAATGACGACCGATGGTCGAAAGTCCAGCAACAAAATACAATGAACTTTGGACAGTTTCTTTATAAATTTGATTAGCAATTTTTACAGCTGGTGCGCATTCTG
>OZ010613.1:41930607-42053107 GCA_963932145.1 Acanthosepion lycidas
GAACGCGGACAAGATTTGAGTTCATTGTCAGAGATTTAGAGATTCTTAAATATCATGTGGAAAAAAAAAAACAGAATTTTGTTGCTGTCTCGAACGCCTTTTTTCCAAATATAAGTCGCTTGCATAAATAGATAATGAACTATGATAGCTAGGAAGGTAAATAATGGACTTAGATAATTAATATAGATAGATAGATAATGAATTTAGATAATGAATATAGATAATGAATTTAGATAATGAATATAGATAATGAATATAGATAATGAAGTTAGATAATGAATACAGATTAAGAATTTAGATAGATAATGAATTTAGATAATGAATACAGATTATGAATTTAGATAGATAATGAATATAGATAATGAATACACATAATGAATTTAGATAATGAATACAGATTATGAATTTAGATAGATAATGAATATAGATAATGAATTTAGATAGATAATATCATAATAAATAATGAATTTAGATAGATAATAAATATAGATAATCAAATTAGATAATTAACTTAGATGGATAATGAAGTTAGACAACTAAATAGATAATAACCTTAGATGTAAGAAGTAAATGAATTTAAGGAAAGAGAATAAGTGAAGAATTTTGTAATTTTTGACTCGAGCTTAAAAAGCCATATACCTGACCACAAAATACGGAAAAACTGTCAACGGCTTGCAAGTCACTTCCAGTTTTGTTGTGTGTCTGTGTGCAGGCGTAAAACAAGTGTTTTTATGTATCGGCATTTTTCTATGTAAACATATTTTTACTCGCGTACACACGAACTGAATGAGGCTCTCGTAAAGTAGATGTTCCGAACGAAGAAGGAAAGTCAAAACAAACGAAAAATAGGGGAAAGAAAAACGAAAGATAAGGATGAAAGAAAGACGAGGAATTCATGAATGAATAATAGTTTAAAAGAAAGAGAAAAGAAAGATTTTAAAAGAAGAAAATTTGAAAGAAATTATGAAAGAGAAACGAAGAGAAGAACGAAAGATATTGAAAGAGAAATAAAGAAAATAAAAAGAGAAAAGAAAGAAAGAAAGGGGGGATGAATGAGAAGAGGAAAATAAAAGAGAACGAAGGAAGGAGCGAGAAAAGGGAAGATAACAAAAAGTAAAAGAAAGAGTAAAGGAAAGAAAAAAAGAAAAAGTACGGATAAAAGAAAGGAAATGAAAAAAAAAAAAAGAAAGAATAGCAAAAAAAAGAAAAGAAAAAAATTAAAAACGAGAAAAGGGAAGGCAAAAGAAAATAAAAGAACGGGAAAGGAAAAAGAAAAACGAAAGGAAAAAGAGAAAAGGGGAGAAAAAGAAAAAAACGATAAGAGAAAAGAAAAAGGAAAGGAGAAAGAAGAAAACGAAAGAAAAAAGAAAGAAGGAAAAAATAAAAGAACGGCGAACAAAAAAAGAAAGAAAAAACAAAAAATAAAATGAAAGAACGATAAAAAGAAAGAAAAAACAAAGAAAAACAAGAAAAGAAAAAAGAAAGAATAAACAAAAAAAATAAATGAAAGAGAAAAGGAAAGAAGAAGAGAAAAAAAAACGAGAGAAGGGAAGAAAAGGAGTTGGCCGTGTTTCTGAGTCGATTTCTACACTTCGTGTTTCGATGAGGGCAAATTTTGTCGTCCGGGTGATTTTGTGTTGAAAAATGTGTGTGTGTGTGTGTGTGTGTGTGTTCGCCAAATGGTGATCGCAAAAATAAATATATGAGAATGTGACAAATGAGAAAATGGCCCTGATAACAAAGACGTATTAAATATCGAAGATTTTAGGGATGTAAACTAATGGAAGATTGTGTTGCGTCATCTCGGATGAAAAGGATTCACTGGTTGATTTTTAAATACTGCCTTCACTTTGGCTCGTACACGGATTACAGGCACCAGAGAAAATTATACAACTGCTGCAAACACTTCACGAAACAAATTTGACAGAAAGATTTTCGCAGATTATATAGAAATTGCTAGAGAGCGGAAAGACTATCTAGCGACAAAATCGTGTGTAAAGAGGATAACCTGCCTGGAAAATCGACATTGGACACTCAGTCAGGGAAGTCAGAGTGAATTACACAATTCTCAGATAGATAATGATATGATTAAAAAAAAAAGAGAGAAAGAAAAGGACAGTAGATAGTGATAGATAGATCTGAACAGAATCTGTGAATGAAAAATAAAGTCATATATATATATATATATATATATATATATATATATATATATATATATATGTACATACACATGGTGGATAGCGGCTCGGATTAAGGAATCGGAGAGCCGAGTTCGAATTCCAGTCAAATCCGTTACATGCACTTACGTGCTAATACCCTGGGAAAGGTATTAATCCTCTCTTCACCCTCCAGCTATGGGTAAATAACACGACAAACTGGGTTCTATAGCCTTGGATGGTAACCGGTCTAGGAGAAGGACAATTCTGAATTTAAAATCTGCAGGTGAGTCGTTTTGGCCCTTCAAAAAGTGTGGTTAGTTCTGGAAAAAGCCTTCACACTATAATGAAATGGCTGTCGGTTCCTAGGAACTGAGTTGCCTGACTCCGATACGTCGGATACGACGGGAGAGTCCACCATATATATATATATATATATATATATATATATATATATGTAGATAGAGAAGATAGATATAGATATATAGAGAATATTGGTAGATAAAGATATATAGATAAAGAATATACATAGATATAGTTAGATAATATAGATATCCAGGGTGCGATCAGTAAATTGTAGCCGTTATATATTTTAAATTTCGCGCATACTCGTTGTTTGTTTTCGATTTTGTCAACAGCAAACTATAGTAGGGTCAGTTGGGTACTATCCGTGAGAAAAAGATCACCATGACGCAATCTACTCAGCCAAAAATTTGGAAACAGCATGTTGTACTGCTTGGAATTCGCACCGGAAGCTCCAATACGAACATTTCAAAGTGTTTGAGTGTCGGTCTAAGGATAGTGAAGAGAATTCGGAAAGAGTTGGATGAGTTTAATGGTGAATACGAAGGCACGGCAGCCCGGAAAACTCACTCTGGCCGTTCTGATAAGAAAAGAACTCTACACTAAACACGGAAGACTACATCAAGTTCCTTGAGGAGGTAGTGCTGCCCTGGGTCAAGATGGTGGTCGGTGGATGATTCTATGTCTTGTAACAGGACCCTGCACCATGCCACACAATCAGGAGAACCAAATCGGGGCTATTGACAATTTCTGCGACCATATCATCCTTTACATCTGGTCACCTAACTCCCCAGACTGCAACCCTCACCCTTGATTATTATATGTGAAGTGGAGTTGAGCGAGAGACCAACAAAATTCTTTGTAACACCAAAGATGAACTGAAGGCAAGGAATATAGCAGCATTCACCAGCTTAAACAAGGAGTCTGTCCAGAAGAGTTGCAGGAGATTCCGAAGTCGTCTGGAGGCGGTGGTTAAAGTCAATAGCAACTTTATTAAATAAATATCATGTTTATTACGAGATATTTTTGTGCAATTTTGGTAAATATATTCTCTTAAAATGAAATGTCAATGTTAATTTTACTTTTGCGTAAATTAGATGACAATTTATCATCGCACCTTGTAGATAGATAATATATATATATATATATATATATATAGAGAGAGAGAGAGAGATGGATAGATAGATGATATATATAGATAGAGAATATAGATAATATATATACATAAATAGAGAAGATATGTGGATAAAGAAAATATATATATATGTAGGGAATATATATATATAGACAGAGAGATTGCGATTATATATACAGAGAGAAATAGATAGATGGAGAATATCGATAGATAGATAATATATCAACAGAGAGAAAGAGATAGATGGATAGATGATATATAGATTGATAGAGAATATAGATAGATAAATAGAGAATGTATAGAGAGAGAATATATATATATATATATATATAGAGAGAGAGAGAGAATATATATATATATATATATATAGAGAGAGAGAGAGATAGATAGAGAATATATATATATAGAGAGAGAGAGATATAGATAGAGAATATATATAGAGAGAAAGAGAGAGAGAGAGATAGATAGAGAATATATATATATAGAAAGAGAGAGATATAGATAGAGAATATATATATATATATAGAAAGAGAGAGATATAGATAGAGAATATATATATATATATATATATATATATATAGAAAGAGAGATATAGATAGAGAATATATATATATATATATATATAGAAAGAGAGAGATATAGATAGAGAATATATATATATATATATATATATATATATATATATATATATATAGAAAGAGAGAGATATAGATAGAGAATATATATATATATATATATATAGAAAGAGAGAGATATAGATAGAGAATATATATATATATATATATATAGAAAGAGAGAGATAATATATATATATATATATATATAGAGAGAGAGAGAGGGAGAGATAATATAGACAGAGAATATATATATATATATAGATATATCAGTAGGGAAAAGGAACAGATGGGTATTGATACCATGATAAACAAATTAATAGAAAGAAAGAAAAAGAAAGCGATGTTGATAAGACGAACTTAGATAAAAATGACAACAAATAAACTAAAGGGATGGATATAAAGACAAATTGTCATTTGAAAGGAAATTGTGATCATAGACAGAAAAAAAGAAAGGGTTGAATACTGATGACAACAATCGGAAGATAAACAAATTCGAAGATAAATGGCTGAGAACAGATTGACTGAAGAATATAATCATAGATAGAAAAAAAGAAACACAACTATATTGAGAAGCTAAGGGTAGATAAATGTAAGAAACGTAAATGGATAGAATTAAGTAGACTGATGAAAAAATACGACCATACATATCTATCTATCTATCTATCTATATATATATATATATATATATATATATATATATATATAGATGGATGCATAGACAGTAAAAGGCATAGATTGACATTAAGTTAGATAGTTAGATAGTCAATAAGAGACAGACAGGCAATAAGACAGACAACAAGAGATAGATAGATAGATAGACAATAAGAGATAGATAATAACAAATAGACAATAAGAGATAGATAATAATAGATAGATAATAACAGATGATAAGAGATAGATAGATAGACAATAAGAGATAGATAATAATAGATAGATAATAAGAGATAGATACATAGACAATAAGAGATAGATAATAATAGATAGACAGATAGACAATAAGAGATAGATAATAATAGATAGACAGATAATAACAGATAGATAATAATAGATAGATAGACAATATAAGAGATAGATAATAAGAGATAGATAGACAATAAGAGAGAGACAATAAGAGATAGACATTAAGAGAGAGAGAAATTAACAGTAAGAGACAATGACTGACAGTAAGAGGCATAGCTAGATAGATTAACAGTAAGAGGGATAGATTGTAAGAGACATAGATAGACATTAATAGACAGATAGCTAGATAGATTAACAGTAAGAAGCATAGATAGATTGTAAGAGAGATAGTGATACGGATGAAAAGATGGGGATAAGCTGAGTTAGATAGAAATTAAGAAACAGGTAGATAAGCCATTGATTGATTAATTAAAAAATAAAAGACTGTGATTGAAAAGTACGAAGATAGATAGATAGATAGATAGTTAGGCAAGCAGGCTGAGAGGAAAGAAAGAGAAAAGCAAAGTAGAGAAAATAAGGGTGGGGAGAGACGACCGCAAGAAAAAAAAATAAAGAATTTTATTTTGAAACGTTCAACAAATCCAAACAAAAGAAGAGGTTAAAGCAAAAATGATCTTGGAAGAGAAAAAAAAATTAATAATAATAAGAAATAGAAACGTCAACAGAAATGGAGAAAAACAAGAAAAAAGTTTTTCAAAATTGAAATAAAAAGAACCCCCACCACCAACACCAAAAAAAAGTAAGGTTTCAGACTGAAGGGAGGAAAAAGAAGGTTTTGCCCGGTGAGTCTAATGCTGGCCTTACCCCCTCCAATGCACTGATTGGGGTAACTAACTGACAATTGAAAAAGCACGGCTTAGCGGAGGGGAGAAAACAGAACGACCCGTTGTTGTAACAGCCAGCTCCAACGTGGTATTCACAAAAACACCTATCGTTATATATCCGTATATATTTATATAGATGCGCGCGTGCAATCTATGTTGTGTATAGCGTCCACTTTGGTCACCCCGGTCACGGGGCCCGGGAGGAAGGGGTCGTTTTCGTTTATTTGTTTATTTTTGAAGGTGGGGCTCTATAAGGTACGTTTTGTGCCTTTTCCTTTCTTTCTTCTCTCTTTTTTTTTTTTTTTTTTTTTTTTTTTTTGAGGCAGAAGAGCTGACGCATAGATAGTCATAAAAAAAGCGTTCGGATTGGTTTTGGTTGTGAGCGAGCGAGAAAGTAAAGAAAGAAAGAAACAAAGAAAGAAAGAAAAACAGAAGGGGAAGGAAGAGAGCAAATAAATAAAGAAAGAAAGAAAAGAAAACAAGAAATAATGGGAGAGAGAGAGAGAGAGAGAGAGAGAGAGAGTTTTGGGGGAGGGGCACTGGCTATTAGATCGCACACCCGCACGCACTCACACGGACTTTTAACAAGCGAGCAAGTGCCCGTACTGGCTATAGGCAAGAACGCCCGCACACATTTAGCAGTGGTGTTGTAGATTCTTGTAACTTGGGGGTTAGTTCGCTTGTTGGTATCTTTATGTGTAGAGTTAGTTATTTTACTAACTTTACTTATATAGAGATATATAAATATATATATATATATATATATATACATATATATATATTATTTTTAAATTATCTTCATTATTATTATTATTATTATTTATCCCCTCCCGCACAACTGTAGTCTTAACCTCCCTCAGTTCGGGCGCTAAAAACTCACTAAGAAACGTCATTACCTGCTCTCTGCATTTTCAGAGTGACGTTCTCTTTTCTTTTTTCTTTTTTTTTCTTTTTCACGTATATAGATATATCTGTAGCGAGACCGGCGAGGGGGAGGGGCAGCAGGCGGTGATGGTGGGGGCACTGGTTTTAAGATACTCACACACCAGTTCATTACTGTTGTTGGAAGCGGCCAGACTCGCTTCTTGAGTTTAAGAAACGTCCCTTTCTCTATTAGGCTTTGCAGACGTTTTACAAGCAGAGATGTATTCACGCTCGACTCGGATATGGGAAGGTTTACCATTATGATACTTTCTGTACTGTGTTTACTATTGTTTACCAGTCATGGCTTCTGCCTTGGTAAGTAAATATCAATTTCTCTCCACTCTCTACAGATATACGTACGCAACGTTTCTACCTCGTCAAAACAGATAGTGTTTTCGTCTCTCACTCGTGGATCTTGGAGCTAAAAATCCCCCGATTTGCACACACGCATTTAAACAACAAAATATATTTTTTTTTTAAATAAATATTTTTAATTCGTGCATCTTATGTTATTTTAATAACTTATTAATTCTAATTTTGAAAGTTTCTAATTTGTACGAAGTTTAAACTTTAAGGCCCTCTTATCATTCGTTTTTAAGGAAATTTAAAAAATAAAAACAGTAAATGCCTCCCCGTTTTCGAAAAACACCTTTCACACAGTTTGTTTATTTCAAAATTTCTTCATATTTACGTCCCTCATAACATATTATTTCTTCTGTCTATCCCCCGCCCCCCGCAAAAAAACAAACTCTCCCTCCCTCTCTCTTGTAATACAAATAAAAAGCTTCTTTTTTTTTCCTCTCTCTCTCTCTCTCTTTTACCCTGAACCTTATAAATGAAAATGCAATAAGTAACGTTTTAAAATTCACTACTAAAAAATTAGCACACAAAAGTTATATCTTTGGAATTTAAATTGTTTTCTAAAGGGTACCCTTCTTACAAAAAAAAGGGTACCCTCCCAACAAGAAGATAACATTTATTATTTCAACTGAAACATGTTTGAAAACTTTCCTTGGTCTGATCTGTTTTTCTTTTTCTCTTCCAAAGAAGAAACGAAATAAGGTTAAGTAATTGACATTTATTTAAATCTAGCATCTTTTAATTAAATCTAATTTCTTACACACGCACACTAATATATATAATATATATATATATATATATATATATATATATATATATATATAAATTTAATCCCCTTAAAAGAAGAAAAAATACTTCGCTCGTGTACGAATCGTAAATTTTCGTCTTTTCACTAGGATTGAACAATAAATTAAAATGTAAGTATGTTGACGTGGTGTGTGTATATACATATGTATTTCTGTGTACACGCTTAGGACGCGTGTGCATATGTGTGTCTGCTGATACTGTGTACACAGGGGATTTATGTAAGCTTCTTACGAGTGAAAAGTCAAACATTTTCTTAACACCTACGTCTCAAGATTGCTTAGTCTCTTTTAAGGAGATCTTTCTCGTCTACTGAGAGAGTATGTTTTACTTTTGTGTGTGTGTTTGTCGAAAAGAGGGAGTTTTAATTTGATAGTTACTTGTAGTTAAGTCACAAGATGTTTTGACAGATATAAACCCAAATTACCTTTCTTTTAAAATGCACTCTTGTTAAAAGCTTAGTGTTTGTTTTTAATTAGTTTGTCCAAGAAATATTTGTCAAATAGTTTCTACTAGTTTGAAAACAGGTGCGTGAACATAAGAAGAGTGTAAATTTCGCACATGAAAGAGAAGACTATTTTGGGGAGATGTCACATAGGTAAACAATACGCGTGTGTTTTTATATTTTCAGATATAATTTTTCTTTCTACGTTGTAGATGTGTTAAACACCTGGTTATAAAAAGAAATGTCATTTTAATTTTTAAAATGACACCAACATCATGCTGAAGAAAGATGTTTTAATTTTATTATTTGTTTCTAACTTGTTACAAATTTGTGTTGTACAATAATCGGCATTGGGACCATGCACTTTTTATTTATTTCGGAATCTTTCTTGTATAGGAATATTAAGCTAAGCACGTCGGATTTTGAATTTCATATCTATATATATATATATATATATATATAAGCTTATAAAACTAAGTTCGTTATCCAGTTTTATATGTAAATTTATTATCCCTACCGTTTCTCTAAAATTTAGAAATATTTAGTTGCAACTTTTTTTAAGCAAACTTAAAACATCTTCTAAAACTTAGTTACACTGTGTGTGTATGTGTGTGACTTTATAAAATGTCTGTGATGACTTTTTACGCATCATGAGAAAAAATGTATTCCGTAGGTAAAAGTTTACTTTACATTTCTTTTTTTTTTTTTTTTTTTTTTTTTTCTTGTTGATAGGTGGCATAACTCTTTGGTGCCAAACATGTAACAATTCTCTCCTCAAACTCGAAATCATTTTCGTTAGGATATATTTCGTTAATTATGCATGATTTGATAAATAAAAAATATTCCATATCGGTTCTCTTAAGATTTTAAAATAGTCTTTTTAAAAAAAAAAAAAAAAAAAAAAAAGTCACTTTTCCCTACCGATCAATTATTTCTGTACTCAAATTTCCAAACAGAGAAATATTTTAACAAATTCGAATCTGGAAAAAAAAAATTAAAGAATCGTTGTAAATTTCTAAAACTATTACGAGACATTTTTTTTTTTTTTTTTCTTTTATGCGATATTTTAAAAAGAAAAAAAATCGCCTACTGTAGCGCGATGTTTAGCAAGCTTATTTACAACCTTTTCGCTGTTGGTGCCAGTTTGATCCTCACTAAGTGCCTCAATAGTTTGACGAAAACTATTAAGTAACAAATACGTACTTAAAAGTTTTAAGTACGTATGAGGCACCTAGTGAGGGTCTAACTTGCACCAAGAGCATATAGGTTGCAACTTGCAAATAAGCTTGCTAACCATTGCGCTACAGTAGGCACCTTTTTATTTTATTTTTTTTTTTTTTTTTTTTTTTTAAATATCGCATAAAAATTTGCGACATAATTCATGCCTCTAAGTATGTTTTTTTTGTTTTTGTTTTTTTTTAATCTGTCTCTTTTACAACAGAGAAGTAATAGACGAATAAAATTCTCTATAAACTAATTAAGTGCGTGTGTAAGTGTGTCTACCGTAGGCCGGTGATCAAGTGGGAAGTGACTTTATTTCAGCAGGTTACCAAGTTCGGTCCCCGTTGAGCGACATACTTCTGTCATCCTGTATGTCAAGACAAAGCTGGAACTCGACTCTCAGACGTGCGTGTTCGCGGACACATAATCAGCATGAGGGGGTGCTGCAAAAGTTCGCGGCTCGACCCACTTTCTAAAATATGACCATTTTTTTTTTTTTTTTTTTTTTTTTTTTTGAGAGGGGGAGGGGGTTGGTCCGAAAACTTTTTCAGCACCTCCTCATCGTAGCTAGTAAGAGACGAAAGGTTGCTTGCTTGTAAATTTATATGAGTAAATTATCTGGGGAAGAAAAAAAATGCGCATTTCTACTTGATTTATTTAGGTAGCAGTTTTTCATTGACAAATGTTTTGAAACGACAGACGAGGATTTTATTTATGTTGCAAGTGAAAAACGCGCGATCACACATACCGTAATTTGGTAGCAGACCTTCTTTTATTCATGATTCGGAAATGATGAACAAGGGATATTTGTAAAAAAAATGTTATGTCCTTAATTAATCTTTTTTTCTCTTTATTTTTTTATTTTTTATTTATTTATTTATTTATTTTTTGCGAGCCAAATGTGTGTAGAAATCGGTTAAAGCTTAGTTTAAAAACAGTTTTGTTTTGTTTACGTAGTGTTTTCAGCGAGACGTTAATTTTTTTTTTTTTTTTTTTCAAAAGGTGAGATTTTAATTTTGGTCATAAAACGTTTGAAGATTACAATCATAATAAGTAAACAGCACCCCTTTCTTTTTAACTGAGGCATCTTCGGTTTTTCCTTTTCTTTTTTTTTTTTTTTACATTGAACAAAAAAGTTTAATAAATTTACTGCTATTATAATTACTACTATTCTTACAAAACACAGCATAGAAAAAAACACACACACAAATCAAATGTCTACTATCGGAGAGCACATATTTTTCTAACAAAATTTCTCGAATATTCAGGCCGGTAGATGAAAATAAATATACTGCTAAATAAAAATAATTAAAAGCAGAATATCTCAAATATGAGTATACATTTAAAAAATAACGTTTAAACAAATAAATTACAAATATATATAATTGGACATATTATGTGTGCGTATGTTATGTATAACAAGTTATTTTCTCACGAATGATAGTTTCCGTCTTAAAATTGTAATCCAGCACGATAGGCTACAAAAGATGTTACAAGATATTAAAAATAGATTGACTAGTAATTATTAAAAACAGACATTTTGCCGATTCATTTTTTTAATTATCGGTTTATTTTTTTTTTATTTATTTATTTTTTTTTTTCAAATTACGAATAATCCGTCTTGCTCTTCTTAGACAAGGAAGAAATTCCGGCAAATTGTCTGAAGTTTATTTCGGAAGAAAAGTGCAAGAAATGTGGTCCAAGCTTTTAGCTTCGACTTTCTTAAGTCATCATCAGGATAAGTAGAAACAATTGTTAATTTTGAAAAGTCGATCATTTAAAATTAAAAATTAATCGATTCAAAAGTGCTTGTTTTTATTTTTACTTTAAAGAACATTTGCTGTCTAAAAATACACAGAATATATATACACATACACACACACACACACATATAATTTAGAGGCTCTACTTTTCTATTGAGCACTGTTTTTTACAAATATAAACAAAAATACTAAAGAACTTTGGATTATTTACCTAAACGTGTTCTTTCCTACTTTTTATATATTATACACACACACATATGTGTGTGTGTGTGTGTGCATGTATATTGTTTAATGTTTATGCAATTGCGTGCTCATCTATAAAGCCGCTGGTTGTCCTGGGTATGACGATAAACTACGTCCAACATCAAGGCCTCTGATCAGTCGGTTTCGAGGAGCGTGGAACCACCTCTTAATTACTGGTGTTTCCAGGTCCACCTTGATCCGGGGTGGTAGCACCTGTTAAGGTCCCAGCCATAGGTAAATAGTTAACCGCCAAACTGGGGTCAAAACACCATGAAGGTGTAAAAAATAGGTTTTAACTTGAAATACTTTGTAAAAAAATAAAAATAAAAATAAATTACCAGAAATAGATTTAAAAAAAAAAAAAAAATTACCAACAATAAAAATGTTGTCGGCATTAAATAACCCATTGAGATTGATATACCGTAAAACAAACCAAAGCAATCTAAAGCCGTTGATATGTGTGTGTGTGTGTGTGTGTATAGTGATTATCTCATTAAACGCCCTCCTAAACGGGGGCACGATGCCAAGCTTGACTTAAAACTCGTGAATTTATACCAGGAACTCTTTTGAGACGAAAGTTTTAACACCGTTCCGCCTGACTGGACTCTGTGGGCACACGCTATCAACGTAGTATCCGTGAAACAAAAAATAACGATTATTTACATTGTCACTTCTGCTAACGATCAGTGTACTGTAGTATCTGTGTGTTCAGTTAATATTTCCAAGTTAATTTTTACTGTGCGATATGCACATCTACTGCTGATTGAACATCAGCAGTAGATGTGCATATCGCTTGTATATCTCCGGGTTTGATGTTCCAGTCGAAACAGAATTCGGTTTGACGACTCTTTTTTTTACCGGGCTCGTTATTCTGGAAGTTGATATCGGCTTGAGTAGGAGTTTTATTAGTCATTTGTGAATAAGTCCTGAAAATTTCATTAAAATCCGACATGTATGTAATTGTTGCAAGAATTTTCAAAACAATATTTTTAACGCCCCCACCCACTCCAAAAAAAAAAAGGCGCTAAAATTACCTATACTAATTTTCGGTCCATCCGCTGACGCAAGAAAAACAATTTTTTTTTTTTTTTTTTTAAACCGAAATTTCGAACGTGCTAGAAACGATTAAAAAAAATCACTAAAATTATAATAAAAAAAATTCTTTAGCCTAACATAAACATTTTGACGGTAAAACTTTGTTTTTTATCAAATTTAGGCTTTTTTCATCATGGTATTTTTCTCTATAAGGGGAGGGGGATTTGTTCTTAAAAAATCTTTGGAAGTACCTAAATAAAACACTTGATTAAATGAAATTATTCTCCACTATTTACATTATTCGGACTATTGTCCTCATATTTGTCGCCATAGTTATTACAACGTTTCGGCCGTTGTACGCTCAGGCCTTCTTCAGGCGGTTGGAATGTCGAACTGGACCCTTTATTTCTCTCAGTGGGGTAGACTGTTCCAGTTCCACGTGCCATGTTTAATGGATGTCCTTCAGTATCTATCTATATTTTTGAGATGAGGTATTATGTACACTATTTACATTATTCAGACAAAGATGAGGACAATAGTACGAATAATGTAAATAGTGTGTGTACATAATACCTCATCTCAGAAATAGACAGGGAATTATTCTTAATTGACTAGAATAATGTTACAATCTCATGAAAATATTTAGACAAGTACACTCCAGGTCTCGTTGAACAATCGGTTCGTCATAATTGAATTTATTGTTTGTACTTTTTCTGCCGTTAATTTGTAATAAGGTTGACTATAATTACTTATTGAAGGTGGGTCTAGTGCATGATGCGTGAGGTTATCTTATTAAAATTATTAGTTGTTTTTCTTGGGTTTTCTTTTAATTTATTTTTCGACGTCGTAATTATCGGCACGTGTACGTGTGTTTAACAATTCCATTTCGTTACTGGCTATATTTTTATACAAGTTTTCTTTCTCCAGGACCGTGTGCCCGGGAAACTGTCGTCAAAACCAAAATTCGCATGTTAATTTAATTTTATCAACTTGGCAAAAGTAACTGTCGGAGGAAAAAAAAAAACATTTAAAAACTCCTTATGTGGATAAATTAAGACATTAGTAACGTAGAAAATAGCATTAAAGATAGGTTTTTCTATGTCCCGTCTCCCTTCACTTCGTTGGTGATGATAGCTCTCTACAATTTCCTCTCTTTTGTAGCTCTTAATAATTTTTTCTCTTTTTGTTATCCCTCCTAAACCTTATTCCGCCATCCATTTACTCGATCTCTCAAGGTAGGTTATGTGTTGTTTTCCTCCCTCTTGCCTTCAATCTCCTAAACCTTATTCCGCCATCCATTTACTCAATCTCTCAAGGTAGGTTATGTGTTGTTTCCCGCCATTCATTTACTCAATCTCTCTAGGTAGAGTAGCCTTGTTTTTCTCTGTCCCTCTTGCCTTCAATCTCCTAAACCTTGTTCCGCCATCCATTGTACCTCTTGCCTTGAATCTGTTCTGTGAGGTTTTAAAAATCATCCATTTTCGATGACCCATTGCACTATTTAAGACAGAGACGAATAAACACATCAAAAACCAGCTACAGACGTGTTTATACGTCGATCTTGGTTCTTTTAATGCTATTCTATGCTTCACAAAAGTTCAATTGTCAACTCGTAAGTCTGGTAGAGGTTTTTTAGCCACCGTTCTTGTACTTCAAGTTGCCTCAGTTTTTTAAAAACAAATTAAAAAAAAAATCGTCTGAAAATGAAATGGCACCCCCCCCAAAAAAAATAATAATTGGCGGGAAAGTGGTTAATGAAACGATGGAAATTTTCGAATTTAAAGGATAAAAAAAAACAAAAAAAAACAAGGACGAATATTATTGTTGCTAAGATCTACGGTAAGAAATAATTTCCTTTCCAAAACATTATCTCTGTCAACTCTTGTCTTCAGTAGGTCCTGTGAGCGTCGAATTTTTCAAGCCCTCTTTCCTCGTTATGTGCCCTATAAATTAAAACCACCTCTTATGTTGTAATTTTTTTTTTTTATTTCCTTTCCTAAAAGAAATACTCCAAAGTGTCCTTTTTGTATTCATTTTTTCTCCAAAACTTCGCTGTTCAGTCTATGGTATTCTCAGTATCTTCCTGTAGAACATCGTGAGGAGATTGTCCAGCATTAAGCAACTCAAAAAGAAATAAAAAGAAAAGCATAAAGCAAAAGAATTATAAAATGTTACTTTACGTTGTATTCGTAAATTCTACTGTTTCAGTTACAATTAAATGTTAGGCAATCGGAGTACTAGCTAAAAAAAAAAAAAACCTAGGCAATCGGAGTACTAGCTAAAAAAAAAAAACCTAGGCAATCGGAGTACTAGCTAAAAAAAAAAAAACCTAGGCAATCGGAGTACTAGCTAAAAAAACAAAAAACCTAGGCAATCCGAGTACTAGTTAAAAAAACAAAAATCCTAGGCAATCCGAGTACTAGCTAAAAAAAACAAACAAACTAGGCAATCCGATGAGTACTAGCGAAATAATCCCACGTGTCTTATTTAAAAATAATAATAAAAGTGACGTAAAACAAACCCCGAACACTGGTATCTTGTACCACTCACGGGACATTGATACGGATCACTAAACTAGGAAATACGGTAAGAAGCCTATACATGACCCTTACAGCCCCCACCCCCGAAAACTATCCCAGTTTAAGGCTTGGAATTATGGTTAGCCCCGAGATGCAAAAAAAAAAGTCATTATTTTATTTAAATACAAAGATAAATTCTGGTAATTACTTACATGCTGATCATTCCTCTTCATCTTTGTTGTTGTTGTCACAACGTTTCGGACGTTCTCCTCTCCGTTCTTCATCAGGTGTATGTCAATCCGGGTAACTTTTTTTTTCACCTCAAGCAAGGCAGTAAATTGACAAATGTTGAAATATATTTTTAAAGCAAATGCTATGCATTACATTTTTTTTTTTTTAATGTTTTTTTTTTCTTTCTTCGTATTAATATCGTGTCCCTTTTTCTTCTCCACGTCATTTTTTATTTTTGTTAAATCTATTTCAATCCAAGCAAGGAAGGTCGTAAAGCCACTAAGACACGAATGGTTACTGAATGTAGGAGAATTAGAAAACAAACATTACGAAGAAGCTAAAATGAAAGAAATGTAATCAAGAGGACAGTAGATAGCGATTGACATTGCATTTAAATTTTTGAAGATTAAAATTGATTAGAAAGCATTAGAGTTCCACAAGCGAGAAGTTCGAGAAAAGGAACTGCTATCATCGAACTTACGGTGACTCGAGGCCTCATCGCCAGTACTGCGCTTAAATTAAAAAAAAAATAAAAATAAATAAAAAACTTGATACCATAAAGGAAAGCTTATCCAAACAATTACCATGAAAGTATTTATAGAAAAAGGTACGGGGAAGCAAGTTCAGGGCAGTGGGAAAATGATTGAAGCCGAGACGCCAGATCAGGACTAATAATATTGCTGATTCTCCTTTGGATTTTATCCAAGATCTCTAGGTATATGTATAGCAGGAGACAGTTGAATTCCGAGCTTTAGGTTATGCGGATCGACATACACCTGATGAAAGTCGGAGGGCACGACAGTCGAAACGTCGTGATAACAACAAAGATTAGGAAAATAGTCTGCATGTACATAGAGTAAATGATAACTCTTCATCCCAGAAATTTTGGTAACTTTTATTCTGTGATATATTTACTTAGATCCTTGATTTTATTAGCAAGTATGCTTAGCATGCATATAATTTTTCATACTCTTTTACTTCACGTAATATCCTCATCTTGGTTGTTATGATCACAAAGTTTTTTCCTATATATTTATTATATGTTCTCTATCTCTGTATCTCTATCTCTCTCTCTCTCTATATATATATATATATATATATATATATATATATATATATATATATATATAATCTTTTAGTCCTTCATAATTGTTGATAACCTTTTGGACATTTTGAATTCTTATAGTCCTGGATATGACGATAAATTATACCCGGCAAGAGGTTGGAAGTTTTGAAGAGCGTGGAACCACCTCTTGATTACTGTTGTTTCCAGGTCCATCCCGACTCAGGGTGACAGCACCTGTTGGGGTCTCAGCTATGGGTAAACATTGACCCCTCCCAACAAAAACAAAACACTATGAAAGCAACAGCAGTACATTTTTTTATACAAGTAAAATGACAAAGAATACATTTTTGAAACGAAATGACCAACAATAGATTTTATCCATAATTGAAGGCATACAATTGCGTTCAAAATACTTAGATTTCGGCATTAAATAACCCATAAAGATGTTGATATGCCGCTCAACAAAATCAACCAAATCAAATTCTTTATTCAGTTTAAGAGGATAGTTTGTTCTCGGGGGATGACAGGGGAGATAACTCGTACCAGTTAATTCTTAGTTGATTCATATTTGTGATCTCTCTTTCAATGTATATTATTATTTTTCCATTATTCGATCCAGGAGTTGAACTTACAACTAGATACAATTAACCTAAGCTTTTATTCACTAGTCCATGTATCCCATAGAACAGTTTAATGGTTAGGACCTTTATGAATTGAATTATGAGTAAGCTCGAAATTTCCAAAAAGTTACCAACTATAACAGAACCTAAGGAAGATGAGTGTAGAGCTAGCAAAAACTGACAGTAACAAATCAAATTGACGTTGCGAATCTGTAAACCAGACGACAGTATAGTTCTTCTTTTATCTGTTTATATTTCTGTGATAAAGCATTGTAATTATTTGCATTGATCAGACTGATGACTTCATATTTACTGCCATAATCATGACGTTTTGGCTGTTATATTCTCCGGCCTTCTTCAGGTAGTTGGAATTTGAAACTGGACCCTGAAGAAGGCTGGAGTATAGAACGGCCGAGACGTCCTGAATATGGCAATAAAGATGAAGACATTAGTCCGGACAACGTAAATAATGTAAATAGTTATTTTCTTTTAATTAATTGTAAACCGTTGTTAAAAAAAAAAAAGAAGATATATATTAACGCAAAACGAGTTAAAAGAAAGACGAAAAATATTTTATAGCTATTTCACATGAGAATTATTGGATGGGCGCGAACCCCAAACTATGACTTCCAAATTTAACCGAGATGAATGCCGGTCAGGTCCGAAAAACTTTTACCGTGGTTCTCATTCCAACGCTGGTTCAATGTGTCCAGCGGTCCTGGGTCAGCGACAGCGAACACAACAGTCGTAAGTACAACGACAACCACATCCGTTTCGAGTATGGCCCTCATCCCTTGGTCTTCATCAGGATCAGGCCAACCGATCGCACAAAGCACTTCCAGACTTTCAACAAGAGCCACGAACGATTCCCAGATAGCCAAAACGGTTGCTTATTGTGATCACATTCATACTGTCCTTTGGATAAAAAAAAAAAAAATAATCACTGGTTGATTACGTTAAGCAAAGGATATAAAAAGTCGGATATTTTTCATTCAACTTAACTTTCTAAAAATACCCGGATGTTTCACTATAATAAGCGAAGTTTTTTTTTTTTAAATCATTTTAAGTGTTCGGGATAAACTGATTTTGATAAGAATAAGAGTTTAATAACATTATTTGGCATAAGAGTAAACGACTTGTGTAAGAGAGAGAGATACTCACCAGTCTCGATAGGATTGAAAGAAACGCTAAAATATAATGTGGAAGAGGGCTGATTGAGAATTTTTCTGAAGACGCGTCGTGGAATTCAAGGTTGAAACTCATTGAAAAAATTAATAAGGGGGATGTGACGAGTTACGTCCTTCGAAAGTACTTTCCTGGTTAATTATTTTTTTTTTTTTTTTTACTGAGGAAGTCCTTTCGAAAGACGAAACACGTCACAGGATTTTTTTTCCTATTTGTCTTTCAGTTACCCACCATTATAGTTTATATATTCTCTCTCTCTCTCTCTCTTGTTTGTGTGTGTATATATATATATATATATATATATATATATATATATATATATATATTATGGGTGCGTGACTGAGTGGTTAGATTAGAACGTTCGCTTTCTGACTGAGAGACCCGTTTGTTATGTCAGGAAGTACAAATAAAAAAAAAACTGTTATCGGTCTGGAGGGCACTTGGGGAAAAGTGCCTAAAAACCTTGTGAGTGAAATTGGGTAGACGGAACCCTTGTCATCGTGGCCGAGGGCTTGCTCAGATTGTTGATCACGCTAGATAACACGCTCTTTCCCAGAAACTGCAACTAAGATCTGCTCAGCATAGTTGCTGTATAAACCACAGGTTGGCTCTATAGGTCTTGAACAAACATAAATGTGCCTGAGCGAGCGTTTGCAGTAGGGATTGGCTAGCCGCCCTAATAGACGGGTATCCTCGAATACGAGTGGCCGGTTATTATATTATTATTATTATTATTATTATTATAAATTTTACATGTATATATATTTCTGAGATTAGGTATTATGTACACTATTTACATTATTCAGACTATTGTCCTCATCTTTGTCGACATATTCATTACAACATTTCGGCCGTTGACGCTCCGGGATTCTTCAAGTGGTTGGAATGTCGAACTGATCCCTTTATTTCGCTCACTGGGGTAGACTGTTCTAGTTCCACGTGCCATGTTTAATGGGTGTCAGTTATCTCTTGTTAATTTTCCCTCTGAAAACCGGGTATTGAACTCACACTCTTTGGGTCCTGTCACTGGATCTAACCAACGCCTTTATCCACTGTGCCATGTATCCTTGTGTGTGAATTTCTGGGTATTATAAACCTAATGTCTTCAGCAACCATTTTTACCAGTGCTCATATTGCAATTTTTGCTGTTATCATGACATGTTTTTACCAGAGCTCATATCGCAACTCTGAACACTTTATTTCGCTCACTTGGGTAGACTGTTCTAGTTACACGTGCCATGTTTAATGGATGTCAGTTATCAGCTATCTCCTGTTAATTCCCCTCTCCAAGTTTTCCACTGCCTTAACCGGGTATTGAACTCGCACTCTTTTGGGTCGTGTCACTGGATCTAACTGATGCCTTTATCCGCTGTGCCATGTGTCCTCAAGGGGACATTCCAACCACCTGAAGAAGGCCGGATCGTACAACGGCCGAAACGTTGTAACAAATTTGGCGACAAAGATGAGGACAATAGTCCGAATAATATAAATAGTATATATATATATATATATATATATATATATATATATATATATATATATATATATATATATATATATATATATAAGGAAGTAATTATTAGCTTATTAACCCGACAAATCTTTGACTTAAACCGGAAATGTTATTTTAAGTGGGATACCCATATTTGAATACATTTCTGGAATATTGTGGCTTATAAACGATAATAACGATATTGTTCTAAAATAAAATATGTAGTGTTTACACAAACATGGGTATCCATTAATGTTTAAGCGATATAAATATGTGAGGGGCTATGCATGAATACAGAAAATGCACTAGCTATGTAATAATTCATCTTTAGAGTGCCATAAACAAAAGGGGGCTGAATGTAATATTACGACGCATGCATGTAAAATGCATACAATCAAAACAGCATCCATCCCACCCATAATATCAGAAGACAACCTGTCATTATTCATAAGATGACATAACTACTGGCTTCTATGCCGACAGATTTTATTTTATCGATAAAAAAAATAATTGTTTTAGGAAAACCATGAACTGTTTTTTTTTTTTTTTATTTTTATTATTTATTATTCTTATTCTTATTCTCTATTCTTCTTATTATTATTATTAGTAGTAGTAGTAATAGTATTATTATTCATCTTATTCTTCTTATTATTATTCTTATTATTATTGTTCTTGTTCTTATTGTTCTTGTTCTTATTATTCTTATTCTTCTTCTTATTATTATTATTATTATTATTATTATTATTATTATTCTTATTCTTATTATTATTCTTATTCTTATTATTCTTATTATTATTATTATTCTTATTCTTATTATTATTCTTATTCTTATTATTCTTATTATTATTCTTATTATTATTCTTATTATTATTATTCTTATTCTTATTCTTCTTATTATTATTCTTCTTATTATTATTCTTCTTATTATTATTCTTCTTATTCTTCTTATTATTATTCTTCTTATTCTTATTCTTCTTATTCTTCTTATTCTTATTCTTCTTAGTCTTCTTAGTCTTCTTAGTCTTCTTATTCTTATTATTATTATTAGTCTTCTTATTCTTATTATTATTATTAGTCTTCTTCTTCTTATTATTATTATTAGTCTTATTATTATTATTAGTCTTCTTCTTCTTATTATTATTATTAGTCTTCTTCTTATTATTATTATTATTAGTCTTCTTCTTCTTATTATTATTATTAGTCTTATTATTATTATTAGTCTTCTTATTATTATTATTAGTCTTCTTCTTATTATTATTATTATTAGTCTTATTATTATTATTAGTCTTCTTCTTATTATTATTATTATTAGTCTTCTTCTTCTTCTTCTTCTTCTTATTATTATTATTATTATTATTATTATTATTAGTCTTCTTCTTATTATTATTATTATTATTATTATTATTAGTCTTCTTCTTCTTATTATTATTATTATTATTAGTCTTATTATTATTCTTCTCTTTTCGGAGAGTACGTTTTTTCAACCGTCATCTTCGGTTATTTATTCGTGTTATCAATTTCACCGATGCGCGGGAGGGTCGTCTCTGTTGCCACAGGCCCTGCGTATTCACAGTATTTGTAGCAGGGGTTGCCTGTCTCTGGCCCCCGAGCTCAAACACCACACCCGCGTTGCGCACTTATGAAACTGTGTACAATGTGATAACAAAAAATGCCGATCCTACAAAACGAGAAAGCAACTATGGCTTTTTTGTATTTCTGACACCACGATTATAAAAAAAAAAAAAAAAAATGAACCTTTTTATCTGTACTCGTATATAAGCCGAGAAACGTGTGGCAAAAAAAATCAGTGATAAAATTGTTGGTAGGCTTTTATTCGACGTTAATTATTAACAATTAATATTTTCGCCAACTTAAACATTGCTATTGTCGTCTGCTAAAAGCAAGTTGACAAAAAATTTAAAAACTTGTTAAAACTTTACAAAACATGAAATGACAAAAACATCAATGGAGTTCTGAAACAAAAACATCCACTAAATCATTGTGTTCACAACCATTTTTTTAAACTCATGGCCCATTTTTGAATCCTGAATTATTCTGTGGCCCAAGAAATTATTATAGTGTAAAAAAAATTCTTTTCATTTTAGTTTCATCTGTCTTTATTGTATATATTTGATGTCTATTTATTGAACACACTTTCACAAGCATCTAAAATATTTCGCATCTGCAATGAAACGGTCATTTATTATAAATATTTTTTTTTTTCAATTTTTCCTTTGTATGGTACAAAACAAAACTTTCCCAAACAAAAGAAAATGAACACTTAAAGAAACGTTTCTTTAGCTTGAAAATATAAAACCAGTTTCAAAATGAGGCTTTTTTTTTTTTTTTTAAGACTTAAGCATTTATTAACCGGGGCATTGGTGTAAAGGGATTTTACATCTAGACCGGCCACGAATTTGTTTCTCTTAGTTTTTCAACTGGATTGCCTGAATTTTTTATGATTGTGCCAAGGAGAGGGGTTAATATTTCTTTCGCCAGTTTGCCAATACCTGAAATAATATATAGACGAACTGCTATGTTGGTTTTAGGGAGACCATAAATTCTGGGTATTCTATGGTATTATATACCCACTTTGAACCGAGAATTTTCCTGTGGCTCATGAAATTCAGTCAGTCATGTGCCATGTGTTATACACGCTTAGGCGATCATGTATCTTTCGATACATGACTGACGAAGCAGATTTTTTTCCCAGAGTAGGTTGCCATTTCTTTCTGCCATCCAAGGTTTGTTTTACTATTTGGGTGGACGAGAGAAGGATTCATACCCTTTTCTAAGGGTATTAGAACCTAAGTGAATGTAATGGATTCGAATGAAATTCGAACTCGGCTCTCCGATTCCTCAATCCGAGACGCGATCCATTATTCCACCGCACAGTCAGTTATGTACCATGCGTAATACACGCTTTAGCGATCATGTGTCTTTCGATACATAACTGACGAGACATATTTTTCGCGCAGTAGGTTGCCATTTCTTTCTGCGGTAGACCAGTTGCCATCCAAGGCTATAGAACCAGGTCTGTCCTGCTATTTACACATAGCTGTTGGGAAAAGAAGAGGATTCATACCTTTCCCACGGATTATAGCACGTAAGTGAATGTAATGGATTCGAATGAAATTCGAACTCGGCTCTCCGATTCCTCAATCCCAGCCGCTATCCATTACTCCACCGTGAAATTATTATAGTATAAAAATTTCTTTCCATTTTACTTTGTTCTATGTCTATTGTATATATTCGATGTCTATTTATTGGTAATCCACATGTTTTTTAAATAAAAATTCTTGTTAAATGAAAATTAACATTGACAAAAGTGATATTGGCAGATGTTAATTATTTCAGCTGTTCGTAAGGAAAGGTTTATTTTTTATTGTGTTAGATTTAAAAAAAAAAAAAAAAAAAAAAAAAAAAAGATTTATTTAATCATTTAATAACCGGGACATTGGTGTAAAGGGATTTTTATATCTCGACCGGCCACGAATTTGTCGCTTATATTTGTTTCTCTTAGTTTGTCAACTAGATTGCTTGAATTTATTTTTGATATGTGATGGGCTGATTGTTCCAAGGAGAGGTGGGGTAACATTTTTTTGTTACGCCTTTCGCCAGTTTGTGGGGAGCGCTGCCAATACCTGAAATAAAGGCGTGCATTGGGGGTGACTGTTATTTTGGTTTTAGGGTGACCGTAAATTCTGGGTATTCTAGGGCATTATTCTTTTAGTCTATACCAGTAGTTCCCAACTTTTTTTTTTTTTTTTTTTTTTTTTTTTTTTAGCTCATGGCCCACATTGAAACCAGAATTTTCCTGTGACCCATGACATTATCATAGTGTAAAAAAAAAAAAATCTTTTCATTTTACTTTGTTCTATCTTCATTGTACATGTTCTGTCTCTTTATTGAACACACACTTTCACAAGCATCTAAAATATTTCGCATCTCCAATGAAACGACTTATAAGAGAAACCCGAATATAAGAGATTTTGTCTGGTCCCAAATTAGAGCCATACTTACCTAAACAAAATAGACGAAACCCGGATACAAAAGACTTCTTCTCCGGTCCCGACAACTCTCTTATATCCGGGTTACACTACATTTGAATAGTTGAAGATTATAGCTATCAGGGAAACAGGAAAAGAGGGAGTTCCACAGGCGAGAAGTGCGAGGCATGAAGCTATTGGGGTAGAAGAGACGGCCACATTCAACAGCTTCGACAGTGAAATGGTGAGAGCGAGATGACAGCCTAGTTTATTATAAATATTAATTTCTTTTTTCAATTTTTTTCCTTATACATGGCACAAAAGATAAGTATCACAAGCAAAGACATTAAAATTTAAATTTATTATAAAATATTTTTGGCCCTCTTGAAATTTGGATTTTCACATTTTGGGAAGCGCTGCTTTTAAATGACACCGAAAAACACTTCAGATGCCAAAATATGTGAAAACTATGTATAAATATTGGCAAATCGAGAACAATTTTAAGAAAATCATTGACTAAGTGGTAAATTGTTTAATGTATTGCGTTATCGTCGCCTAGGATATCATCAGACTAATGTAATGTTTACGTTGATGTGATTTTACCTATGCAATAAAAGAGGGTGGCGCTAAAATTTTAAAATTAATTTTAAAAAAAGAATAAAAATGAACATGGGCTTTGGGTATATAGCCTAACACAACGTTTCTCAACTGGTGGGTCCTGGCACACTAATGCACTCTTAAAGGTAAGCATGTGCGCCCGAAGGTAACGGAATAATTTATGAATTATTTTTATATTTAAAAAAAAAAAATCTTTTATTTTTAAAAACCTAGAAACACCACGCAATGCTTTAAAAATGTTTATTTCAGGAAACTTCTTATTTTCCTATTTTCAAATTTCAGAACTAAATTGAAATTTATTAAAATTGATGTGCGCTTCCAGACTTTTAGTTATTCTACAAGTGCGCCCTGAAAAAAAGTAAAAAAAAAAAAAAAAATGATTGTGAAACAGTGGTCTAGCCGATTTCATTTCATTTTCTTATTAAATATCTTACACTGGACTCTCCCGTCGTTGATCGATGCGGGCTGTTGTCCCACGCCTACCGGGGACCCCTTTTACGACATGTGAGGGACAGGCCACTCAGTTCCTAAAACCGACAATCAGACACCAGCACATATAATTTGATTATAGTGGGGGAAGGCCATGTGCGGTACCAACCACACATTTTGAATAGACGAATACAGAGACCTAAGAATTAAGAGTTGTCTTTCTCCTAGACCAGTTGCCATCCAAGGCTATAGAACCCAATATGCTATTTACTCGGACCTGTGGTGAAAAAGTGGATTCATATCTTTCGCAAGGGTATTTGCACGTAAGTGAATGTAATGGATTCGGCTGAAATAAGAGTCGCGTTGGAGTAATGTATAGCGGCTCTGATTGAGTAATCTCAGAGCCGAGTTCGAATTCCAGTCGAATCCATTACTGTGATAATAGATCTACCGAAAAATGTGAAATGTAAGGATATGGGCGTAAATTTCCTATTGGGTAATCTAATGATCAAAGCATTTCTATACAATTTCGTCTTAGTAAATTGCTTTCTCTTTTAATTAAAGTAGGATTTTTAAATCAAAATTATGATCACGTATTATAGGGAACAATTTATTTCATTGAGTGTGTTGTTTTGTAAAAAGATCCCTTTACTTTTCTTATAATCTTTTATTTAAAATCCCTTGAGGTTACTCCTATGTATTCCTTGTGGCAATCATTACAGGTGATAGAGTAAATTCCACCTTCAATTGTTTTGCATTAAAACTTCATAAACTTTCTCTACTCCTGGAAATTTACAAAACCGCGACATCTGAACATAATGTCTTTTTTAATTAGCTCCGTCGGTTTATATATGGTCTTTGGATTTTTGTTTATATATGGTCTTTGGATTTTTTTTTGTCTGGGACAGACATAAAATAGAACGATCGACTTATACGCGAGCATATATGATGATTGTTTTGTCTCTACAATAGGAGACCCCTGTTTCTCACATATAAAAGAGGACAGAAATGACAAAAGCATTGTACGAAAATAACTTTGGCCTCAACGAATAATTTCGTTTAGACAATCACTAGAAACTAGAGACCAGGTACGGGAAAATACATAGGATCAACGATGAAAATAAGAGACAAAGAAATCTCCAGAACAAATGCGTTTGTCAGCGGAATAAAAGAACTTCTAAAAGCCTTTCTGCTTTTAAGTGATTGGAGAGTCGATTAGCGGGAAGCGACTGAAGAGTTAGTGGAGAACCATCATCATGATTTTTCTATACATACACGAGAACAGACTTTATAAATGCTTATATAACACATACCGGCATATATAAGACTGTGATATTAACATGCTGTCATTGAGCGGGCAGCGGTATAATTCCATAGCAAGCATAGCACAGATGTGTTACAAGGCCGAAAGTATGAGGCACCCAGTGAGGATCGAACCCACAAATCGTTCTAGCGAGACAAGCTTTCTAACCATTACACCGCGTCGAGGTGTCCAAATTATATATATATATATATATATATATATATATATATATATATATATATATATATATATATATATATATATATATATATATATATATATATATATATATATATATATATATATATATATATATATATATATATTAGAAAGACTGCTCGCCGTGAAAGCGTTATCCTTCAGAAATACACTGTTCCACCATTTTTCATTTTTAATCCGTATCACACCTTGTAAGGCAGTAAAGCCACTAAGACACAAGGTGGTTACTGGGTGTGGAAGAATCAAGTATAGAAACATTAATAATGAGAGGGAAGAGTAATCAGGAGAAAGTAGATAACGATTGGCATTGCATTTAAATTTTTGAAGATTAAAGTTGGCCGGAAAGCATGGAACCGAAAGGGAGTTCCTCAAGCGATAAATGTGAGAAATGAAACGGTCAGCATAGAACTTACGGTTACATCTAGCTGGTTCAACTGTAAATTAAGGAGATTTTGATGCCAGTCTAGTACTCCGCTTAAATTCAAAAAGTCTAGGTACCAAAACGAAGAGCCTTATTTATTTCTAATATATACAAAGTGTGGCACAAGGCTAAAATGGGGGAATGGTGCGAGGACGGTCTTCTTCTGTCTTAACATTAAAGTTATGTAGCCACGATCACTGACTTCCTTACGCTAAAACAACGTATTCTTACTTCATCTACCATATTGCCTCAGAGACTCCATGAAGTCCTAACTAGTCCCCATATCTACAATTCATTGTCTTGTGGGGGCGGATAAACCAACAATTTAAAAACTAGCCCCAATAGCGAAGAGCTCATCTAAACAATTACCATGAAAATATTTCTAGAAAAGTCACAGCCAGGCAACTTTGCGGCGGCGGGAAATTGACTGAAGCTGAGTAGCCAGATCAGGACCGATAATATTGCGCATTCCTCTTTGCATTTTATCAAAGAGCTTAAGGTAAATAGCAGGGACACCGGACCATATGTGGCAGCAATATTCTAAGCATAAATGAATGATAGACTTGTAGATATATATATTTTTTTTTATCTCAAAACTCTGTGTGAGTTGATATGTAGTTAAAAATCATCCTGTATCGAGTTCGATTTCGTTCTTTTGTAATAAAACTTTACCCTCACCCTTATTTATGAGTACATTATTTGCTCTTCTAGTTGGAACGAAATTTTCTTTTTTTTTTTCTTTTTTTTCTTAATATATTTTTCTTTTTTTTTTCTTTTTTCTTGATATATCATCAGTATTTTCACGGGCGAATGATATTTGCTCGTAAATAAACATTTTCCTCGCCTTGTCACCTGTCTTTTTCATCGTCTCTCGGTTCGTGTGTTGTTTGCATATTATTTCTTGTTTTTTTATTGACATCAGTAAAAATTTACAATCCTTAACAATTTTTTTTTTTTTTTTTTTTTTGGTCGTGGTTTTAAAGTCTAAATTAATATTTTCAAGCTTTTTTTTTTTTTTTTTTTAATCTCACACTTGAACCGAAAAAAACTTCTGCGGCACGCTTCAGTTGTAATGATTAAAAAAAAGAGTAAAAAATATATATACTTTTTATGATTTATTCATACAATAATTTATTATAATTTCTAATAGAAAAATATTAAAATTATTAAAAACAACTTGTATACAGTGTAACCCGGATATAAGAGATATTTTCTCTGGTCCCAAATTAGAGCCATACTTACCTAAACAAAATAGACCAAACCCGGATATAAGAGACGCCTTCTCCGGTCCCGTCAACTCTCTTATATTCGGGTTACACTGTATAAAATAGTAAAAGTAAAACACTTATGGGTGTTCCCAAGATATAGCGAGAACGATACGTAATACCCCAAGCAATATAAGAACATATTGTACCATTGGCAGTGCCAAATTTCATTAAAATTAGTGGACAAAGCCAAGGAATTTTTGAGCCAGCGTCGTTTTTATAAGAAATTCAGTATTTGTTTTCGGTGTACATTCTTCAGTCCGCTTTATACACTCAAATGTGTAATTAATAATAGAATTGATATTGTTAGATCTACGACATTCTGTAACCATAGAAACTGCTTTTAAAAAGAACCCAACGTGTTTACAGTCAGTCTAGTTTTTATTGTTTAAAGTGAGCCTCCCTCTATTCGCGTTTCAGCATTCGCGGCTTCACACATTGGCGGAATTTTTTTTTTTTTTTTTTTTTTTGTATTTGTTATTCGCGGAAACCCCGGATATTCGCGTGCGTTTCTGAAGAACGTATGTACAAATTATTCGCCGACAAATCCCTCGATTCGCGTATTTTTTTTCGATAGAACATATTTATAATATTCTTGTATTATTTTCCTGTTAAGTGACTTAAAACATAACAGTCTATTTATGGTAAAAAAAACTGTCAGAATTGTACATCTTCATTGTAAACGCAAAAACATGCACAGTGTTTGTGCTTTATTCTTTGTTAGGAGCTGCGGCTGGGGGTTTTAAAAGTGGCTTATGCTAAATCAGGGGGCATCATCACAGTTCTGTTTTTAGAAAATATTTTAAACTTTATATTTTATGTCTTGTTACATATATTTTATACAATATTCTCAATAGTTGCATCGATCTATGCGTAATTTAAAACGGTTATTGACCGTATGAAAGAAAATTTACGCTAAGTGTATGGTCACCAATACTATTTTTCTAAAATGTTTTTAAAAGGGCCTGAAATGTTTCTAAAGTGTTTAGGATGAAAGTTTAAGGCATATGAGGTTTTAACAATCAAACTAAGAACTTATAAGCACTTTTAGGGGGGGTTACAAGTATTCGCGGATTGTAATTATTAGCGATCGGTTCTGGTTTCCAACCGCCGCGATTGCATTATAATTTGACGTTTAATGAGATATCTGAGCTTGACATTTTTTTTTTTTTTTTGCTTTTAGTATATCTTCTTTTCAAGGTTGAATTTTGGACAGACATTTTCTTATCCTCCAAGAATTCTAGCCTTGAACGATGTTTGCTTTTTAATATTGTTTAAGGCAGAAAAGTTTGCTTCTCGCTTTTATTGGGCTTTCGACCTCTTTCAAAAATTTTCGCAGCATCCCGGTAGAAAATCCCTACTGTGAACACTTCGTTTTCGGTACATTTCTGTTAATTTCGACGTTATTTAATTTTCCTGTTTGATCACTATTTGCTCTTTGTTTTATTATAATGTCTGCGCACATCAATCCTACATTTATTTTTAATCCTGAAAAAAACGATACTAAATTCATATTTCAGTTCATTCACAATATTCGTCATACAGTGTGACCCGGATATAAGAGATTTTCTCTGGTCCCAAATTAGAGCCATACTTACCTAAACAAAATAGACCAAACCCGGATATAAGAGACTTCTTCTCCGGTCCCGACAACTCTCTTATATCCGGGTTACATTGTATTTCAATTCATTCGTATCGTATATTCAGTTATATGCCTTGCATGATATCCAATTAGGCGATCATGTATCTTTCGATACATGACTGACGAGGCAGATTTTTTCCCCCTCGGAGTAGGTTGCCATTTCTTTCTGCAGTAGACCAGTTGCCATGCAGGGCTATAGGACCTGGTCTGTCCTGCTATTTACCCATAGCTAGAGGGGAGAAGAGGATTCATACCTTTCCCAAGGGTATTAGCACGTAAGTGAATGTGATGAATTCGAACTCCGGTCTCTGATTCCTCAATCCGAGCCACTATCCATTACTACACCGTACTCGATTATAATGCAAGTTTTTACAATTTTTTTTTTTTTTTTTTTTTTTTTAACCCAGGGAATTTTTTGAAGAGGTTAGAAAGCATGTATTTTTTTTTTTTTTTCTGTAACCGGTTGCACGGGTAAACATTTTCTTTTTCAGGAGGGGTTAAAATTCATGCACTTTCGGTGACCGTAACCTGACTGATAACAGCAGAGAACCACAGCACAAATTTAAACAAGCTCAGTTTCTAAAGCAAGGTCAATATATGCGTAGAGTACCTTTTTTTTTTTTTTTTTTTTTTTTTCCTTTCACTTAGAATGACTTATCAAAACCCGAAGTATGTACTCAACTCGTGGGACACACTGAATTATGCACCGGTAATCCTGACAAAGAGTTTATCATTGGAAAAGCAATACCCAGGCTATGTAAACACTTGCGAAACGAAGATGAATGCAAAATTGAGATGTGGTGGGGAGGAATCTATTAATTCTTCATTTGTGTAAGGTATTTGTTTATTTTAAGTGGCATACCAGTGTATAAGGTTTCGCTCCTCATGTAGCGACAAAAGGGAAGAAACTTTAGGCTATATAGGAAGAGTAAAGAAGCTACCGTAGTCCGGCATGAAAAGTACGGTATCTAAATTTTGGTATCAGATATTTTACAGCAAGTGGTTCTTCTTACCATTTTTGAGGTAGCTTTGTACAAAAAAAAAAAAAAAAAAGAATGGACACCATTATATGCTACAAAAATAAATCCAGAACAATGTTCAGAACTGCAATATTGGACTACGGTAGGCCTACTACTAGTGCTCATAATCTGGGGGTCGACTTATACACAAGTCATATGAGAGGGGAAAAATCGGGTTTTTCACAAAAAAATCCAGGTGTTGCACTGTACCTGAAGTATGTTTATACACAAGTAATTAAATTTTTCCGATTTTAAAAATAAATTGATTTTCTTTCTTATATATACTTCGTTTGAATAAACATCTCTCTCTCTCCCTAGTCTCTCCCTCTCCCTCTAGTCCCCTCTCTCTCTCTCCCTCCCTCACACCCTTGTCCCCTCCCCGTCCTTGTACGTCGGGCATTTAGAAACAGAACCTTTCCGTTGTGAACTTTCACATTTACAAAGATTCTGTTGGCGGGAATTATCGTTTCAGAATCTATAAATTCCAACTATCTTGCTAAGTATGGTGAAGTGGTTGGTCGTTGCTTTCTCCATGTAAAATTCTTCGAGACTGGTTCTTACCCAAGGATCAGCTGTCCTGTCTTCCCCGTTGTTGAACGGAGAAGAGACGTATTCACGCCTTTTCCTATTTCCCAGGACATTAGTGTGAAAGTGAACGCAAAAGAACAGGTGAGAACTTGAAATCGGCTGCCAAATTCATTTTCCACTTGACAATGTAGCGTGTCCTCCGTATTCCTTCGAGCGTAACAGTGTGTGTGTGTGTGTATATATATACCCGTCTGTCCAATCCCTATTGCAGACCCTCGCTCAGGCACATTTGTGTTCAACACCTACAGAGCCAACCTTTGCTTTATACTGCAACTATGGTGAGCAGACCTTAGTTACAGTTTCTGGGAGAGAGCGTGTTACTTAGCATGATAGACAATCTGAACAAAGCCAGCACACTCAAACCCTAGCACAGCTATCAACGGCCCCCAATTTCAATCACAAGACTTGGGTCAACCCGTGGTATAGACTCCAAAGGTGCCACACGCTGGGATCATCTCCCCTCCAGACCAATAAACGCTAGGAAGTCTCCTACCTGACAAATAAACCGTGATGAGATTCGAACCCGGGTTTCAGTCAGAAAGCGAACCATACATATATATATATATATATATATATATATATAAAATGAAAAGTGCGGATTACTCGTGGAGCAAATATGGCCTACTTTAATTTTTTAATTTAAAATCATTAAGTTTTAGCCTTTTTCCAAGTGCATCAGTTTCAAATGCTCTTGTTGCAAAGACAAACAACAAACAAACAAGAAAGAATGAAGAGGGGCTCTCCTTTATTCACGGTGCAATTTACCAAAAAAAAAAAAAATATTGAATCCTACATATGCATTCATGCGGCAAAATGGTGTTTTCTTTCTCAGGAACAGTCTGACGTAAAATTTTCAAGTAGAATATATGTTACACCGAATGTATAAAGGGGTTCGTGATTTAGCACTCAGGTAGTGTAACTCATTTATTTGGGGCGTAACGAAAGGTAAATTATACTACGGTCTTTGTTGCTAATACAAATTTTGAGTGTTTATTCACACACACACACATACATATTATCTATATATATATATAAACTAAAATAAATCCTAAAGAGCCAAGAAAACCTACCTAGGTTTCACCTAAACGGATCCGTTAATGTGAAACCTAAATAGGTTTTCCTGGGCCTTTAGGATTTATTTTAGGTCTTCCCACTCTACGTTTTAGTCTTACTACTCACTTGTTTTTCTTTCTTTGGACGATTTATTTCGCCTTGTTCGGATGTTTTTAGTTCTTTTTTTTATTTCCAATTTTCTTCCTAGGCTACCGATTTCTTTTAACATAACTACAAGTTGAGCTATCTGAGTTTTTTTTTTCCAAACATGTATTTATATATATATATATATATAGAGAGAGAGAGAAAACATGTTGAAATCTCTACACAAAAGCTTTCATGTTTCAATACTATGCTTGTACTTCTTCAGGTAAACCATCGTCTGAAGAAGTACAGGCATAATATTGAAACACGAAAGCATTTGTGTACCGATTTCAACATAATCTCTTATAATAAAAATATAATAATATATTGCTCTACTTTGTATTGAGCTCTTTTAAAAAGTAAATGCTACGAGAAGTGGAATTTTATTCCATCTGTTCTTCCTCTCATTTGCGTATATATATATATATTACATCGCGACACGGAAATTTCTATGTTCTGAAACTTTAAATTTGTTCTATTATCAAGCGATGTCAGGTAACTTTTGAAAAAAGAATGGTATTTTATTGAAGAGTTTAAGGAGTGGGGAAGAATATTTCAATATATCAATTTATTTCAATATGTTTTGAAAAGAAATTCTTAATCTGACTGTTCTTTTCATTTTTATATATATATATATATATTATATTATATTATATTATATTATATTATATTTTATATATATATATATACACACACACACAGTGTAACCCGGGATATAAGAGAGTTGTCGGGACCGGAGATATACATACATTAACACAGGCTCTAATTTGGGACCAGATAAAATCTCTCTTATATCCGAGTTACACTAATATATATATATATATATATATATATATATATATATATATATATATATATATATATAATTTGTCACTTAGCTGAAGAAATAAATAGGAAACGTTTATAAATTTAACATGTTGCGCTTTTTATTTAAGCTTCATAAAAAAGCAGAAATTTCATTTTATGATGATTAATTAAAAAGTGAAACCTGTTAAATATTAATCGATCCTATCATTCTGTCAGATTCTAATCTATATTCGACACACGCACATCTATGCATGATGTGTAGTGACTCGAATTGAGAGGCGAGATCGTTACTTGCGTCGGAAAGGTATGAATTCATGTCCCTTCCAGCTATGGGTAAAATAGTAGGACCGACTGGATTGCAGTCCTCATTTGGGTGGGGGGGCGGTGCTTGTGGAAACACTATTACTTCTCTGCATTTGACTCTTTCAAAAAAGTCTGGTTGGTTCTACACAAACCTTCACAACTTTAATCAAATCATCTGTGCAGACAGTCTGGTTTTCCAGTCCAAGGACCCGAGTTGCTGGATCCTCATACGTCGAAAACAATTTCGAAAAAATTTAATAGATTAATTTTTAATCCGATTGTTGCATCAAACGTTATTTCTTTTAGTGAATGCCCGCGTTTGAAATAGACGCGACATTTTTATTTTAAACAGTGTGTATTACGTCTATCGGCCTACATTCTCGAGAAAATATTCAACATTTTCTTCATTAAGGATTTTTGGGGTATGTAGGCTGATAGCCGTAATACCCAGTTTGAAATACATGCCCAGTTTTCATTTTAAACTCATTCGGTAGCTTATCGACTAAAAGTAATGTTTGAAATATATATATATATATATATTACACAGGTGCGGAAGTCTTGTCACCTTAGATAATTTTTTTTTATTTTTTTATTATTTCATATGGCTGGCATGAACTTGTAGAGTTTGGGCGAGTGGTATGAGGTGATAAGACTTTCGGACCACCCTGTGTGTAATTATATATATATATATATATATACACACACACACACACCCCAAACTCCATCCACAACATACTAGTAGAAAATACAAATATAACAGCCTCATCCTCATGTAAAAAGAGATTAAAAATAATGGAAGCACTAATAATAATAAAGGAAAAGTCAACACTCAATAATACTAACTATGAACACGGCCACAACGTGCTGGCCGTGTTTGGAAAATAAAATGTTCCCATAACTTCAGATCCTAACACACATTCAGTTACAAATAAAAACATTAAAAATAAACATCATCATTGAAAATAGGTAAAAGAACAGCCGAAAGCGCTCGGATATGCAAAACTTTTAGACAGTTTTTACACACTTTGCGTCCAGAAAATGAAAACGCTTGTACGAACGCAAGAAAAATTTACAGAAAAATCTTACCCATGATACCTTATCAGTGGTTTTTAATGAAACTATATATATATATATATATATATATATATATATATATATTATCCTACACCGATAGCACGTCTGAGTTTCATACTATACTCAGTACCTGAAGATTGCGTTGTGCATGAAACTCCGAGTCATACTATCGGTGAGGAATATATGTATATATATATATATATATATATATATATATATATATATATATATATATATATATATATATTATTAATGTAACACCAACACTATAAAACATTTTTTAATCCACATTACAACCAAAAACGTTTGCGGTTTCTCTCTTTTTAATATCATATATATATATATATATATATATATATATATATATATATATATATATATACACACACTAGATTAAAAGCCACCCTATCAGGCGGAATTTAAGCTAGCTCTTGATTGGGCCTTCATCACAATAGGTAGAGAGGAATAAATACGATAGGCAACAATAAACTATAGAGGACCTCAAAATTGATAGCTGCATTTAAGTATTGCATTAATATTAAAGCTTACTTTTTAAAACTTCAACGTTAATTCTTCTGACGCCACTTGATTTAATAATTTGTTGTACGTAGGTCTTTACTTGCCGTACAAACAATTATTTTTTATTTCATGGGTGACTTTCGCTGAATTTTGCAATTAATTTCGGTTATTCCCAAATTTATTTCCAAATTTATAAAAAAAATTATCGTACAATAATATTCGTCGCAAAATCTCACGTAAAAAATCTGCGAAAATAATCGTAGCAATGAAAACTTAGCAGTCCATAATTTCAGGGTTGCGGGTCCGGATCTGCCCCGAAATGTTTTTAATTTGATCAGTCGTCCTGATTCCAAAAATGTATATGTTGGGCTACGACCTCTAGGAGTTGAAAAAGTGTGACCACTGACATTCCCATTTATTTAGGTGCGGTGGGGAGTAGCTGTTTGTAGATGGGGTGTTAATAAAGTGGGTGACAGAACTCATTTCAACTCGAGGGTAATTTGCAGTTCAAGCCCCGCGCTCAGTTTCTAATAAAGATTTCCCGAATAGTTCCATTTAGGTGTAAATGGACATGCTTAATTTGAAAATAACAAAGAAATTTTAATAAAAAATATTTCAAATAAAGATTTATTATATTTAATATTTTTTTTTATATATTTTCAAAATCGGGTCTGATATACCCATGGTTAGTAATGGTGTAACTTTAATTGATGGTTAGTGTTCTAGGGTTAACGTTGAAATCTTTCTTTCCAATTATTTTTACCCGTTTTACTTATCTTAGTTTGGCAAAAGGTCACACTTGTGGAGCACCTAGTAGAAAAAAATAGAAGCTAAGTTGGCTTGCTGAACGTCCTGACTGGCGTGTTTTTTTTTTTTTTTTTTTTTTTTTTTTTTTTTTTTCTTTGTAACTGATCAAGATTTCTCTTCATTGTCAATTTTGTATTTAGTATCGAGGGAAACCAAATTTCAGTAAACCAGCACCCTCCTCAGTATTCTTTGTAATTTTGGTAATGATGTTTTGTAAAAAGTCGGTTTCAGTCTTGCGAGGATTTTGGATTTTTCTAACCTAATACCCTATATAAGACTTCTTTTTCATATTTATTTTTATTTTTTTAAAGACCACAGTGGCCAGTTTCAGCGATATTTTTTTATTTTATTTTTGAAACAATATTGTTATTAATTTTGAATTTCTATGTTTGCGCCTTTTTTGTTTTGTTTGTTTTTTTTTTTTAGGGGAGGGGCGACTTTGAACATAAGCTGCTTTAGCTTGGTACGCTAATGAAAAGAAAATAAATTCAAAATTCATTATGATCAGGCTTTCAAATATAAATAAAATTCGCTACTTGTTAACACAGTCTGGCAATTTTGTTTCTGACTGAACCGACTTCACTAATAATTGATCGTTATTATTACCGTCATTTTCATTTTTCTTTTCAATTATCATGCGTAAAGATTTGTCCAGTTTTTCGTTTACTTTACAGTTTTCCTTGTTTAAACCGCATGCCTGATTTTTCACTGCAGAACAAGTGACAGCAAGTCTCTTTAAATTTTTTATATCTTCGTTATAAATCCCATCAGTTTCTTATTAAATATTCGGAATCTCTTCTTCTAATTCAACCTAAAATAAAAGGAATTTATATTTACTAAAATTCACGCCATATCCGCCCAGATCAAGGCCCTTCCATCGTACTCCGGTTGGGTTAACCATTGATATCGCCATAAAGGTGAGCAAATCCGATGCGCTGTTTTTTTTTGTTTTATCGAGGTGAGCCCGAACTAGCGCTCGCCCTGATAAACAAGTCAAAAAAAAAAAAAAAAAAAAATTTTTTTTTTTTTTCTTTTTTTAAATTGTAAAGAATTCCTTGTAAGCACCTCGAATATCATCCGTACTTACGAAATGTGATTTTTTATTTTTATTTTTTTTTATTTATTTTAGATAATTTTTCATTCGTTGCGAGACGAGCAAAACAAATTTAGATTTTAAAATTTATAATTTCTTGGGGTCAGTTAATAGTACTTGCGATAAGTAACTTTTTTTACATTGTTTGGGGTGAATTAACAAAAAAGATCCAAATATTTGTCCGTCCATGAACAAACTAATAGTAAATGAAACCAGTTTGAATAATCAAGTTTTCTTGCTTCACTTCTGTACGTTTTACGACAAAGTGACTCAAAAAGTCATAGCGTTCTTTTAGTTTTGTTTCGTACGTGTTTTAGTTGGACAATGTGTCGTCAAATTAAACAAGGCGTGTCGACCCACTGTGTAGACAAACACCGACCGCTGGCGCTGATGAAATACGCCAGCGGTCGGCGTTTCTTGAGCTCAGGTAGTTATTTTTTTATTTTTTCTTCAGTCTGTTCCTCGTTTACAAAAATGACACAACATAGTCTTGCTACCCTCATTAACGCTACCCCGCTTGGTTTAACACAGTATGTGAATGTCGTATAAATATAGCTTTTTTTTTTTTTTTTTTTTTTTTTTTTTTTAATTTATTTTTGAAACTTACTACTAACTTTGCGGGTTTTTTGTGTTATTTGCTTTTAATGTGCATTTATGTTATTTTTGGGTGGGAGCGTGTGGGGGTGTTTATGGTGTTTTGTGTTTGTCGTTTCCTTGGGCAGTTATGTTCAACTTCAATACTTCGCAAAAAAAAAAAAAAAAAAAAAAAAGAGCATACCCTGATGAAAAAAGGCCCCAAACTTGATTAAACTTTTTTTATCGTCTAAAAATGTTTGCTATTATTAAGAGGAAAGACCAAAGTATTTTTTGAATATTTTTTAAAATTTCTAATCCTTTCTAGCACGCTCGAAATTAATTTTTTTTTTTTGAGTCATCAAAATTTATATAAAATAGATCATGTCAGCCATTTTTGACAACTTTGTAAACAAAAGTGGAATTTAAAAATCTCCGTTTAAAAATCTTGTAAAATTCAATTATACTTTTTTCAAAAGTTATTTTAGGAAAATTAGAAAATTTGAAGTGTGATTGTTTTTTTTTTGTTTTTTTTGTTTGTTTGTTTTTCAACTTAAGCATCGTTTATTTAAGCTTTGTTTGTGATACCTGAAACGTTTGTAAATTTACCTGTGGGAGTGAGTAGTAGGTACTTTTAGTTGGAATGATAAGTAGATGACTTAAACCATCAATAAGATCGGTAAATCGGTAAACATTTCAAAACTGGCCTCTCCAACGAAACATTGAAAATGTATTTTGTTTTTTGTTTATTTTTATTTTTTTGGTGGGGGGTTGTTGAGCTCCTTTAAAATAAAATTTAATTAAGCAAGTAAATTACCGTGCTTTATATTTCGATATTGCCTCCTTCAAAATATTTTTTTTTATTTTATTTTTTTTATCTTCATAATTTGTTCGATAGGATTAGGCTAAAAAAAATTGAAGAGGAGTGGGGTAAAAATAAAAAAAAAATATTCTATGCTTCAACGAGACATTGTACGTCGCAGGACTGTGGGGGAGAGAGAATTCCTCCACCCACAAAGGTAGGGAAAAAAAAAACATCAGTGTGTACTGGGAATTGTTTTATGAAGTAATTTGGTTGGATGGGGAAATGGTTGTTAATGAAAGAAAAATGAAAAAAAGTGTTAAAAAAAAAAATGAAAAAAAGTGTTAAAAAGATTTTTAATTATACTAATCAATAAACTTCGATCATTTTTTTAACGCGCGCAGTTTTACGAAATAAATTGTATTTTAAACCCGAAAAGAGATTAAAAAAATAAATTTAGCTTTATCTTATTTTACGAAAATGTTAGATTAATAAACACTTTTCTATTTACTTGAATTTGGATTTAGAATAAATTGAATATTTCCAATAAGCAAAATACTTTACTGTATTTCAGACCGAATTTAAATCGACTGAAATGATTTTTTCTTATCAGTGAAATCAATAAAATCGTTCATATTAACAAATCTGTCAACACAACATAATTTTTATATACACTATTTACATTGTGAGTATTTTCCTCATCTTTATTGTTGTGATAACAACAAAGACGAGGAGAATAGTGTACAAATAAAAAGCCTAAATAATAGTAACTCCTCATTCCTGAAATTTAGACAAAAAATCATTCTCATTAATCTTTCAAAAATAAAATATACTTTTCGGAAACGTTATTTGTCAAATAATGGTCGATTTTCTATAAAATGTTGACACATCTATCGATAGAAATTATTTAAGTAGATGATAACTGTAATAAAATTATATGACGACTACAACGTAAACTTAATTTTTTTTATTTTTAACTACGCAGTAACATTAAATTTAAATATTTTAATCATTCTAATATTTTATTGTATTTTAGGTACTTTGGCTTTATAATCTTACTAACGAAGACGCTGGTTGAGGAAATGTTATAAAATTACCAATGAATTTTAAATTTACTATAGTTTTTAATCTTATTTTCTGATAATGTCGTGTATGGATGTCCGTATTTACAAAAATGAGCACGTTTATACATACAAAAAATATTTTTAAAATACTGGCGATTGCTGAATTGTAGTAAGCTTTTCTATTTATGATTTGTAAATATAGTTTTTTATTTAATAACAATATCACTTGACCGCTACAAATTAATACGGAATTTTAAAAGAATTAAAAAAAAAAAAAAAATGAAAAATTCCTTGAAAAAAAATTCATTATTCATAGAAACAAAAAGATATTCTCAGCACAATAATGTCCATAATATATTTTATCATGAAAGAAATTAAGTTTTTCTAATTAAATAATGTCATGATTTTATTACATTTTTTTTTAAATTTTATTTTATGATTCAGAGTATATTTTCTGTGACTAGCGTTCCTGTTTGACAACAACAACAAAAAAATTGATGATTTAAATTCTCTGAGGACTTGTACTTATAACTAATATTAAGTGCTACAAATAAAATTCTGGAAGTTTTAACTAAGAGTTGACAGATTATATATATATATATATATATATATATACATACATACACTAAGATTTTCTAAAACACAAAAAAATGAAATGTTTCAAAAATAATTTCATTCATTTCTGAGGTTCTGAGAGTTTAATTAAAATTGGACAATTCTCTGATTTTTGTAAGATTTTCGAATTCAATGCGTATTTCAAAGCAAATGACGTCTTAAATTCCGAAGTTTGTAAGAAAGATTTTTTTAAAAATTACACCATAAAATATTTTGGTCTTTCCTCTTAATAATAACCAAAGTTTTGAACATAAAAATTTGTTTCATTAATTTAAAGGCATTTTTTCATCATGTATGTTGATTTTGTTTTTTCTTTAACGAAACTTAGAATTAGGTATAATGTATGGGATTAATAATGCTGCTAAAATAAATTTATTTATTTATTTATTACTAATATTTACCCATTACAATGTCCAAGAACCACTCAAGATGGAGGGTTACTATGTGGAGTTATATTAACGTAGGAAAGGACGAGCGTTAGGAATATTGAACTGAAATAGACTTTAAAAGGAACAGGGAACAAGGGATAAAGCTCTACTCGTGTTCAAAAGAAACGTTTGGCATGAAAGGTATGTCCAAACTGATTACTTTTAATAGCTGATATTTACACAAAGACCAATGGGACGAGAAATATTGGAAGGCTTACTTTGAAAATCAACGTTCGATATCATGATTTACCCGGATTAGAACTGCTAGCACAAATGAGAGAAATAAGCAACTATCTGAATTACGTGGCCATATCCATTATCATTTTATCTATATATATATATATATATATATATATATATATATATACACACACACGGGGTGATTTAAAAAGTAACTCCTCATTTTAAAATACTTATAATTTATTTATTAACGATAAATTTTGCAAGAGATGGACATGAGAGGATAGAGTTAAGTATGAGGTTTCATTTAAAATTTGATATGGCCACCAGATTTTGTTACCAGCTTCTCGAACTGCCCAGGAATCGCGTCAAGTGATTTCACCAGAAACCCTTGTGGTATGGAAGACATAACTTCTTGTATTCGCCCTTCAAGTTTTGGTATGTTACAGCAGACATGATCCATTAATCAATCCCAAAGTATAAACTCACAGGGTATTAAGTTGGGACACCTGGCTGGCCACTTACATACATACATACATATATATATATATATATATATATATATATATATATATATATGAAATGGACAAAGTCCGACAATTATTTTAAGACTTTTTTATGTGACCCAATCGGTTAAAGGCACGTCAGGCTATATGACGGCTCTGTATAGGAAAATTTCTCAGACATTCACGCCGGTAAATACTGTTTAATACTGTTTATTATAAACAGAGCATTTACTTAAATATTTGTATCCATAAAAAGAATACCCGCTCGGCCCGGTGGCTAGGATCAAAGTGTAGTATCTGCGCTTTGTGAGCTGCCGGGTCGGGTGTCTGTCGAACTCTCTGCTTGCAGAGAGGAACCCTGACGAAGCTCCGCCGAAGGGTAGGGTTTCGTTGGGGGAGGTTGACGGAACTGGCCCGCCTCGGCGGGTTTGGATGGTTATTTATTTTTGGCTGGGCCTTCGGGCTCGGAGATACCCACATTAAAAAGGCCTTGTGACACATTCGATCCCCGTGGGTGGATTGATAAATACCATCTATAAAAAGAATACCCGCTCGGCCCGGTGGCTAGGATCAAAGTGTAGTATTTGTGCTTTGTGAGCTGCCAGGCCGGGTGTCTGTCGAACTCTCTGCTTGCAGGGAGGAACCCTGACGAGGCTCCGCCGAAGGGTAGAGTTTCGTTGGGGGAGGTTGACGGAACTGGCCCCCCTCGGGGGGGGGGGGTTGGATGGTTATTTATTTTTGGCTGAGCCTACGGGCTCGGAGATACCCACATTAAAAAGGCCTTGTGCCACATTCAGTCCTTGTGGGTGGATTGATAAATACCATCTATAAAAAGAATAAATAAACATAAAAATGTCTTAAAACATGTATAGATATATATATGTGTGTGTGTGTATTTCGGCATCATGTTTTCATTAAGACAAGTTTAGTTGTACGATTTAGATAGAATATGTCTACTTATTTTCGATATGATCTTTTTATACTCGCGGATAAGACTGCTAAAACCGTTCTGAAAGTTTAATGTTTCGCAGTCACGCACTGACGTAGCGTTCCTCACTCCATTTGTTAGAAATTTAACTTTCAAATAACACGACAATTTGTCTCTTACAATAATGGATACTATAATAATTATTTTATAAAAATACCCTGATGATGACATGGATATGTCGAAAGTACTTGGTAATAAAACAAATATCTATAAACACGGCGATTTTTTCTCGTCTTTCAGTGTAATGACATGAAAAACTTATCCGCGAGTATGAAAGAATCTTATCGAAAATAAGTAGACAGAATACGTCTAAACTGTATAACGAAACCTCTCTCTTATTTATATATATATATATATATATATATATATATATATATATATATATATATATATATATATATATATAATAATTTCTTAACGTTGAGGATGCTCAAGGATAGACACCAGTTTTGACTTGCAAGATTTTTAGGGAGTAGTGAAGCAAAGAAAATGACCTTTGTAGGACACAAGGCGTTCAATAAAACAGCATGACCAGTGTTCTTTTCGCAAAATCTTTAAATACTGGATTATTTTATAAGGTTTTGGTATTCGGCGTATTTGTTTAAAATGAAATAAAAGTAGTAGCAACGCCTCCCACTCCTATCCATTGCCTGTGGAAATTTAGTCTCTTTTCTTAGAAAAAAAAATTCTTTCACTCGTTCGAGTCCAAATTTAGGTCTTTTCTGTTAATTCACCCCAAATAATGTAAAGCTACTTATCGCAAATATTGACCCCAAGAAATAAATAGTTTTTAAATGAAAACTCGCAACGAATGAAAAATACCAAAAAAAAAAAAAAAAAAAATCACATTTCGTAAGTACGAATGATATTCGAGGTATTTACAAGAATTTTTTTATAATTTAAAAAGAAAAACAAAAATCCTATTTTTTTTTTTTTTTTTTTTTTTTGGTGGTGAGGAGTGGGCTTGTTTATCAGGGTGAGCGCTAGTTCACGCTCACCCTGATAAACAATGGCACCCCGATAAACAATAAAAATAGCGCACGCGATTTGCTGACACTTTTGTTGCAATCGCAATGGTTAACCCAACCGAAGTACGATGGAAGGGCCTCGATCTGAGAGAATTTGGTGTGAATTTTAGTAAATATGAATTCTTTTTATTAAATTTTAAGTACTCTTTTGAAATTATAGATTTTAAATCAAAATTTGTTTAACCCTTAAAAACCCCTACCCCCAGAATGAAAAAAAATTACCAAAAATCAGGAAGTTATCCACATTTCGTAAGTGTGGATGCTATTTTTAAAAACTAAAATCTGTTGAGTTGTTTATTGGAGTGAGCGCGAATGTTGACCCCACAGTTAAAAATAGCGCCCTCGCGTCACCCACATTTGAGGCGATCGCAATGGCCAGCCCAACTGGAGTGCAATGGAAGGGCCTAGCTCTGGGAGAATTTGGTGTGAATTTTAGAGAATATAAATTATTATTTTGGCATGAATTAACAGAAAAAGATTCCTCAAAACTTTTATTCGAGTCATGGAAAGAAAAAAAAGTTATTAAATGTTTAAATAAATAAACGAACAGGATCATTGTAGTATCTGTCTATATTTCTGAGATGAGGCAGTGGAGAACTTCGAGAGGGGAATTAACAGGGGATAACTGACATCCATTGAACATGGCACGTGGAACTGGAACAGTCTATCCCAGTGAGCGAAATAAAGGGTTCAGTTCCTAATTTCTGAGATTAGGTATTACGTACACTATTTACATTGTTCAGACTGTCGTCCTCGTATCTGTTGCCATATTTATATCACAACGTTTCGGCCAATGTACGCTCCGGCCTTCTTCACGTGGAACTAGTACAGTCTATCCCAGAGTTCAGTTCGACATTCCAACCACCTGAAGAAGGCCGGATCGTATAACGGCCGAAACGTTGTGATAAATATGACAACAAAGATGATGATAGTCCGAACAATGTAAATAGTGTATTTTTGTTTTAATTTCTGAAAAACGGAAACAAAAAAAAAAAATGTATATATATTTTTTTCTTGTTCTTTCGATGCCGGTAAGTTACAGTACCCAGATATTTTACATTGGTATCCTAGTTTTCGTCCAAATTCTCTTTTATCTACGGTTTAAATTGCAGAACAGGTTGTGCTTTCTCGCCTTGGGTTGGAGACAGTCTAGGAGAAGGATTATATTGAATTCAAAACAGTGGAGAAGTTAACAAGAAACTATTCTACTTACTGTCTTGTCCAAGAAGAGTTATTGAGAGTGGTAGAGAATGAGAAGACTAGTGATTGAGAAAGGGCAATAAAAAAGAACAGGGTGAGAAAGACAGAAGGTGGTGGATTGATGTAAAATTTAAATACAATGAAGGAAACAAAACCTTACTGAGGAGAAAGGACATTTAAAAAAAAAAAAAAAAAAAAAGAACAGGATTGAAGCAAGCAGAAACCTACGTCGTAATTAAATTTTTACGAATTATAGTTGACCGGAAAGCAAAAAGCAGGGAGAATGCTTTATAGGCGACAAGAGCGACCGAAGAAACTATTAGGATAGGACTTACGGTTACATTTAGCAATTTAAACTGTAACGTGATGGGACCTAACCACCAATCTGGTACTACGCTTAAATTCATGAAGTCTCGATATGAAAGAGGAAAGCTTATCAGAAATAAATTACTGTAGGTTTATTTACAGAAAGGACGCACGAAAGTTAGGTTACGGCGGTAGGAAAAGATGGCAGGTCAGGACCGACAATATTGTAATTAACAGGTAAGTAAAAAAGAACGCGCAGGAAGCTGGCATCACCTTCGTCCTGGAAGTGCATAGTCTAAAAAAAAATTAAATTACTGCGTTGAGTACAGTCGAAGATTAAATGACAATGGTCATATTTTTTTTTATCCTACCCACCACCTTGCCAAGCATTGTAAGAACACACTTTGGTATGATAGAGATGGTGATCCTAAGAGTGATTGGTAGTTTTTTGCTCTTTGTTCTTTTTTTTTTTTTTTTTCTTTTAATAAATCATAACCTGGTTTAGATAAAGAAGCAATTATATCAGATTGCCGACTTACGACTGGTTTATTGAATCGATCCTTGTCAAAGAATGTCCACCGCGATCGAGCTGCGGTAGACGCCGAGGTAATTCAACTTTGATACAGTAGCTGGGGGGGGGGCATACAGGGAGATTCACTCATTCCACCGGGGGAACTGACTTGCAAAACCAGCGAATTAACATTCTCTCCTACAGTAGGCGCCCGATCCTAATTAACACACGCAGAAATAAATTAAACAAACTCTCATTCAGTCGTTTTCACACACACACACATAATATATATATATATATATATATATATATATATATATATATAACGTTGGTGCAAAAATAATGACGTAATAATGTCGTTTTTTGACGTTAAAAAATGACATTATTACGTCATTATTTTTGCACCAACCTAATATATATAAAATGTGAGAGAGACATACATACACATGCAAAATTTGGTAATTATTTATTTGCTTAACAAATTTAGTATATATATATATATATATATATATATATATATATATATATATATATTCCGGCGTCATATATTTTAAGACCAAAAAAAAAAAAACAATTTGTCGAAATTTCATAAAATTAAATAAGTTATGGATAACATGTTGTGTTTGTGTGTATAAAAATGTATATTAACCAAGATTTCCGAAGAAAAAGTTGCAAAAAGAAAAGTAATTGCCTTCATTCCTGAAATTTTAATTAAAATCCGACAATCGATATCGATATTTCTCAACGCAAAAAGACGATCAAATTCGCCTTACAAAAGAGGAATGTTTTTAACCAAAATTTCGAAGGTTCTAAAAGGGATTAAACAAAAAATTTACTTAAAACCTTTTGGTCTTTCCTCTTAACCCTTTAACTGCCAAATTTTTTAATGCGCATTTTTGGCCCAGACAGGTGTCTTAGGAGTTTATTTATTCCTTATGTTTAATTTCAGTAGTTACCATTGTCTTTTTTTATAGAAACTAGAATATCAAATATATATGTGTATAAAACATCAAAAAATAATATTGATTAGAAATATTAAAAAAAAATACTTCTCAAAATAGTCATTATTTTTCTACTCGTGAAATGTAAAATTACGACAGAAAGTGTCTTCTTACGGCTGATAATAAAAACTTTAAAGGCTAAGTGTTGTAAAATATACCTCTTCAAATGCAATGTATGTAAGCAATTCAATGTAAATACAAGGAATAACATGTAGTGAGTTTAATTTTAACCGATTCCCAAATGGGGCACATGGGTTAATAAGAACAACATCATAATATTTTTTTTTTTTTTTTGTAACGAATCTTTATATATATATATATATATATATATATATAATATAATATATATATTAAATAAATAATTATATTTATGCTCTACTTTCGTATCGAGCACTATTTTTTTTAAATAATAACAAAAATACTAAGGAACTTTGGATTATTTACCAGTTTCTTTCCTATTTTCTACAATATAATATAATATAATCGATATGGTGTAATGGTTCCGTTAGGTTTATTTCGTTCAATCAGTTACAATTATGTTTGAGTTCGATCCTCACTGGGTACCTCATGCTTACGACCTTGTTCTGCCTATTTCTAACTTCAAGATCCATCGTTTTTTTTTTTGTTTTTTTTTTCTTCAGGAAATTTTTGATATTTTAATATCTGCTAATGACAAAATGTATTTCCCCTCACTATTACATTACGCTATATATATATATATATATATATATATATATATGCGCGCGCACACACACACACATATATGTATGTATATACTTATACACAAGACACAGGCGTGTCTTGGGTGTATAATGTGTATAAGACTGGGATTATAATAAAATTCATTAATTTTAGTTTAAAACAGGCGATACTAGAGTCATTATTTTTTTTTTTTTTTTTAAATTTATCTAATATTGAGGAGTGGTAGGGAGTCATTAATAAATAAATATATTCTGACATATTTAAACAACTCAAACAGGAAAAATATTTATAAAAGACCCACGTTTATTCGTAAAAGAAATAAATAAATAAAGCACGACTTGCAAAACTTTTTTTTATGTATTTTTTTTTTTTTTAAACAAACTTTACTTTTACACGTTACGTACTTCACAAGTGTTTACACCAATCGTAACCGGTGAACCGACCCAATCACTTAAGTAACAATAAAATTAAAGAAATTAGTTAAATTCACCCTCGCCAACCATCTTTCTTTTTGTTTTTCTTTTGTTTTTTCTTTTGTTTCTTTTCTCTTTTGTTTCTTTTCTCTTTTGTTTCTTTTCTCTTTTGTTTCTTTTCTCTTTTGTTTCTTTTCTCTTTTGTTTCTTTTCTCTTTTGTTTCTTTTCTCTTTTGTTTCTTTTCTCTTTTGTTTCTTTTCTCTTTTGTTTCTTTTCTCTTTTGTTTCTTTTCTCTTTTGTTTCTTTTCTCTTTTGTTTCTTTTCTCTTTTGTTTCTTTTCTCTTTTGTTTCTTTTCTCTTTTGTTTCTTTTCTCTTTTGTTTCTTTTCTCTTTTGTTTCTTTTCTCTTTTGTTTCTTTTCTCTTTTGTTTCTTTTCTCTTTTGTTTCTTTTCTCTTTTGTTTCTTTTCTCTTTTGTTTCTTTTCTCTTTTGTTTCTTTTCTCTTTTGTTTCTTTTCTCTTTCTCTTGTTTTTCTCTTTTCTTTTTTCTTTGTTTTTCTTTTTTCTTTGTTTTTCTCTTTTCTTTGTTTTTCTCTTTTCTTTGTTTTTCTCTTTTCTTTGTTTTTCTCTTTTCTTTGTTTTTCTCTTTTCTTTGTTTTTCTCTTTTCTTTGTTTTTCTCTTTTCTTTGTTTTTCTCTTTTCTTTGTTTTTCTCTTTTCTTTGTTTTTCTCTTTTCTTTGTTTTTCTCTTTTCTTTGTTTTTCTCTTTTCTTTGTTTTTCTCTTTTCTTTGTTTTTCTCTTTTCTTTGTTTTTCTCTTTTCTTTGTTTTTCTCTTTTCTTTGTTTTTCTCTTTTCTTTGTTTTTCTCTTTTCTTTGTTTTTCTCTTTTTTTTTTCTTTGTTTTTCTCTTTTTTTTTCTTTGTTTTTCTCTTTTTTTTTTCTTTTTTTCTTTGTTTTTCTCTTTTTTTTCTTTTTTTCTTTTTGTTTTTCTCTTTTTTTTCTTTTTTTCTTTTTGTTTTTCTCTTTTTTTTCTTTTTTTCTTTTTGTTTTTCTCTTTTTTTTCTTTTTTTCTTTTTGTTTTTCTCTTTTTTTTCTTTTTTTCTTTTTGTTTTTCTCTTTTTTTTCTTTTTTTCTTTTTGTTTTTCTCTTTTTTTCTTTTTGTTTTTCTCTTTTTTTCTTTTTGTTTTTCTCTTTTTTTCTTTTTGTTTTTCTCTTTTTTTCTTTTTGTTTTTCTCTTTTTTTCTTTTTTTCTTTTTGTTTTTTTCTTTTTTTCTTTTTGTTTTTTTCTTTTTTTCTTTTTGTTTTTTTCTTTTTTTCTTTTTGTTTTTTTCTTTTTTTCTTTTTGTTTTTCTCTTTTTTTCTTTTTGTTTTTCTCTTTTTTTCTTTTTTTCTTTTTGTTTTTCTCTTTTTTTCTTTTTTTCTTTTTGTTTTTCTCTTTTCTTTTTTCTTTTTGTTTTTCTCTTACAATCTTAGTACTCTGGCTGTAATTAGAAGAAAAAAAAATATTTTCGTGAATTTATTTTCTCGGAAGATGAAAATATCCTCGTTTAACAACAATTTCGAAAGTTTTTGTTTAAAAATATTACGGTTATCTTTTTAAAAAATTAACTATTTTATCTTTTCAAATGAAATTTGATTATAAAATAATTTAAAAAAATACATGAAACACATGCCTAATACCAATAAAATGTAACACTTAACAGCCATTTGCTAATAAAATACACCTGACTACCTACAATCGCTTTCTTTTTTTTTTTTTTTTTTTTTTTTTTTCAATGCAATTTTACTAAAATCATTACCAATGCACATTTTATATATATAAGGGAGATATCTGTGTGTGTTTGTAAGTGTAACCCGGATATAAGAGTTGTCGGGACCGGAGAAGAAGTCTCTTATACCCGGGTTTGGTCTATTTTGTTTAGGTAAGTATGGCTCTAATTTGGGACCAGATAAAATCTCTCTTGTATCCCGGTTACACTATATATATATATATATATATATATATATATATATATCATAGCTCTGTTCATTAAATAATGCTTACATTAATTCCTGTCCGTCATTACTTCTTCCTTTCTTGATTTTTTCTATGAGAAGTAAAATCCTTCGCATTCTATATCTCCATTCTGCCATAAATGCTTATCCTAATTCTGAATCCTCGATAATTCCCTTTTTGATTTTAATCCCTTTCTCTATTAAAATTATAATAATTCCTTTGGATTATACTCAAACATAATAACAATTTCTAAATAAATTTCTGAATACGCAGTTCCCAATCCTGCCGAACGGAGCGTTTCTTTCTTTAATAAAATTTCTATAATATTCAGGCCAGAAGTTTTGTTTTTTTGTTTTTTTTTTCTTCATCTTTGAGGGAATTGTTCAATATTCTCTGTCATATCAGGAGATCAGGTATTACAGCTTTTTTCTTTGTTTCCAACATTATTTTCCTATGTCTTTATACTTTACTTAGTTTCTGGAAGACCTCTTTCGTTGACACTCCTCCCCGGTTTTTTGAACTTGAGTAGCAGTTTAGTCTTTGTTTCCTGTTCAGGTTTCCGTTTCCGTTTATTTTAAAGACTTCTTATTCTCTTTTGCTCTCATTAATCTTTTGCGTCTTACTGGCATTAACGTTTTGCGTGAAGTGAATTGCTTAAAAAAAATTCTCGGATTTTTGTGTATCGTTTCCTTGGAACCAAAATATTATTTATTGAATAAATACAATCGTAATTGACAACTGATCAAATATTAGTATTTGGAAAATGTAAAAAAAAAAAAAAAAAAAAAAAAAAAAAACGAAATCGATTTAAAAAAACGTTTCAAAATACATTTGACCCATCAGATCCTGAACGTGGGTGGCAAGGTTCAGATAAATATTTTTCGGTCTTTTTTTTTTTTTTTTTTTTTTTTCTGAATGTCTTGAATAGGGAGTTATCATTATTTATGATCACATTCGGTTTCATGTCCTCATCTTTGTTCTTATCAAGACGTTTCGGCAGCTGTTTGCAACAGCATTTTTCAGGAATCTCTCGATCCGGGCGTTATCATTTACGTTCATGTTTGGCCTCTGTATTTTTCTTAACAATAAGATTCACCCTGTACAAGGCCTTGGGGTGGGTACTCGAGGTAGAGGGTTACGTTAGGTGGGAGGGAATTTGTCCGGACAGGAGGGTAAGATAACTGTTAACCCTAGCGTTGAATAGGTTAAGATTGTTTTGATCGGAGAAAAATCCTCTTGGGAGTCGATTCCACAATGGTTCGCGCGAAGAAGCTGTTCGAGTGGAACTTACTTCTCACCAATGGAATACGAAAGAAATGGGGGGTTGCTATTATGCAAGCGGGTCCCAGCCGTCATGGTTTGAACTAGCGGAACCAAAGAATGTCGTTCGTCCGATCGCTTTCCGTGGAAGTATCACGACGTTTCGACTGCTGTTGCCTACAACAAACCTATTTCTAACCGAAACCTTTATTAGCCTGATAACGTTAGCCTGATAAGTTTTATTGAGTCAGTCTCCTGGAGGTTAGCCTCAGTCATGTAGCAATTTGCGCCTCAGTTACTTAATACTTGCCTTACATGCTAAATGGTAAGAAGAGCCGTATGAAAACGGCTAACAATCTACCTAAGGAATTTGTATTAATGTAGGCAAAATCAAAGACGGGGTATCACGCGTCCGAATATACTTAGAGCAACTTGTGGAGAGCCATGATCGCTAACATCCTAAAAGAATAGGGCATATTAAAGAAATTGGCTTGAAGGAATTATATTCCCAATACTGCTGTATAGGTTTGCGGTGAGAATAACGCTTAGTCTGAAATCTCGGTCACGCTATTGCAGTGCATGGGTTCAACTCCCGAGATATTAGCATACTTATAAATTTTTAAGTAGCTGTCATCAAACGTGGCGTTTTGATTGATGAGTTAAAGTGAACTTTAACTTAATAAATGCTCAAGTCTACATAATAATAAATGGAAAAAATATGTAGTTCTTTTAGGTAAGTAGTTTGGGATTTGTTTTTTCTTTATAGAAAAAAAAAACAAAAAAAAAAAACAACATAGAATTCTTTTTCTTAAATACTAATTTTCTTTTAAATGCCTCAGTCAGACCGTAGGCGTTCATGGCTCTCTACAGATGTATATATATATATTTTTTCTTTCTGATCTCTGACTTGACATGCGCTCTTGGAAAAGATAAGTTTCCCGTTACTAACTCTGAGAGTAGCTGCCAGCTAAAGCTCGAAAGTCTAGTCTACCCTACTATTTCATCCAGGGAGATGAAATCGAACGCAAGACTCACTGACCCGGTAATCGTTATGCTAGCTACACGTCCTAAATTTTTAATTATGCCTTTCGAATAAGGTGACAGTTTCTCGGTGACAAAGATTTGGACACGTACGGAGAGCGTAGCTGTTATCGGCTTGAAAAGTGGAATTGGCAAGCCGAATTCAAAATCGAGCCTTGTTTGCTGCTTTTTCCAGCTGGGAATGGTATGAATCCAACTCTTTTACCCCCTTAGCTATTGGTGAAATAACATGGTAAATCGGTCTATCTAACCTTGAGTGGCAACCAGTCCAAGAGAAAGAAAAGTGGCATTTCATAATATAGTAGAGGAATGTGTGTAGAGCCATAACCGTCTACATCTCGAAGACATTGTATTTTTAAAAATATTTTCCTACTATCCGTAGATTTCACTAATCGAAGATAATAATACCCTAATCGCCTCAAACTTTCTTTCTCCAGCATTCGTTGCATTCTTACCAGTTTCTTCAGTGCCGAATAGTTTCTCTTGGAACATTCTCCAGATTAGTTTCACAGAGCTAGGATAATCTAAACTCTTCAAACTCTACCATTGAAATCTCTGTTCATAGCCATCTTCCTCTCTGTTGAAAAATCTCTGTTCACATACATTGTTTGGTTTCCGTTCTCTAGAACAATTTTTTTTGTTTGTTTGTTAAGCAGTAAAGCCACTAAGCCACAAGAGGTTACAGGGTGGGGAAGTATTAAAAGTAGAAACCTTAATAATGAACGGGAAGAGGAAAGAGTAATCAGGAGGACAGTAGATAGTGATTGACATTGCGTTTAAATTTTTACAGATTAAAATTGGCTAGAAAGCATGGGCCGGAAGGGAGTTCCACAAGCGAGGAGTGCGAGAGAAGAATCTGTTAGCATAGAACTTACAGCTACATCTAGCAAACTCAAACGTAAATTTGATGACATCTTGACGCCAGTCTAGTACTGCGCTTAAATTAAAAAAAAAAAAAAAACTCTAGATACCATAGCGAAGAGCGATATTTATTCTGTACAAGTTACGAAGTTTCTGGACAATCTCCTCACGGATGAAGAGATTTGAAGCGATAGGTGCGACTCTACCAAAAACTGCATGCACAAAGTAATGATCAGCAAGGGAGTCGAAATATATGTGACATATCCTGAGGAAACAGGGTGTAGAGAATTTGATACCCACAAAACATATTGAGGGAAACAGCGCATAGCCGACCTAACAAGCTTGTGTAAATGGATTGCAAAACAGGAGGTTGGAAGGATAGTCTTTATAAATAAAAATAAACATGGCTGCGAGCTACCAAGGATAGAAAAATGTGGAGAGCCATGGTCGACAAGGTCTCAAAGAGACATGGCGCATAAAACTGAACCTATTTTCGGAAGTGTTAGTACCGTAGACAAGAGTTTATTAGCTGCATCCTGGTATTTTTTTGGGGCGTTACATTATAAATTCAAATAAAGTTCTAAGGGAAATGAAAAAGGATGCTTATACTTAACATCAGAAAGAAACGGTGCAAATGTTTAGGACGCATAATGAGGAAAAATTTGATCCTGAGAGGAAACCTTAATGAGCGAGAAGAGGAAAAGAGTAATCGGGAGGACAGTAGATAGTGACTGACATTGCGTTTAAATTTTTACAGATTAAAATTGGCTAGAAAGCATGGGCCGGAAGGGAGTTTCACAAGTGAGGAGTGCGAGAGAAGAATCTGTTAGCATAGAACTTACGGCTACATCTAGCCAAATCAACCGTTAATTTGATGAGATCTTCACGCCAGTCTAGTACTGCGCTTAAATTTAAAAAAAAAACAAACTCTAGATACCATAGCGAAGAGCGATATTTATTCTGTACAATACAGAAATGTGGCACAAGGCCGTAGGGGAAATTGGGGAAAAGACGGTCTTCTTCTGTCTAAACTATAACTTAGCTAGCCACAAACACTGACCCAATCGTACAAACAATATTCCTTAGACCAAAACAACACATTCTTACGTACCTTTCATCCAACATAATACCTCATTGTCTCTACGAAAATTCTAACTAGTCCCCATATTTACAATTCATTGTCTGGTGGGGGGGGGGGGATAAAACAACAATTCTAAAAACTAGAGGACAAGGGAAGCAAGAACGAACGACAATGAGTAATCTACCAAACAAGTTTGTGTAAATGAATGACGGTATAGTTTTAAAATTGCTAAAAACTAAAAAGTATAGGAAGTTGTGGAGAGTTATGATTACCTACGTCCTAAATGGACACGGCACATTATTAATAATTAAATGTTTCCAGTATCGTAGGCAAGTGTTTGTTAGCTACTTCCTTTTTCTTTTTTTCTTTCTCTTTCTCTCTTTTCTCTTCTCTTTCTCTCTTTTCTCTTCTCTTTCTCTCTTTTCTCTTCTCTTTCTCTCTTTTCTCTTCTCTTTCTCTCTTTTCTCTTCTCTTTCTCTCTTTTCTCTTCTCTTTCTCTCTTTTCTCTTCTCTTTCTCTCTTTTCTCTTCTCTTTCTCTCTTTTCTCTTTTCTCTTTTCTCTTTTCTCTTTACTTTCTCTTTTCTCTTTACTTTCTCTTTTCTTTTTCTTTTTCTTTTCTTTTCTTTTTCTTTTCTTTTCTTTTTCTTTTCTTTTCTTTTTCTTTTCTTTTCTTTTTCTTTTCTTTTCTTTTTCTTTTCTTTTCTTTTTCTTTTCTTTTCTTTTTCTTTTCTTTTCTTTTTCTTTTCTTTTCTTCTCTTTTTTCTTTTTCTCTTTTTTTCTTTTTCTCTTTTCTTTTTTTCTTTTTCTCTTTTTTTCTTTTTCTCTTTTCTTTTTTTTCTTTTTCTCTTTTCTTTTTTTTCTTTTTCTCTTTTCTTTTTTTTCTTTTTCTCTTTTCTTTTTTTTCTTTTTCTCTTTTCTTTTTTTTCTTTTTCTCTTTTCTTTTTCTCTTTTCGTTTTTTTTTCTTTTTCTCTTTTCTTTTTCTCTTTTCTTTTTCTCTTTTCTTTTTCTCTTTTCTTTTTCTCTTTTCTTTAACGTTACATTTCAAATTCAAATACATGGGGTTATGCCGTAATATTTGATCTTGTCACTGGCTAAAGTGGTTTCTCTTTCTGCGAAAAACTTGGACACATTCCACACATGACACGCTTCCATCGCTTGTTGGTTACGCGCACATTACATCACCAATCAGCAAAGAGAAAATATATCCGTGATAAATCTCTACCTACCTATCTATCTATCATATATGTGGGGGGGGGGTCTAAACACACGTCATCCACTGAAATTATAAATCGCTGAGAGAGATGGGTGTGTGAGGGTATGCGCTTCGTCGGTTCGCAACACGTGACATGCTATAACCACGTGATAACGAGATAATGTACGTCGTAGATAAAGTATACACGCTTTATTATCATGATTGATAGGAAGGTAAATCGTTGTGTCGGTTCTTTGATGACTGGATCTAAATTAAGACAAATGACTTAACGGTTAGATAAACTTTGGCTTTTGTACCTGTCCTCAAAGTTGACTAACTTTTAGTGAGAACGAGTCGACCCCGTTGACTCGTTGAGAGAAAATTATGATACACAAAGCACTCAATTCGCTCCCTCGCCGATTTGTGCAATCTTCTAGGAGCTTTTTCCCCCCTATTCTGTCCACCCAGACTTTTATTTATTGGCAGATACAGAGCGATAAATATTTAATGATTTACTTGAAGAATCGTTCATTTAATTTGAGAAAGAGACACACAATGACAGCTCTGTTTTCGAACCGACTGCATTTGAACCCGACATATGCAGACAAGGTCCCAGCTTTCCTTATAACTTAGCTACTGAGTTGTGTAGTTTTCTGCATTAACTAAATCTATTTTTTCTTATATAAATAATTGTTTACCCGATACAAGGCCCAAAAGCCACTCAAAGCAGAAGGTTGCTGAATCAGGTGGTTGTATGAACATACAAGGAAGAGAAATCATGAGGACATGTGATAAAGATAACGATTGACTCGAGAAGTTAAAATTGTAGTTGGCGAACACGGCTCTCCACAATTTCCTTTTCTTTGTAGCCGGTAGCAACATTTGTTCCTTTGCCATTCTACCCATCCCTATTCACGCAAGCTCATCAGGTAGAGGTCCACTGCCTCCATCTATTCCTCCTGATTTCGGTGTCATGAGTGTCAAATTCTCCAAGCCTTCTTTCCTCATTATGTCCCAGAAATTTCAGCGAACTCTGTGTATGTGTTTGTTTTTGTTGTTTCTATTTTCCTTACAACTTCCCTCCATGGAATTCTCAGCATCCTTCTGTAGAACTACATTTCTGTTGCCTCCAGTTTTCTGTTCATCTGTGAAAATTCGCGGCCATATATGAAGTCCGATATTCTGCTATATACAGGGTGCGATGGGTAAATTGTCATCTAAATGACACAAATGAAAATAACACTGACATCTCATTTTAACAGATATACAGGGTGCGATAGGTAAATTGTCATCTAAATGACGCAAAAATGAAAATAACACTGACATCTCATTTTAACAGATATATTTACCAAAATTACACAAAAAAAAATCTTGTAATACTAAAGAGTAAATTTATTCAATAAAACCGCCATCGGCTTCAGCCATCATCTCCAAATGATTTCGGAATCTCCTGCATCGGTCTCCTTGTTTAAGTTGGTGAATGTTACCATAATCCTTGCCTTCGGTTCATCTTTTGGTGCTACAAGGAGTTTTGTTGGTCTCTCGCTCAACTGCGCCTCACGCATAATAATCAAGGGGGTTGCAATCTGGGGAGATAGGTGGCCAGATGTAAGGGGTGATGTGGTTGCAGAAATTGTCTGATAGCCATTACTTAGTTCTCCTGTGGCATGGTGCAAAGTCCTGCTGCCAAACATAGGTCTCCCAGCAGCCACCGTCTTGAGCAAGAGCAGCACTACCTCCTCAGGGCACTTGATGTAAGCCTCCGTGTTGATTCTGACTCCCCACGGGAACATGAATGGAGACATAACGTCGCCATTACTCGTGATCACTTCAAACACCAGGATGTTGACTGGATATATCATCCAACTTTTCCCGAATCTTCTGCACTGTCAGATTGACAGCTAAACACTCTGAAGTATTCAAGGACACATAGCACAGTGGATAAAGGCGTTAGTTAGATCCACTGACATGACCCAAAGAGTGTGAGTTCAATACCCGGTTAAGGCAGTGGAGAACTTTCAGAGGGGAATTAACAGGAGATAACTGATAAATGACATCCATTAAACACGTCACTAGAACAGTCTACCCCAGTGAGCGAAATAAAGAGTTCAGTTCGACATTTCAACCACCTGAAGGTTGGAGCGTACAACGGCCGAAACGTTGTAATAAATATGGCGACAAAGATGAGGGCAGTAGTCCGAATAATGTAAATAGTGTCCGAAATATTCGTATTGGAGCTTCCGGCGCGAATGCCAAGCAGTCCAACATGCCATTTCCAAATTTCTGGTGGAGTGAATTGCGTCATAGTGTTCGTTTTCTCACAGACGGTGACAAACTGACCTTCGACAACATCAAAAACAACACGCATGCGCGAAATTAAAAATATAAAACTGCGACAATTTACCCATCGCACCTTGTAAGCGGACCGATATTACGGCATTCGCTGTCATTTAGGAGGACCGATATTACATAATTCAGCACTTTTTGCTTTGTTGCTGACAGAATAGAGCTATTAAATGATTGTTAGTTTTAAGAGCCTCTAGTTTACAATTCTTTTCACTTCGGTCCTGTCACTTATTTAGATTTACTGAAAAATCAATCACGAACGAGTTTGATCCATCTAAAAATCGATTTGAGCGATTAGGATCAATAATCATAAAACAACACAAGTCGTTTTGTGTCTGATTAAAACACTTAACAATGTAAATATGTTATTGAATAGCAAGATGTCTGCCTCGCACACAACCAGACATCTGTTTTGTAAACACCTGGTTAATACTTAGAAATATCATAATGTGGCAATAATTTATTTGCCAATATTTCCCTCCACTCTGACCCCTCTTGTTGACGGTCCTATAGACCATAATCCCACAGCAGCGCTAGGTGTGGCTTCTGTGATTTCCATAACAAGTAAGTTTTTACGTAGTAAAGTTGCCAGACACATGCAGAACCGGTCTTGAATTCAGAATTGTCCTCCTCCTAGAGTGCACAGTCTGCCTTACAATTTAATTTAGGACAGTTGGATTCATGCCCCCTTCTCAAGGGTGCGAAAGTGAACGCAAAAAAATCGACCGGAATTCGAACTCGGCACGCCCGATTCCGCTTTAAGCGGCATTAACCGTGAGACAACCCGCTCAGTTCAAAACTGTTTGATTTTTACTTACCTAATTATTCTAACACACTGCGGGTAGCGCAGTTATCGGTTTGGAAAGTTGGATCGGCAGTCCGATTTCAAATTCCGACCTCTTCCGTTGCATTCATTTTCACACTACTGCTCTTGGGGAAAGGCATGATACCATCGCGTCTCCCCCCACTCCAGGTACGGGTCAGATAGCAAGTTAAACTTTACCATTCTCGGAGAAGGATTACTCTAAATTGGAAAATGTGGAGACGATAGAGGTGGAAGTGAACTACTCCACCATCTTTCCCAAAAAGTCATAGCAATTCACAGATGATAAAAAAGGAATCTGTGGAAAGCAATGATCATTTATGTACTTAAGAACTTGCACTAATTTAATATAACCACAAAGAAAAAAAAACACAGCATTTTAAAAAATAAAATTTAAAGTTAAGCAAGGTATCAAAATATCCTGAAGAAGGTCGGATAATACAACGGACGAAGCGTCATGAGCATAACAACCTAAACAAGTCTGAGATTTAATAGAAAAAAGCATTTAATCAAAATGGAATTTTTTAACTAATATATCCTTTTTATAATTGTGCTTGTCCCGCCCTTTGTTAGTTCGCACGACCGTTACGTCCTGCCAAAACATCATAAATAATAGATTATTCGGTTTTGAACGCGTGGAAAGTAGGGAAGGCACTACTTGGTTTCAGTGAGAAAATGAATGAAACAAAGACGGTAAGATAAAAGTGTTTGTTTGTTTCAGTGAAATGGGGAAAGAGTTGTGAATTTCAAATCTTTTCATTTGTACCCCCTTACTTCTTAAAATAATGAACAGCATTCATATTTATGATTGTTATTGCAATATTTTGTTAAAGTTGTTAAGCTCAAATATTTAACGATGCAATAAGGGAATTTCTACTGATATTCACTTAAGACTTAATATTCATCAGAAATGTCAAATAGGAAAACCGTGAAATTTTCATGCGTTAAAACTATTATTATTATCATTATTATTATTATTATTATTGACATATGAAAGCATATTACGAAAATGATATCCAACTTTGACTGATAATCCAAATGTCAATAACTTGTAACTCTGTCAGGATTACATACCCAATTTTTTTTATTATTATCATCATCATCATTATTATCATCATTTTCATTCTGGCTAGTGCAATCGTTTTTGTTGTTGTACTAACGACGTTTCCGTTGAAATTTTTGTAATGAGGAATTTTCCTGGATTATGTGCCTTTCCATTTTAACTAGTACAGTCTTCTTTCTCATTCTCGTCTCAACGTTTCGGTCGTTGTACCCTCCGGCCTTCTTCAGGTGTCTGTTGCACTCTGTAACCTTATTGTAATTTTCAAGTGAACCCTTTATTTAATTCGCAGGGGTAGACTGTTCTCATCCTGCTTTCCATGCTTGGGGGCTTATCTCACGTCAGTTAATTATTTCGAGTTTATTTGACTTTGTGTCGCTAATCCTTTTCTTTCACTGAACCAGAATTAAATGAGAAGACCAAGACACACATGGCCTAGTGGATTAAATCACTTGTTAAGACATGGCCGAGTTGCCTTAGTGGTTAGAATGTTCGCTTTCTGGCTATGAGACCCGGGTTCAAATGGTTGATTTGACAGGAAGATAACTTTATATTATCCGCCTTTGCAAGCGACCCTAGCGCACGGCACCTTGTGAAGGAAACTGGGCAGAGGGAATTGTCCATTGATGGTTGTGCTAACACGAAGTCATCGTGGTCGAGTTTTTGAGCGTGCTAGCCTTGTTCAAACTGTTGATCACGCCAGATTATACGTTATCACTCAGGTCCGCACAGCATAGCCGCAATCTAAACTGCATCATAAAAGGCGGGGTTTGTGTGTGTTGAACAATTCCATATGTGCCTAACGTGTGGAGCTGCCTTGGAAACAAGTAGCTGGCCATTAGAAAACATATCTCATTCCCTGGCAGTTGTGTGTTCAATCCCTGGAGCAGGTAGGGCGGGAAAATTTATATACTCTTGGAAAAACTTGCAAAAACGTTTTGGGTTTCTTTCGTTTTTTTTTTGTTTTTGTTTTTGTTTTTTTTTGTTGTTTTTTTTTTTTTTGTTTTTTTTGTTTTTTTTTTTTGTTTTTGCTATTGTGTGTGTGTGTGAACGATAGTTGCGAACCCCTACCTTAAGTCCACCAAATTGACAAGTTTCTTTTATTTCTTTCTTTTAAAATGGAACTACATTGATATGCGTAGGGGTGGGGACACAACTCCGAGCACAAAAAGACCCACTATGAAATTTTCTGTTTTAATGGGGGTGGGGAGAAGTGATTCTTTATTGAAATAATGAAATGATTTAAAAGAGGTGTGGAATAAAAACTAATCATCACGCAAGAAAGAGTTGTATCTTTTTAAAAAGAAAAACTTAAATTTTAGTTACATACCTTGTTTATTTTAATAAAATTAATATCAGCAGTTGAACTTGAAGGAAATTTCACTACTTTGAACCGTTTGAGCTGGCAATATTCATCCACTTGTCAGTAATTAGAATGTCAATGCACTAGAGACCCTATGATTCCTTAAGAAATGGATTATGTAAATCCTTTTTGGTTTCGTCCATGAGTTTTACATTAGATGTGCAGTGTGATATGAAACCAATTGATTATCAAAAGACGCTTTTTAATTTTCATTTTTTTAAGTTGAACTTCGTTTTTTATTTCATCCGTTTTCAACTTGGACATTTTTTTTTTTTTTTTTTTTTGTAAAAGACAATTCCAAAACTTAAGACTGCCAAACTGGTGTCCTTATTTTATTTTATTTTATTTTTTTAAAGATGGAACTATTTTGATATCTGTAGAGACACACGATTCCGAACACGAATCTGAAAAAAGACCAATTATGAAATTTTCTGTTTCAATGGGGAAAAGAAGCGATTGTCATTGAAATAATGAAATGATTTAAGATACTTTGAATAAATACTAATCTTTACTCGCAAGAAATAGTTTTATCTTTTTATAAAGAGAAAAAAATTTGGTTACATACTAATTTTATCGAAATAACCTCGAAAATAACTAGATTAACTTAAAGGTAAAAAGAAATGTCATTATTCTAGCAAATAGAATAGGATTGAAAAAAATGTGATAGGTATCTAGACCTTAAAGAAAAATAACCCTGAAAAATGATACAACAGTATGCTACTTTCTATAACTAGAAAACAGTAGTCCCTTTCATTATCGGAGCACTTGGTACATTATAAAAAAATATTAGAAACATTTTAAAGATTCAAAACCAAATGACAAATGACAGCATTACTAAAATCAGAACACTTCAGTATTGAGTGACTTGTTGTCACTTAATCTCCAGTAAAACACCCAATATATTACTCATGACTAGCTGAGAAAGCCCTCTAGATGTTACAGGTGTGAATGTTCCTCTAAAGTATTGAGAAGTCTTGTCACTTAGTCTCCAGGGAATAGCCCCAGGTGTTACAGGTGTTAAATCTAAAAAAAAAAAAAAAAAAAAATATTCATTTTTATTCAATAAATCATAAATTATCTTATCAGGAATTTGTTTCAAAAGATTTCTTCTTCCAGACCCCATTTTCAAGTGTGTTTAAGAGGTCTTGACTTAGATTACATAACATGGAAATTAAGTACAATAAAAGTGTTGGAATAATAATAATAATAATAATCAATTTATTATTATCATTATTATTATAATCAAATATTAGGTTGGTGCAAAAATAATGACGTAATAATGTCGTTTTTTGACGTTAAAAAATACGTCAAAAAACGACACTATTACGTCATTATTTTTGCACCAACCTAATATTATAATCAAATTATTATTATTAAATATTATTATTATTAAATATTATTATTATTATTATAATCAAATATTATTATCATATATTATATTATGATAATTATATTATTATTATCATAATATTATTACTATGAAATATTTGATTTAGTATACAGTAATCAGATAGTAAAAAAAAAAAATAGAAATCAGCATCATGTCAACATTGTTGATATGAAAATAACTCACTGTGTCCTTGATTTTGAGCCGCCTCCTTCATAAATAAATTTTAAACTTATATATGATGTTATATATAAATGTGTGTTTGTCCATTACTTTAATAATGCCGTTTTTTTTTTGTTTTTTTTTTCATTTTGATTGATTTATATTTTATTTATTTCCTGTCACATCAAGAAAAGGGTTAACCTCCAGTTATGGGCCTGTTTTGATCATTTTTTTTCTCTCTCTCTCTCTCTCTCTCTCTCTCTCTCTCTCTCTCTCTCTCCCACCCTCCTCCCTCTTGCTGGTTAGCTTTGTTAAAACAAGAAAGAAATTCTAAATTCCCGCTGGGCAAAATATGTGCGTCTGTGACATAAATCAATATTTTGACATTAGTTAACCGTTACTGTATTAATAGGTGACGAGTGCTCAGTGTCGGAGATAGATCATTTATAGATATTGACGGTGTGACCAAGAGGGATCAACACTGCATGGTGACTGCTAGTTTCACACTTCAGTGCAATATTCTCATCAAATACATAAGACAAGGAAGTATGTTGAAAATTCTTATGACCATTTCTAACAGCTTTCAGGCATGTGCAATAAATGTGTGTGTGTGTATATGTATATATATATATATATATATATATATATATATATATATATATATATAGTTTTAAGGTGTGCTATATTTATGGGATAAAGTGCTCAATATCAGAGATAGAGCATATGTAAATATAAAAGTGAACATTAAAGTCAACATACAGAGGCGTCAGGGCCGCCTGACGATTGCATCTAGCATGAAACAGCCTTTTGAGTGTTGACTTCAATGTTCACTTACACACATTTTAAAAATCAGGAGGTCGGTTGAATCAGCTACCTTGTTTTCAACCTTACAGTATCATTTCCGGACCCATAGAACCTTGTAAACGAGAAATGCGAAGTCTTAAGTCCTTGCTTACATATCAAAAAATTCCTCTTAAGTACATATGAGACTGGATAAAAAAAAAAAAAGTAATGTACATTTCAATTAACCCCCCACCAATACATTGACAATACACTTGTTTTTCTTCTCTCCACCTCCATTCTTCTTCTTCTTCTTCTTCTTCTCGTCCTCCTCCTCCCCACTTTCTATTACAGCCAACATCATGCATCTGTTTATTTAATTTTTAAAAACATAATATAGCATTCATTAGTCTCTAAAAAAAAAAAAAAAAAAAAAAAAAAAATTAAATAAAGTGTTAAGAAATCATTTGATAAAAATCACCTGAGGATGCCGTAAGGTTGAAACCAAAGCAGCAGATTCAACTGGCTACCTGATTTTCTACTTATTTTATTTTTTCACACCTGTATTGAACACTTCTTAATACCACTGTTTCTTGATTGGATTCAACTCTGACCATTAACCTTTTCTGTATGAGATATATATATAAAAGAAAGAGGTTGTAGTGGTTCCAACGAGAGAAAAGTTTGTATATTAAAAAGAAGAGAATAGAGGTGCCGTAAACGTTTTTGGTTGTAATGTGGATTTATATAAAAAGAAAGAAGAGTAAGGTATATAATCCGTTGTTCTTATTGGTATTTTTATTTTTACAAAATAGTGCTCAATGTAAATTTACAGAGCATTAATATTATAAATTAACCGATTTAAAATGTTTTTTTTTTTTTTTTTTTTTTTTTTTTTTTTTTGCTACACAGTATTAACAATGTTTCAAAAATGGAAGCTGAAAGCTTCAAATTTAATTTTATAATTAAATTGAAAACATTAGTTTCATTTCATCCTCAAGGGATTCACTAATGTTTTTAGTTTAATTACAAAATTAAATTTGAAGCGTTCAGCTTCCATTTTTGAAACATGGTTAATACTGTGTAGCAAAAAACATAAATCAGTTATTTATTTATATATATATATATTTTTTTATATATATATATATATATACACACACACACAATCCTGAAGATTACTTTATATCATAAGACTGTCTCATATATATAGATATATATATTTTTATATGTCAAGAAACACTATTGAGAAAATCTTTTTTTTTTTTTTTTTTCATATTGGAAAAAGGTTTTGTGATATGTTTCATCCATTAAGACTAATATCTCTCTCTCTCTCTCTCTCTATATATATATATATATATATATATATATATATAGTATAAGCACTTTGTAATTTTAGTCTGAGATGGGTATTAAAAAAACTTACCTGTTGAAATAAATTCTAATTTATAATCATGTTTTTGATGATGTATTAAGTTTTCCCTTGTTATAGATCATATTGCTCTGTATATTATACATTGAGCTCTACTTATGGATCCATCTTTTTAATATTTTATATTAAAAAGACCTACTTGGATTATCTTTTCCACTTACGGACTTGATATATATATATATAGGATAAGAAAAGTGAAGAAAATTTTATATTCATCTATATATATATATATATATATATATATATATATATATATATATTACATATATTAATGAGAGAGAGACTGTCCCAATCTTTTAACAAAGGATATGTCTATTTTCATGGCTGAAGTGGTCATCAGCAGATTTGTTTTATATTTATTAAGACAGGAAGGGAATAATAAACTTTATTCCAGAAAACATTTGTATGGTGATCCTCACCTTGTTATTTTTATTTACATTTTTTTTTTTTTTTTTTTTTTTTTTTAATTCTGAGAATGATATCAGTTAATCAAGTAAATTGATTTCAATTTTATTTATTCATTCATTTTTAAATAATTGAGTTAAATTATTTATTACACTTTTAATGGCACAATTTCTTGCACTACAATATAATTTCTGATAGGCATTATGACTTGACTTCCATTTGCTGAGCACATCACAGTGGAGGAAAACAACGGCTGGAATAAAACAATTGTTGGAATTGATAAATACGTGTGTGTTTGTGTGTTTAAAAAAAAAAAAATTTTTTAAATAAAAAAAATAACATAAAATAAAGATTTAAAAAAAAAAGTTATATATTTGACTTTGATGATTGTTGTCTGATGTACAATTTTTTGCTTAACACTAAAAGAGGGGGGGAAAAAAAAAACTAAATTTGAAAAAGGTGTATTTTTGGCTTCTTTCCTTTTGGTTATGAATTTTATTTTAAGAAATCAAAAGCCTTGAGTTTATTTTCTTTGTAAAATAAAATGTTTTTTTGCTTTCTTTCTTTTTCCTTTAAATGCTTTCATATGAAGGAAAAAAATTTTTTTAAATTTCAAGAATACAGATTTTATTTTCTTATAGGTAATGCTTATATGAATTCCTGACCATTGACAATCCCTTTCACTCTATTTCTCTTCTATCGGTAATTCTTATAAGTATGCAGGCTGTTAAATGTAATACATACTGTTTAAAATAAAAACGTCTATTTCAAATACAGGTATCCAGTAAAAATAATGTTTGAAGTAACATAGTGATTTTTTTTTTTTTTTCCAAGCATAACTTAGATGTGGTACAAGGCTGAAAGTATGAGGCACCCAGTGAGGATCAAACTCCCTACTCAGTTGTAATTGTTCTAGCAAGACAAGCTTGCTAACCTTGGGGTGTCTTTGAAATAACATATATATATATATATATATATATATATAATACAGGATTATCCTTTAAGCTGGTATAGGCTTCTCGTCTAGGGCTCCTTAAGCTTTTACAAAAGAATGGTTATAATTTTATAAATAATCTAACATCTAAATTCTTTCAGAAACTGACAAATTCATATTTATTCGACTTTGCAGGAAGTAAAGCAAGGAAAAGAATGTTTTTTTTTTGTTTCATTGTTTTTCAAATAGATAACATGTTACATTTTACTTCAGAAGGTTTAAATCTTAAAATGTTTTATAAGGCAGTGATTTTAATATTCTTGATGTTATAACTTTTAAATAGTTTCATAGACTAAAATGATATTAATATGACAAACTGATATTTATTTTGGCAGTTTTATTATTATAATGCTGGTTATAAAAAAAAAAAAATAAATAAATAAATCCGTCCAATTGTGTTGAACTATTTACTACTTCAGTTTACAAAAATAATCAAATAGTATTACTTCTTAAAGGATATTTTTATTCACTAACAAAAATGGCTATTCTTGGTTATTTAAAGAATTTGCAATAATATTAGCTCAAGCTAAAATATATCACAAGTAAAAAAAAAAAAAAAAAAAAAATATTCAAGTCTGGTGTAAGCAAGTTAGAGGTTGGTCCCATCTGCCGGGAGAAGCCTTAGTTTAGGTGTCCAGAAAAAGTCATAAACCATGCGTCTATTTGTCTGTGTGTGCATAGATATATATATATATATATATATATATATATATATATATATATAAGGTTTTTGTTTTCTGTTTTTGAAACATGGTAAATCCTGTGTAGCAATGAAACAATATTTTTAAATCGGTTAATTTATAATATTTATGGCCTGTAAATTTACATTGAGCACTGTTTTGTAAAAATATCAAAAAGAACACCGGATTACACATCTTACTGTTCTTCCTTTTTTTAGTATTTTATATATATATATATATATGAAATAACAAGATATTACTGACTGTATATGCACATGCTGGCATGCATATGTTAGTAAGCAAATAAATAATTGCCAAAGAATATCTGCACGCACATATATATATATATATATATATATATATATATAATCATCCAAGGTAGCAGATTGAACTGCCCCCACCCTCGATTTTTAAAGTTAAAAGCTCTACATTTTATTTTTACTGTTATTTTTTTTTTCACACATATATTGAGCACTTTTTAATAATACTATTTCCTAGACTGGTTCAACTCTAACCATTAACCTCTTATGTATTATACATATACATATACATATACATATACATATATATATATATATATATATATATATATATGTGTGTGTGTGTGTGTTAAGACAAATATATAATATATATATATATGTTAAAACAAATATATATATATATATATATGTTAAAACATATATATATATATATATATATATATTAGTGTGTGTTTTATATATATTATGAGTAATGCTTGCTTTAAATCTTGACTATCAACAATCCTTTTTCCGTCTGCTTTTTTGCTTGTACAGCTTACAGATTTAAAAACAAAGAATTTACTTATAAAAATTAGTAATTTAACAATTTCTTTCCATTAAAGAGCTTATATGAATAACTGAAAGGGATTATTGTTTACTTAGCTTAGTCTGGCACAAGGCCAAAGAAAATGTGAAATCAAACTCATTGCTATATTTTAATACTAACCTGAACTACATCACTAATAGTTACCTTTTGATAAGACACGTGAATTATATGCATTTTTCTTAATATTTTGTCCTACCATTTAGGTCTGTTAAACTATTTTTGCTGTGTCTCCATAACTAACTCTTCTCTGTGAATGATTTTGTTATATAAAATCTTGTATGAGAGACTTGTAGACTTAGCATTTCTAGGCATTACTTTAATAAAGTGGTCCACGAGTAAAATCTTTCTGGGAATCATTTTGTAGAACAATATTCAGTAGTCATTTCTCAACTTGTGACTTTTGTCAAAATCAAAAAAATATTGATTTTACAAAGTGGGGGTTCTGTTCATAATATCATTACAGTGTAAAACTCATCCTTCACTTTTACTGAGTTACTGGACTAGTTGCTACTTACAAATATCAAATTTGAAACTGTGGCTACATCATTAATATTTGCATATTTTTTTTTTTCAATTTTCTTAATTTTTAACATTGGGGGCAGAGGGTAAATTTTTTCCCCTCCAGAAGCTCATGCACAAATATTGGAAAATATCTGAAATGAAGAATAAATGGATATATAGTTTTATTAATTTATGTAATTTTGTTTGTTTGTTTGTTTGTTGTTTTTTTTTTGTTTTTTTTTCTTTTTTTTTTTTTTTTAAACTAAAATACTTGCTTGTACTTCATTCAAAAGAAATCCTTCTCATATACGCACATCCCTTTCATATATATATATATATATATATGCACACATTCATATAACTATATATGTATACAAACATATTTTTATATATGCACATACTTTCACATATATGCACACACAGATTTTCATATACACACACATACACATACTCTCACACATCCCTTTTGTATATATACACACACACTCTCTCACACATCCCTCTCTTATACATGCACACATTCTCCCTCTGACACATCCCTCTCTTATACATGCACACATTCTCCCTCTGACACATCCCTCTCTTATACATGCACACATTCTCCCTCTGACACATCCCTCTCTTATACATGCACACATTCTCCCTCTGACACCTCCCTCTCTTATACATGCACACATTCTCCCTCTGACACCTCCCTCTCTTATACATGCACACATTCTCCCTCTGACACATCCCTCTCTTATACATGCACACATTCTCCCTCTGACACATCCCTCTCTTATACATGCACACATTCTCCCTCACACACACACAATCTTATTCCTCTCGTATGCTTACACATACACACCTCTCGTATACATACATTCATAGACGCACATATCTTTTTCTTTTGTTCATCCTTGAAATCAGAATCCAAACCTGATACCACCCACTGTCTACTGAGAATTGGTTGTCTAATAATGTTATGTGAAATGGTAGAGAAAAGTTTTCAGCTATTACCCAAGCCATATTTCAATCTGTACACCTGGGAATTTAAGTTAAAATTCATTATTAAAAAAAACTTAAAAAAATTTAAATGGAAGAAACAATTTCCAAAGAAGAAAAAAACTCCCATCAGGAGAAGAATTCAACTGCTTAGATATCATTGTATGGAGAAGACACAAGTCTCTACTTCCCTTCCCCCCAAAATTCTGTTACCATAGTAACAAGATGCGTGCTGGGTTAGTGACACCCAAAATTTACCCTTTCTGTGTATTTCTTGGGCTTTCTTTCTTTTATTTTTTGGACCAGAATTGACTTTTTTATTTTTCTTGAAGAATTTGTTACATGCTGTGTAATAAACTACATTTTATGTCTCTCAATACAGGTGCCTTGACATGCATACGGTATAAGAAATTCTTTATAAACATAAATGCCTTGACATAGAAAAATCTCTCTCTCGGGCTGGCTACTCGTTTAACAGCATGCCCATTTGCTAGGGTGATACTGCAACTATGTTGAACAGAACTTTGTTAGGGTTTATGGGAGAGAGTGTTTCATCTAGCATGATCAACAGATTGAACAAAGTTGGTATGTTTAAACCATCAGGAAAACTAAGTTATGACTTTGTGTTAACATAATGGATTCTGAATATTTCCACCTACCCAGGGTATTTTTTCAGGCATTTTTCCCCTCCCCAGACTGAATACATTAAGTTGTCTTTCTGACAAATCAACTATAGTGAATGTGATTTGAACCTAGGGTTTTGTGGTCAGAAAGCACTTGGCTATGCACCTTTTATATCTTACATTGCAGATGGTTTGACATAGAACAGGAGTCAACAAGCTCACCTTTTCTTAAAATCATTTCACCCCAAGCATGGCGATAATACCTCTACAACACAAATGGTTACTGAGAGTGGAAGCTCAGAGATTGATCTCGCAATTACTATGACAAATTCATTTTCTTATATTATCTTATCTGAACTGAACCCTTTATTTAATCTACAGGAGTATATGGTTCTCATTCCACTGCCCATGTCTAGTTTTTATTTTTAGTAATCTCCTGTTACTGATTGCCCATTTCCATTGCCTGGCCCAAGGATTGAACTCAGAATTGCTATTTCATCAAATTCACAAAACAACAGCATCCAGGGTAAGACGATAAACTACATCCAGCAGCAAGGCCTCTGATCAGGTTTTGAGGAGCATGAAACCACCTCTTAATTGCTAGTGTTCCCAGGTCCACCCTGACCTGGAGTGGTAGTACCTGTTAGGGTCCCAGCTATGGACAAATAGTTAACCCCAAAACTGAGGTAAAAAGCATTATAAAAGTGTAAAAATAGGTTTTAATACCAGAAATACTTTGTAAAAAAACAAAAAAAAAAAAAAAAAAATTATTACCAGCAATAAATTTTTGAGGAAAAAATATTACCAGAAATAGATTTTTGACAAAACAAACATATAACCAGGAAAAAAAAGTTGTCGGCATTAAATAAACCCATTGAGGTTGATATGCCGTAAAACACACCAAACCAAACTAACCCAGATTGGTAGCACTTGTTTGAGTCCCAGCTATGGATAAGTAGTTAACACCAAAACTCTGGTCAAAACACTATCAAAGTGTAAAAATAATTTTTAATACCAGAAATACTTTTTAAAAAAAAATTACCAGCAATACATTTTTGAAAAAAAAAAAAAAATTATCACCAATAAAAATCTTGTCGGCATTAAATAACCCATTGAGGTTGATATGCCATAAAACAAAAGCAATCAATCAAATCAAATCACAAACCAACACTTTCAACCATAGTGTAAATAATGATAAATCCTCATCCCAGAAATCCAGCCAGAAATTATATATATTGTATTAAAAAAAAAAAAAAACTATTGAATATCAAACACATAGCAGGAGACTGGTTTGTGTGATTTCAAGTCATATTGTGTTTTATATAAAGCGATTCTTTTTCTTTGCTAAATTTCAATATAGATTTTTTTTTTTTTTACTATTTGAATATTATTTACACTATTTATATTAGGACTATTATCCTCATCTTTGTTGTTGCTATCACAACATTTCAACTGTTGTACCTTTAAACTATTATCCTCATCTTTCTTACTCAAGGGAATTTTGAGCTGAACATTTATTTAATCTATAAGATTAGATTGTTCTCGTTCCATTGACCATGTCTCAGGATATCATTTCTTGTTCTTTTTAGTACTACTCAGTCAGTCATTTAAATGCCATACATGATACATCTAGCTTTCAATTCATGACTGATTAAGCAGAAGGTTTTCCAACAGTAGGTTTCCATTTCTTGGTCCAGTAGACTGGTTACTAACCAAGGCTATAGAACCCAGTCTGTCCTGCTATTTAACCCATAGCTGAGAAGAGGTGGATTCTTACTTATCCCAAGTGATATTGGCATGTAAATGTAACAAACATGAAATGAAATGAAACTCTCCAATTTCTCATTCAGAGCCAATATCCTTTACATCACAATACATATCTTGTAATAAATATCATAATAATCTAATATTATTTGTACGTAATGAATCTTGTATGTGATCAAATACTGTAATTCATATATCAAAATATATAACTCACGATGGAAGTATTGAGATTAGAAATTCTTGTTGGTATATCCTTTGCTATTCCAACCATCCCTGAGTTATTGCTTGTCCCAGTTTCTAAGTACACCCTACCAGGCCCAGGGTTTGAACTCACAATTACTACATCACTAAATTCACAAACTAATGCTTTAAGCCACTCAGCTATCGTCTCATAGGACAATTTATTGTAGCATTAATCGTGGAAGGCAGCAGCTGTAACAGCACTAATCAGCAGTCAGATCTCATGTCTAGTGATATCTCAGTGCGTACTCAAATTCAGTTAGCAGGTAAATAAGTGCTTGCTCATTGAGATAATAATTGATGTTCATTTGAATAGTTCAGTCAAATAATTCAACAAATAAAGTAAAAAAAAAAAAAAAAAAAAAAGTTACTTTTTCTCCTGCTTTATGTCCTGTGAGTGTTGGATTCTTTAGGCCTTCTTTCCTCAATAGTTGTCTCTTCCTGAGTACAAGTTTCTTTGTAGCTCCTATTTTCCTAAAGACTTCCTGATGTTCTCTTGATTGCATTCATAGAATTTGTCTGCAGAATCAAATTTGTTTGTTCAAATCTCCTCTTCGTCTGTGGCGGAATGGTCCAATATTCTCTGCCATGTAGGAGATTAGTTATTACAGCACTCTTTTTGTTTGTTTCTAACAGTATTTTCCTGTCTTCATACTTTGTTTAGTTTCTGGAAGACCTCTTTCGTAAGAGATTCGCCTGTCGTCCGGTTTACACTCCTTCCCGTTTATCTCTTGTTTATCTCTTGTTTCCTGTTTAGGATTGAGTTTCCGGTTCCTTCTAAAGTCTATTTCGAGACTATTCAACCATCTCCGCCTAAACTCTGAAATCTTATCTACTGTTTTTCCAGAGGAGCAGTTAGGACCGCTTATCGTCCGGTTCACACTCCTCCCCGGTCTTTTGAATTGGAGTAGAGGTTTATCCCTTGTTTCCTATTTAGGAACGGGTTTCCGGTTGCTTTTAAAGTCTTTTCCTTCTTTTTCACTTACGTCTTAGCGGCATCATCGCCTTGCCTGGGGTGAATTAATAAAAAAAAAGATATACAAGAACCTTGAAACTGAAGATTTTGCATATCAAAATTCAGATAATTCTAATTGTTGTTGGTAAAATCAGGAACATTACCAAAAAAATGCGAAAAATTATGTTTTCTTGAATACATATTTGGCTGAAATGCAAAAAAAATTACATATTCTCGGGCAAGTTTTATCAATGTGATCAGTTATGGAGGGACTGGGGGAATATTTAAAAATCTATGCGCATTCTTGGTTGATTTTGCTTAGTGGTGTAGAGGAACCTTGTAGGTTTGAATGTTGTTAGGCTAGACGTTTATTTCCTGCTAGAAGGTCCAACTACAAGAAAATGGCGGACTCGAATTTAGTCCAACCGAAGATGAAAGACCGATATATATATATATATATATAACAAATATATGTATTAAACAACATAATTTTACAATGGACATAGACAATAACATTTGTGTGTTCTTTGGTGAATGTTCGTACGTACGTGTATGTGTGTATAATGTTCATGGCGTCTCCCACAAATGGGAAACCTATCTTTGCGAGAGCTCACATTGTAGAGGTGTTCGCTGAAATGAAAAAGAGAACAAGACAAGAAGTTGCCCAGTATTTATAGGGAGAGAGACTCCTCGTGAACAATTGGGGAACTAAGGAGGAGCTAACTCCGACAGTTGCATATCGACACCTCTATGGGTTATTTAATGCCGAAATCTAAAAATTTTGAACACAATTTTATGACTTCAACTAAACATATTTTGAACGCAATTGCCTGACTCAACTACAGATAAAATGTTGGTTATTCTGTTTCAAAAATGTATCCGTAATTTTACTGCAAATAGCTATTGGTCATTTTACTATAAATAGGTATTATTGGTAATTGTTTTAGATAAAAATGTATTTTTTATACTTTTATAGTGTTTTGTTTGGGTGGGGTCACTATTTGCCCATAGCTGGGACACATACAAGTGCTACAACCTCGAGTCTGGGTCGACCTGGGCTAAACAAGAGTTAAGAGGGGGTGGTTTCACGTTCCTCAAAAGCTCCAACACCTGACCAGAGGCCTTGATGTTGGGTGTAGTTTGTCATACCCAGAACTAACATACGCATGTCATTTATTCAAAATTCTACACATTTTGCAATTACTTTTTTTTCTTTTTTCTTCTTTTTTTTTTTTTTTTTTTTTTTTCATATTTCGAATGTTCTCTGATTGTATTATTGTGACATAATTTTAGTTTTTCAGAGTCTTAATTTTAATCTGTTTACAGTTTTAACTGTACATAAATTTTATTTCTAGGCACACGCATATTTCAATGAAAGCTTAAACCATTGTACACATTGCAATGGTATCGTACAATTAAGAAAAATGATGCTGGGTAATGTCAGCTTCATATCCAACCAACTGTACCCACAATCCTGATCTGTTGACTTGCAGTCTCTTGAGGTTTCTGGTTGAAATTGGAGGCAGCTCGTAAAACAAACAAGCATACTCTAAACATATAAATATTAATCTAATTAAATATGTAAAATAAATGGCCGAGTAAGACCGAGATTGTGATTCGATCAGAAACCCCCCACTGCCTGTGACAGGCAGGGACGTAAGAGTACTTGAAAAAGGAAAAGGGGGAGGATAGTTATCACGATTTGAAAACTGTGATAGTATGCTTGTGGGCTTTTAAAACTGTTGTTGCTTTTCCTGTTGTTGTGGGCGCCCTTGAAACAGTGACGCACAAAATCTGAAAATGGCTGGGTAAGATTTCGATTATGATTCGAACTAAGATGCTGTAGATATCAGCATTCTTTAAGACAAACAGAATTTTGATTGATTTATTCGTTTTTTACGATTTATCAACCCTTTGGAAGTTATTTAAATCATTTTTTTAACATTTTATTTAGATAATAATGGCTTAGCGATACAAGTTTTACTAATTAATCCATAGTTGGGGGAGAGGTGGACCCATAACTTTTCCCAGGGGCATTTGCGCATATAACGAACCCAACGGGAATTTGAACACGGATCTCTGATTAACAATTTCAAGTCATTATCTATCACGCCGCTGGCACATCCTAGCTTAAAGCCGGTATTTCCAAGCGGTCACCCATCAAAGTACTAACCAGGTTCGACGTTGCTTAACTTTGGTGAATGTACGAGAACCGGTGTTTAAACGTAATGTGGCCGTAAGCAGTCTTTGTCAGGTTTTCCGTGAGAAATAAAAGGGAAAAAATGCATAATTCCCTCACCGTAAGGAGTCGGACCACAATTTTCGATTTAGAAATGCTACTTTAACTAAAAGAGAAAGCAATTTACAAAGACAAAGATGTATAGAAAGTGCTTTAATCGCTATATCATCCACTGTAAATTTGCGTCCAAGTTCTTACAACATTTCACCTTTCTCGACAGATCTTCTATTATCACTATAGGAGATATCTAGCAACAAAAATGATACATATACAGTAGAATCCCTGACAACCGGACTAAGAAGGCCTTCCGGATATGAGGAATTGGTTACATGAGGGGTTATATTTAGATTAAAATAAAAGAACTGGAATCGGGTTTAATATTTAATTTCAATGTTTTATAGTAAACAAAATGAGTTAATGGTGAGTGAAATATAATGGAATTGATTTTATGGAAAAAATAAATAATGTCATGTTAATAATTAATTAAATTAAGTCTGCCACGTATGCAAGACAATGTAACAAAGATTTTTTTAATCGCTGTTGCATGACGATTCTTTCTCTTCTAATGTCATTCTCAACTTTTTCGGAATTTCGTTTTGCTTTTGTTCTTGAAATTTTTTAAACGAAAGACACTTTTATCTCTGCGTGCGTTATTGCAATCATCATAGCTGAATGCTGGCTTTCTTTCCATAAAACTGACACCGTTTTCAATAGATTTTCAATTTCAGTCCAGGTTTCATCACAATTATGTTGTTTGTTTTGTTTTTTTTATTTCCTTGTTCACTGTGACAGTGTGAACGCTGGAGAATAGTTTTTTTTTTTGAAGATTTTATATCATACAATGTAGACTTTCCTATGCTGAACTCAGCCATTAGTTAATATAAACTTTCATCAACGTTCAGTCTGTTTACATTTTCCACTTTTTACGATATCTCCAAAGTTGTTCTTTTCCTCTTATTCCCATCATCTTTTGCATCAATACACGCCATTGGGGTGAAATAAGTATTAGCAATTATCCAAAATAAATTTCCTGAAAAACAGAAATTCTAAATCAGTTACATATCACCCAAATAGTTCAAATATACACATCAAAATCATGTCCGGATATGCGGGATTCCGGATATGAAGGATTTTACTGTATAAGCCAAAAGAAACTAAACGGAATTTTGTGTCTTTGGTTTATTGTTGAATAAGTCTTTTAACGTTAGGTGGGAATTTGAAAAAGGCCAACGATGGTTGAGAATCCTTGGAACATGACACAATTTCTCAAAGGTGGAAGTTGAGAGATTGTCAATATATAATTCTATCCTACATCAAACGACTTATTTGGCACCAGCAGAATCTCGCTGAAACCATTCACAGAATTGCTAACCTGTTCTATTTAATAAAATATTAAAACAAAAAATTGCAGCCAAAGTTCAAATATCCTGTTTAATCTGATATAACATTTAAAAATACGAGTTGTTTATACAGTAATTGTTTTTATTTTAACTTTCTTCAAATATATATTTTTTTAATTAAAATATTTTAAAGTTAAAGACGCACAAAGAGATCCCGCTTTGCTGTTTCGTCCAGTTGTTTGTAGATTAATTTATATTTCAGCTTTCATAAAACAAACAATATTTCAAACATTTAAAAAATATTTTCAGGTAAATATGATTTAAAAATATTTTTTGACATATTAAAAAGTATTTTTAAGTTAATCAGATTTAAAGTTCATATTTATCCCGGAAGTTCCTATTAAAGGCTGTAAAAAAATAAGTAAAACATTAAACATGAACTTGTAAAGCAGACCAATGATGAATTGAAATATTTAAGTGAATCATAATAAATTAAATTTCATTTCAATGGAATGTTGAAATCAACTTCAATGTTTTATAGCTTGAACTGTCAGTGACCCAACGGGTCACAGGTTATCTAGTTATATAAAGCCAGAATATTTTGATCTACATTTGAAAAAAAAAAAAAAAAAACTATTAAGGAGTTTTTTTCAAAAGACTTTACACATGTGATAAATTTAATTAATTTTACAAATCTTTGATAATTCAGTTCAACATGCCAAAACCCTTGGTTCTCGGTTTTGTCATTTAGATATTTCAATACATTAGAAAAATTCTTCGTTTGAACCTGTAACATGTCTATATTTTCTTGAATAATGTAAAAAAAAATGTTTTGAGTCAAAATTAGCGGTTTATTAATAATCGTGAAATTCTTTTGTTTTTTTTTATTTCTTGTTTTTGGAGTTTTTGTTGTTTTTTTAACTTAACGAAGAGTAAATATCGGATTTTCGAGGAATTTTATAATTTGCTGTGTATAATAAACGAAGAAAAAAAGCAAAAAAAAAAAAAAAAGCGGGAGAGCTGGAAGCGATGAAAATAAAGTTCATTTGAAGATGGTTATATTTTTAGTCAACTCGTGTAATTTATATTCATTCCCGACCCTGAATAAATAAATTTCCCCGAATTCTTTTAGAAAATTCTTCATGTGACGTGGGCGATCATGCCTCTCCACAACTTCTTGTCCTTTGTAGCTCTTAGTACGGTTTGTCTTTTTGCTATCACTCCTATTCTCTGTTCTGTCAACCATCTTTCTTACATATTTATAAGTCTACCTTTCGTCCCGGCTTTGAATATTGCTTCTGCTATATATTTAGAGATTCTTGATATTAGGTTGGTGCAAAAATAATGATGTAATAATGTCGTTTTTTGACGTTAAAAAAATACGTCAAAAAACGACATTATTACGTCAATATTTTTGCACCCACCTAATAAAATCCAAAGAATCTGCAATGTTACTAGTCCTGACCTAGCATCTCAGCTTCAGTCACTTTCCTACCTCCGTAATGTCGCTTCCCTGTGCCTTTTCTATAAATGCTTTCACGATAATTGTTCTTATAAACTTTCCTCTATGGTACCTAGACTTTATGAATTTGAGCGCAGTACTAGATTGGCGGGAAGGTCTCGTCATTTTACTATTAAAATTGCTGCTAGATGTAACTGTAAGTTCTTTACTAACAATTTCTATCATACTTCTCGCGTGGGAAACTCTCTCCCGGTTTCTTGCTTTCCATTCAACTTTGCATTTAAATTTTTGAAAATCAATTTCAATCGTTATATTAATTCTTGTTCTTTTATTGTCCTCTCTCCGTAATAATATATTTTTCTCATATTCTCTAACATTCAGTAACCCCCCCCTGTCTCGTCTTACTGGCTTTATTGTCATCCTTGGGGTGAAATGTTTAAAATACAACTATACACAAGCTCGTTAGGTTGGCTACTTGCTGTCTTTCCTCCCGTCTTTCCGCACGTCTTTCCGCACGTCTTTCCTCCCGCCTTCCCTTGCCTTCATGACGCCCTTCCTGGCGTCTTCCCTTGCCTCCAGGAGGCATTTCCTGGCGTCTTCCCTTGCCTCCAGGAGGCATTTCCTGGCGTCTTCCCTTGCCTCCAGGAGGCATTTCCTGGCGTCTTCCCTTGCCTCCAGGAGGCATTTCCTGGCGCCTTTCCTTGCTTCATGACGCATTTCCTGCTGTCTTCCATAGTTCCACGAGAGTTTAATATAGAAAAAGGGGAAGTCACAAACCCTCCACACAGGAACTATTTATTTTTCATCCCCCCTTGTTCAATTTTAATTTTGTATAATTAAAATTTGCCTTTTAATTGTGTTCCACCTTTCCTCATTTATTTTATTAAGTGTGTCTATATTCATTTATATTGCCAACCGAATATCTTTGCAAAAAGTGTTGGCCGAAAGGTACCTTAGATATGACGTCCGTTTTGTTTACGGCTATATATCATTTCTTTGGATACACATCTCTGTTTGTTTGTATGTGTATATATATATATATATCTTTTCATAATTAGGCTCTGAATGTCTTAATATAATTACGTTTGCAACTATACTGATTGCATTAATGCGCCTGATGTTCTTTACTAAGCTTAAAGAATCCAACTCCCTATTCTTTTATGGGACTTCAGCGGTCATGAATCTCCACATCTTCCTATCCTTCGTAGCTCTTAGTAAGGTTTGCCTTTTCGTTATCCCCCTTAATCTCTGTTCTGCCAAACGTTAACAACAACTTATTAGGTAGGGTTATTCGCTGCTTTTCTCTATCCCTTTGTTAAGTTTTAAGTTTTAATTAAGTTAACTTTTATTAAGTTTTAATTCTTTTAAATTTCTGTACTAATTTAAAAGAATTAAAACTTAATAATTTCTAGACCATATAATGAGGAAATAGGGCTTCAAGAATTTGACACACATAGGAGATAGGGAAAAGCAGCGAATAACCTACCTAATAAGTTGTTGTAAATTTTCCAAAAATGTATTGCCGGTAATATTTTTTTCTCCAAAATTGTATTACTGGTAATATTTTTTTTTTTTTCCAAAAATGTGTTGCTGGTATTAAAACCTATTTTTACGCTTTCATAATGTTTTGACTTCTTTTGGTAGGGTTAACTATTTGTCCATAGACAGGTGCTACCACCGGGGTTCAGCCTGAACACCAGGTCCACCCTGAACTGAGCTGGTAGCACATCCACGCTCCTCAAAACCACCTGATCAGAGGCCTTTGCTGTCGGATGTAGTTTATCGTCTTACCCAGGACGCCGGTGGAGTTTATCATCATACTCTGGACGTCATAATAGTTTCGCTAACATAGAACTCGGTTACATCTACCCAAGTGTATATCGATGAGACCTTACCGCCAATCTAGTACTGCGCTTAAATTCATAAAGTCTAGGTACCATGGCGAAGAGCCGGTATTTACTCGACTTCCACACGAGGCAGGATGTGGCACAAGGTCGGTTTATTATGTGGGGCAATCCCATACCCGTAGACCCCGCATACACGGGGTCGGGTTTGTCTACCACCCCAGACGAGACTTTCCTTCAGCATAGCTTCGTCTGGAGGCAGTGTCTCGGCAGGGTCTCATCCATACTACTACGATTACTTCGAAAAAATCACGCGGAGGCAACATTTATTAAGTACTGGAAAGGAAGTTGTGGAGAGCTATGATCGCCTACGTCCTGAAGGGACACGGCGCATAAAGATTTTCCATGACTTAATGAGAAAGATTGTGAAAGGGTTTCTCGTTTCCTTCTCTATAGTTTTGAAAGCAGAATTGTCATTCTCATAGGCTGGCTACCATCCAAGGCTAGAAGGTCCAGTTTATCCACACTGTTTAACCCATAGTTGAATAGACATATGGAAAGACAAAGGTAACTTCACAATACAATTAACAAAATAGAAAAATATTTAATCATATGTGTCATAATTCGCTTTGAATCAGTTAAATAAAAATTTATACAGTGTAACCCGGATATAAGAGAGATTTTCTCTGATCCCAAATTAGAGCCTGTGTTAATATATATAAATTAGACCAAACCCGGATATAAGAGACTTCTTCTCCGGTCCCGACAACTCTCTTATATCAGGGTTACACTGTATTTCAATATTTCTCTCTTTTAATTGAAATTGTTTTTAAGCAAATGTCATGCATTACTTTTTTTTTTAATATTATTTTCTTTTTTTGTCTTTTAATGTCGCATCCTTTCAGGCCGTTGGCAATAACGGCTCTCCATAGATGCCTTTCCTATTTTTTGATTCCCTGTGTACCGACAGGACTTCTTTGGAAAGATAATCGAGAGTTTACCTGTTGTTTTCTCCACGTTTTTCTTTTTAATCGATTTCACTCCAAGCAAGCCAGTAAAGCCACTAAGACACAAGTGGTTGCTGCATATGGAAGAATTCGAAAACAGAAACTTTACTAAGGAGCGATTAAAAAAAAAGTACTCAAGAAGGCAGTAGTTAATGATTGACATTGCATTTAGATTTTTGTAAATTGAAGTTGGTTGAAAAGTGTGGAACCGGAAGAAAGTTTCGCAAGCGATAAAAGAAACCGTTAGCATACAATTTACGGTTACGTCTAGTCAACTCATCTGTATATTGGTGATACCTCGTCGCTAATCTAATCAGTCAGTTATGTGCCATTCGTGATACACGCTTAGGCGATCATGTATCTTTCGATACATGACTGACGAGGCAGATTTTTTCCTGCAGTAGGCTGCCATTTCTTTCTGTGGTAGACCAGTTGCCATCCAAGGCTATAGAACCCGGTCTAATTTAGTACTGTGCTTAAATTCATAAAGTCTAGGTACCATAGCGAAGAGCTCATCCGAACAATTACTATGAAAGTATTTATAAAAAAGGCATAGAGATGCAACCTTATAGCGATAGGCAATTAGAGGGAATAAAATATTGCAAGCATTTGTTTAATAAATGTCATATGTGTTCAAATAGCTTTCATCACGGGCGTGTGTGAAAAATCAGTTCCCAAAGCATTTCTATAGTAAAACAATTTCCAATGAATTCTTATACAAAAATAATTTGAAATACATTCTATATATGCTTTTAGAATTTGCTGTGATTGTATACGACATCATGAGAAGGAATAAAAGTCTCTATTTATTTAATAAAGCCTGCTTTATGTATAACAGATCGTATTAGAAATCAATGTATTTCGATACAGTAATATTTTTCAGTGATTGCTTATAGTAACATAGTTTGCAATGGAAGTATTTATAGAAAAGGCACAGGGAAGCAACTTTTCGGCGGTGAGAAAGTGACTGAAGCCGAGACGCCAGATCAGCACCAATAAAATTGTTGATTGCTTTCTAGATTTTATCAGGGATCTCTTGATATATGGCAAGAGAACCAGGTTATATGTGGCAGCAATATTCTAAGACTGGACGAATGGTAGACTTGTAGAAATGCAAGATATTTTCAGGAAAGGAAATTGTCCAGCATTATGCCAACTTCTTTTAGCAGCTGACCTAGCAATGGATTCAGTGTAATCTTCCAACTTCACGTCAACCGGGAAATCCCGAATAGGTCTTCTTTTAGACTGGTGGCTATCCCAGGCTTGAGACTTCAGTCTGTCCTGCTCTTTAACCGTAACTGGCAGGGCGGGGACCAAAAATAAATTCGTGACTTTCCAAACGGAATATAGCGCGAAAGTGAATACAACTTGAACTCGACTCGCTTTTTGTGCCAATAACCGCCAACCTAGCAGCATATCTACCCCCCCCCCCCGCTCTTTCATTTTTTTTTTTTTTTTTTAATAAAAACCAAAAGACAGACAGTTTATTCCCTTCCAACCAACCATCATTGCTACTTGTAAGCATATTTCTTTCCTAGCTCAGTCCTTTCTGCAAAACCCCTACTTGTGTTGAGCTGAGTAAATATTGTCTGTTTTGTTTAAATAAGCAACAATATGTTCTGACGTGTTAGTTAAAAAGAAAAAAAAGAAGTTGGGAGCTGTTGGGCCCCCAGACGTTTCATCCTTACATTTTGCCGTTCATTAAAATTATTTATGTAAATTACCACCCGTGTTTCCAGGCTCTTGTTTACATGAGCATTGCACACGTCTTTGCGTAACTCAGGGGGTAGGCCCATAATAAAACGCCATTTTCTTCTCTTTTCCGCCTAATCTACAAGTACAAGGCAAAAAGGTGAGTTAAAACACATTTCATTCTCCCTCAAAGTAGTAATTATCTATCGTTTAACGCATCAGATTTTCATATCTCTTCCCACGTTATAAGGCTGACTGACAGAGCCGTGTTTTCGTTTGCTTTCTGCTTACTCATGTAATTCGTTTCAAAAAGCAGGAAGACAGGTGTGCGCATGTGGCTTAACATTATTATGACATTTTTCTTTTTCTTCTTTTTTTCTTTTTCTTCTTTTTTTCTTTTTCTTCTTTTTTTCTTTTTCTTCTTTTTTTCTTTTTCTTCTTTTTTTCTTTTTCTTCTTTTTTTCTTTTTCTTCTTTTTTTCTTTTTCTTCTTTTTTTCTTTTTCTTCTTTTTTTCTTTTTCTTCTTTTTTTCTTTTTCTTCTTTTTTTCTTTTTCTTCTTTAAGTCCAACATTTTATCTTCTCCATGTGCTCCCGTAGTGTTTGATTTTTAATTTCTATTGGCAAAGAAAGCACTTCTCCTTTTGGATGTGGTAGATCATGCCTCACCACAACTTCCTATCCTTTGTAGCTCTTAGTAGTGTTTCGCCTCTTACTATCCCTCTTTCAGTTCGCTTTTCAATATATAGTGACGCACAAAATTTTAAAATCTGTTTTTTTTGTTTGTTTTTTTGTTTGTTTTTTTGTTTGTTTTTTTTGTTTGTTTTTTTGTTTGTTTTTTTTTGTTTTGTTTTTTTGTTTGTTTTTTTTTTGTTTTTTTGTTTGTTTTTTTTTTGTTTTTTTGTTTGTTTTTTTTTTGTTTTTTTGTTTGTTTTTTTTTTGTTTTTTTGTTTGTTTTTTTTTTGTTTTTTTTTTTGTTTTTTTTTTGTTTTTTGTTTTTTTGGGGTTTTTTGGGTTTTTTTTTTTTTGTTTTGTTTTTCTAAAGAGGTATCGGGTGCATTAACATAGCAGCTTCCAGTGTAGCCCAAACAATAAAAAGGCACGCCGTTCTCCGGTACAAGCCACCAACTTTAACAATTCTGATATAAGTGGCTTCTTGATTGTGTACAGTCGAACAAAAGGAACGATTGTTGCATGCATATATATGGTTGGTGCAAAAATAATGTTGTTTTCTCACATAGTAACATATGTGAGAAAACGACATTATTTTTGCACCAAACATATATATATATATATATATATATATATATGATAGCCAGATGTATAGGTATGCTGTTTTTGAAGGGTAATGCCCACCCGCACTGTGCCTGTGCTACTCCACATGCTCTAAAAAGATGTTCGACTAATTCCCTGGTTAATCCGATCACCAAATATGTCCCCCATTATATGTGCAGAGGACATGATGGGACAACGCCTGGCTCGTTCTATTACCCCACCTACAACTCATATTATGTCAACAGATGTTGAAGTTGTTGTAGCAGGTGTTAATCCCTAAGGAGGATATACATTATATTATTAATATGGGGTTTGAATACTGTTGATACACTGGTGCCAAAATACAGGGTTTATGCATTGATCTGCACTTATTTACTTTGGCTAAATCTTGAGTAAAATGAAACATATATTTTACAATTTTTTTTTTTTTTTTTTTTATATCCGTGTCCGTCTTGGGTATGACGATAAACTACGTGCGCGTCCTGGGTAAGACGATAAAGTACATCCAACAGCAAGGCTTCTGATCAGAAGGTTTTGAGGAGCGTGGAACCACCTCTTAATTGCTGGTGTTCACAGGTCCACCCTGACCCGGGGTGGTAGCACCTGTTAGGGTCCCATCTATGGTCAAATAGTTAACCCCGAAACTGGGGTAAAAAGCATTATAAAAGTAGATTTTAATACTAGAAATACTTTGTAAAAATAAAAAATATTACCAGAAATAAATTTTTGAAGAAAAAACTATTACCAGCAATATATTGTTGAAAAAAAAATCTCACCAGCAATACGTTTTTGAAAATTGAATTTTAAAAAAAAAAAAAACTTTTTACGAAAATAAAACCATCCAACATTTAAATTTTCTAAAATAAATTGGATTGTACTCAAAAATATGAGTAATTGAAAAGTGGTTCAAATATATATGTATACATACACACATTTTTTTCTTTTCTTTTCTTTTTTTTTTTACCAAAATATCGCTATGAATCTATTTCAAAATTTTGTTGGCATTAAATGACCCACTGGGGTTAATATGACATGAAACAAAACAACCAACCAACATGCATACATCCATGTACGTGTAGCACAGGAAGCATATGTTCCCTTGTGACTGAAGGATGACAGTCGAGGATATTCCTTGATGCCCAAGTCGTCGCAAATGGAAAATGCTGAAGGAACTATAGTAATTTATGCCACCACTCACTTCAGCTATATCACCTTGAAACACCAATTCTTGTTCGATCATTGAAGTTAAGCAATGTTGAATCTGGTCAGTACTTGGATGGGTGTCTGCAGTAGAATACCAGGTGCCGTAAACTACACAACAGGCATAGAAAGCAGGCGATGGAGTAATTCCATCTACTCTTACAAACAGAAGACCTCGACATGTGGAGGTGCTTCCGGACAGGTAGACTGCGAGGTGTTAGGTGAATCTCGCTTGTCCGCGCATGGATCTTCACATTAGCTTTAGGTCAAATCTACCCGCCCTCCGTTGAGAAGCGGGGTGGGGAAAGCTCGACTATACAATTTGTGAACATCTCCCCACTGCACTAAAATATCTAGGGACCAGGGATAAGAATTGATGTTTGTAGGATGCAAAAGGAAATAGAAATGACTAATGGAAAAAGCTATTTTTTCTCAACTTCATGTACACGTCGGGGTTCCATTTTAGAAAGGCCTTGTGCCATACTTCCATTTACGAGGAAGACTGGTAAATATATTCATATTTACATTTACATTCTATTTGGTCCACAGAAATAATTTTTAATTGAAGTAAAAAAAAATCTCATATATAAAAAATATTTTTAATGTTTTTAACTCTACTTTTTCTTTCCTTTTTCCTCTCCTCTCCTTTTCTTTTATTTTCTCTTCTTTTTATTTTCTCTTCTTTTTATTTTCTCTTCTTTTTCTTGTCTCTTCTTTTTCTTGTCTCTTCTTTTTCTTGTCTCTTCTTTTTCTTGTCTCTCTTGTCTCTTCTTTTTATTGTCTCTCTTGTCTCTTCTTTTTATTGTCTCTCTTGTCTCTTCTTTTTATTGTCTCTCTTTTCTCTTCTTTTTATTGTCTCTCTTTTCTCTCTTTTTCTTGTCTCTTTTCCTTTTGCTCTTTTATTTTGTTCTTCTTTTCCTTTTTTCTTTATTGCTCTTTTCCCCTTTTTCTCTTTTCCTTTTCCCCTTTTTCTCTTTTCCTTTTCCCCTTTTTTCTTTTCCTTTTCCCCTTTTTTCTCTTTTCCTTTTCCCCTTTTTTCTCTTTTCCTTTTCCCCTTTTTTCTCTTTTCCTTTTCCCCTTTTTTCTCTTTTCCTTTTCCCCTTTTTTCTCTTTTCCTTTTCCCCTTTTTTCTCTTTTCCTTTTCCCCTTTTTTCTCTTTTCCTTTTCCCCTTTTTCTTTCTATTTTTCTTTTCCCCTTTTTTCTTTCTATTTTTCTTTTCCCCTTTTTCTTTCTATTTTTCTTTTCCCCTTTTTCTTTCTATTTTTCTTTTCCCCTTTTTCTTTCTATTTTTCTTTTCCCCTTTTTCTTTCTATTTTTCTTTTCCCCTTTTTCTTTCTATTTTTCTTTTCCCCTTTTTCTTTCTATTTTTCTTTTCCCCTTTTTCTTTCTATTTTTCTTTTCCCCTTTTTCTTTCTATTTTTCTTTTCCCCTTTTTCTTTCTATTTTTCTTTTCCCCTTTTTCTTTCTATTTTTCTTTTCCCCTTTTTCTTTCTATTTTTCTTTTCCCCTTTTTCTTTCTATTTTTCTTTTCCCCTTTTTCTTTCTATTTTTCTTTTCCCCTTTTTCTTTCTATTTTTCTTTTCCCCTTTTTCTTTCTATTTTTCTTTTCCCCTTTTTCTTTCTATTTTTCTTTTCCCCTTTTTCTTTCTATTTTTCTTTTCCCCTTTTTCTTTCTATTTTTCTTTTCCCCTTTTTCTTTCTATTTTTCTTTTCCCCTTTTTCTTTCTATTTTTCTTTTCTCTATTCCAGACTTGATTGCCTTTCCATATATCTTCACTTGGATTTTTATGGGTTTTTTTTTGGGTGGGGGAGGAATTTAATTTTCTTTTTTTTCCTTTTTTTTTTTTTTTTGTGGCCATTAAATTTTAAGATATTTACGGCATTCAAACTTATCAGTTATTTTTAGAATTTTCACATTACTTGCTTTTATTCTATTTTTTTATTTCGCATTTTAAAAAATAATTCTTAATATATTGAAATATATTTGCACACGCGTGTTTGCCGAAGCGCAATATCTATGTTTTTTAAATGCTTATGATATACAACCTCACATCTATTACCTAGGCGTGTGTGTATTCACAGAACACGGAACACCTGTTCTTACAAAGTGTCTGAAAATATACAGCTACATTGTACATACGAGGCTGGATCAATAAATCTGTAGCCTAATTCTTAATGATTGGCTGAATTTTAATCAAAATTTCACTATATAATTAAAATTTAAGTAATCAATATTCACCGCTGAATTAAGGGCATTGACAAGGAAAGAGTTTGTTAAAAAATAAACTTGTCTAAATGAAACGATTTTTTTTTTTTTTCATTAGACGAAATAAATACTGTTTTAATGAATTAACACAGGGTCTACTCAAATACGACTACCCCCTGAAAATAACGTTTATATATATATATATATATATGACACATTTCGTTAAATAATTTAGACATGGTCTGTCTACTTATTCTCAATAGGATCCTTTCATATTCGCGGATAAGCTTTATTTGTGTGGTTATTAAAAGACGAGAGGAAAATACCGTTTTGGCTCATATTGTATTATTTCCGAGAACTTTCGACATAGCATAATGTCATCATCAGGTTATTGTTAATTATAGAGTAAGTATTTACTGTTTATTGTTGTGGTCATCCGAAAATTACCATTTTTATATGTGGAGTCGTTCACAACCATGACTTCGAAAGTCATAACAGCTCAGTTTTGTATAATCAAAATAAGCCGGTATAATAAATACAAAATCCATTAATTCCTCAGAAATTATTTTGTTTACTTTTCGGATACGAAACGGAGATGTCCTTCTTGGCCGAGTGGTAAAGCACACTGCATCAAATAGTGATTTCTCAAACAAAGGGGAGGGCGCATATTTTCTTTAGTAAGAATTCCTAAAGACCTAATACACACTGTTTAATAAATAAAAATGGGGCGTCTATTTCAAATACGAAGTATCTATGATAGTAACATTTGAAGTACGGTATATACTCGTGTATAAGTCGACTTCATGTATAGTGCGATTCCTGATTTATTTTATTTTTATTTATTTATTTATTTTGCATAATTTTTATGTAAGGGTTAAAATTTATCTGTATAATGCGGCCCTCTTTTTTTTTTTCTTTTTTTTTTTTTTTTTTTTTCTTTTTGTAGTAAAAAAAGAAAATGATCATATAAGACTCGTACTCGGGTACATACGGTTACAAAACTGTCGGATTAAAAATAAAATAATTATTTAAAGATGAAGAAAAATACGATATATCTTACTTCTGTGGGTTTTAACCCTGCGTTAATCACATGCGATGTTTTGTTACTGCCCCCCCCCCCACACACACACACACAACCACCACTTCCCAATTTTTAAAATGCTCGTAATTACTACTTGACAACTTGTTTCTTTTTCTCCCTCCCGCTACTCTCCTGGCTCGGTGAGGGGGTGTAGCACGCGGTGTGTCACGGTTGTAGCTCGCGGTATGTCACGGTTGTAGCTCTGTTGTCGTGGGAGGCAGACACCAGGGGATTATCCCTTTTTGGAAATCTGAGGTGACTAACACAAGGTTAATACATCAAAGATTATTATACAAAACGAATGCGTATTAGCATTTTTGAATGTCGTAGGCGCGAAATTCGTATTAAACCTCAGACCATTATGAAACAAAGCTGAGTCTTCGAGTGATTCTTGGAAGCGAGGAACCCAATTGTATTTCATTAATATTAAATTAAGTGACAAGTGTCGAAGAATTTCTTTATTTTTGGTTTTTTTTTTATATCTTGAGCTGAATTTCTTTCTTTGATTACCATTTTTATCATTCTGTTTTGTGTTCAGCGAAAACAAACCAAAAATAATATTACCGAAAGTTTCGTTCCGCATTCGTCAAATATTGATTATCCACGCGAATGTTTTTCACAATTACATAGATTCTGAGTTGCGGGGAGAGAGGAGAAGTCGGTAAATGGGTGGGCGGTTTTGGTAGTCAGTGCGTGGCGGAGAGGAAAGAGAGAGAGAGAGGGGGAAAAAAGAGGCGTGTATATGTTTCCTGCCCGACTCCACATCAGGAATAGTTCCAAAGACGTTTTTATGAAAAGTGCTTGGCCTTCATCATTAACAGGGTTTCTTTCTCGAGTTGTTTGTGTCTATTTGCAAATAGGCACCCCTTCCCAAACTCGCGCGCACACACACGTATACATAATTAAATACGCATATATATATATATATATATATATATATATATAGTTATCCACAGAAAGAAAGTTTCGCTGTATCACAGCTCGTCAATGTGGCTAGACATCGATTCCTTCAAGCCGGGATCGAAATCCAACTGATTTGGCATCAGTCGGAAATTTTACCCTTGAACTATCAGCGCCCGGTAGAGAGGCGAATTTTTACGTACCTATTCTTCGAATAAACACACCAACGACCGAGAGTGCTCAATTCATAGAAGAGCGTTGCAGTATTAGCCGTAGTAGTTATTGTTTACAAATATATATATATATATATATATATATATATATATATATATATATATATAATAACCCCAAGCTAGGTAGTAATGACACTAGCACGCAAGGGGTTACAGAGAGTAAAGAGGGAGAGGTTACGGAGAGTGAGAGTAAAGAGGGGGCGATTATAGAGAGTGAAAGTAAGAGTAAAGAGAGAGTTGTTTGAGGAAAGGATAAAGAGAAGGGCGGGGATCAAGATCAAAGCATTAGAACATGTCGATTAACATTATATTTTAATATTTGAAGATTATATCTATCAGGCAAGCAAGTAAGAGGAAGGGAGTTCCACTGCCGAGAATTGCGACAGAAGAAACTGATAGGGGAGAAGAGGCGGTTATATTTAACTGTGTCGGAAATAAAATGGTGGGTCCGAGATGCCAACCTCGTAACACGTTTAAATTTATAAATTTCGGGCATCGTCAGAGCAGGTAACGATAAAAATATTTGTTGAAAAGACAAAGGGAAGTCATATCACGTCTTTGAGAAAGTGACTGGAGTCGTGATGTCAGGACCTATCATATTGCATAACCGCTTTTGGATTTTGTCAAGAACCTCGAGATGAACAGACACCAGACCATATATGGCAACCGTATAGGACGAAGGGCAGATTTGTAAATTTGAAGGATGGACTCAGACGAGAAAAACCTTCTGGCGCAACACAAAGAACCAACTTTCTTTGCGATAGATGAAGCTATTGATCTAGTGTAGAAGTTCCGCCTCAGGTCAGTGTAAAACGTGAGACCAAGAAGGCACGGAGAGACCCTTTCGTGAAGTTGAGCATCAACCATGATGACAGGAGGCAGGGGATGGTTCTTTATGGTAGGTAAATGAGAGCAGTTTCGTTTTGGAGACATTAAAGTTTACAAGCCCTTTTCCTGTCCCAGCCAACTTTTCAAGACCAACAGCCAGGTTAACTTCGTCAGCAATGCCGGATTTACTATGTTGGAGTTGTACGAAAGCTATTGCAATTTCTTTTCTCCAATTTATCGTTGGACCAAATTCTAGCTAATTTTTCATTACCGACCTCCCCGATGTCTTTAGCTCTCAATTCGATATCGATACTGTCTTGCTATTAAATCTTATTGGCTCAAAGTCAAATTGACAGTTGATACAAAAAAAGACAATCTGTTGTTGACAAGTGCAAGGGATGACTTGTTAATTTTAATACCCCCAAAACGAAACTGCTCTCTTAATCGTCCAAGATAACCCTTTTTGTCTTTCACCAGTATGGCTGATGCTAACCGCCAGTCTTTCAGTCTAACGTTTTCCCCTAACATGAAGTAGGCAGATTATATTGAATCAATTGCTAGGTCTGCTGCTCAAAATGTTTGTTCGCTGTGTCGTGGTATAGAGGTTTTATCGTGTACGCAAACTGGTAGATATTATATATACTGTTTAAAATAAAAAACGAGGCGTTTTTCAAACACAGGTGTCCATTAACGTTCGAAGTAATAAAAAAAAATGTCCGTTTAAATATAACTCCATTAAATCTTTAGAAATATATATTGGTTTGGCCCCAAAATTCGTTCGGTTTTTCAGTATATTTTCGGCTTGATAAGCGAACGAACTTTTTCACAAACCCATACTAAAATATATATAAGAGAGAGATATAGATAGAAAGAGAAAGTAGAGAAAATGTTTTACATTTTGTCAAACATTTTTCGCCTAAAATTGTTCTTCATATATAAAAATTTATATATTTGCTACATTGTCAGGGAAATGTTCTCAATATCAGAGATAAAGCATTTATAGTAAAGGCAGTGTAGACATAGGAATCAACACTGCATGGACACTATCAGTTACACGCCTCAATGCGATCGCCAAAACAAGTTCATTCTTATGATCCAACTTGTAGATATATCAAAACAAATCGGTAGCCGAGAAAAAAAAAGTTGGAGATAGAAAAAAAAAATGAATTGAAATCATCCGATAGGGGGGGAAATAAATCATTCAGTGCCTGAAGTTCGTAGTCCAAAGAAAAAAAAAATACAAGTGATTAGTAAGACTAAAACTTGGCCTGAAGATCCGTTTAGATGAAACCTAGGTAGGTTTTCCTGGCTCTTTAGGAATTATTTTAGTTATATGAGAGAGAGATTTAATTAATTTCACATAATAATTCATCTAGTCGAGACTAGAAGACGTTGCTCTTGGGGGTGGTTCAGGTGGGTTATGCATGCTTGGATGATTATCATCACCGGAGTTAAGAGTAGCTACACTATATTGAGTCTAGTTAGTATCCTCTTCGGCACCGTGACCCAGTGGTATGAAAGGATTTTGTTGTATCGTAACGGTCCGGGTCCGGGTTCGATGAGTCCCACATATAGGACAAAACGACCGTCCAGTGCTTTCTGCATTCTGTTGAGGCTTCTGGACACAATCAATTATTATTTTGTATACTGTGTGTATGACTAATCATTTCTTATGATTTTTTTTTCTCTTGCCTCCGTATCCGGGTAGGTAACAGGCATATGTATCTTATATAATTATACGTCTTGTCCATTAGACAAGACTTACAATACTATAAGAGCCATATGTTTCCGTAATTTTGAACATCATATCGGAGAGCCGAGTTCCATTTCCCGTTGGGTTCGTTATATTCACCTACGGTAAAGTTATGACTCCACCTCTTCTCTCTCCTTCTATGGGTTAATTAGTGAGACTTGTATAATGAAATCATTATTATCTCAAAAGAAATTTTCTTAACTAAAAATATTTTCTGGCTTTAAATAACCTGTAAGGGTTAATAAGCCGTAAAATGTGAATCCATCGAAAACAGTCATTGGTTATATTATAGTACTGAATTGTCTTTTATGGGCTTTCTGATCTTGGCTCTCCACTACTTCGTTTTTCGTTGCTCTATGTAACTGATAACACTTTACCCTCTGTTTTTGGTCTTTGTTTTGTCATTCATTCACTCAAAATCGTTAAGTCGATTAAACGAGGTTTCCCCGGGTTTCTCTTGCCAAAAAAAATCTGATCATTGTTTCATGGTTAAAATATGCTCGATTCATCTTAACCTCTTTCTGATTGACTTTTGAAAGGTGTATCTCTTGTTTCCTGTTTAGGATTGGGTTTCCGGTTCCTTCTAAAGTATTTCGTTCCTTCTCTTTTAATTCCTATTTACTCCCGTCTTGGTGGCATTATCGCCTTATATATTAGGCCTTTAAATTCCTTGAGGGACCGAGGGCCATTGCGGTTTCTGTAACAAGCCAGTTTTTAAGTGAGGAGATCGACTGGTCAGGTTTTGAATTCAGAGTTGTCCTTCTCCTAGACCAGTTCCCATTCAAGGCTATAGAACCCGGTCTATCCTGCTATTTACCCATAGATGGAGGGAGAAGAAGCAGATTCATACCTTTCCCAAGGGTATTAGCACATAAGTGAATGTAATGGATTCAACTGGAATTCGAACTCGGCTCTTCGATTCCTCAATCCAAGCCACTATCCATTACTTGGGGTGAATTGATTAAAAATAATAATCAATCACTAAAAATAATAATAATAATTAATCACTAGATTACCCAATCGGAAATTTACCTCCAGATTATTACATTTCGCCTTTTTCGGTAGATCTATTATCACAGTAATGGATTCGACTGGAATTCGAACTCGGCTCTCTGATTCTTCAATCCGAGCCGATATACATTAATCCACCGTACCTCTTATTCTAGTTGAATCTATTAAGTTGGTGCAAAAATAATGACGTAATAATGTCGTTTCTTGGCGTTAAAAAATACGTCAAAAAACGACATTATTACGTCATTATTTTTGCACCAACCTAATATTACATTCACTTACGTGCAAAAATACCCTTGGGAAAGGTATGAATCCACTTCTTCCCCCACCCCCAGGTTGAGTTTCTGTTTAGCTTCAAACTTCCTCATTACTCTCTTTGACGAAATGGTATAATTTTAAAATTAAAGATACTGGTGTTTTAATTTTTGTGTAATGCGACTTTTAATAAAGAAAAAAAAAAAATAGTTAAAAAGTCTTTTTGTGTGTTACCTGACATTCTCACTCCATAATGCTCAATTAATAGGCGCCACTGAAGGAAGTGTATTGGCAAGAGGAGGTTTCTGTTGTAAAATGTATCATTTACATTTTTTTCTCGTTCATGTGCCTAATAATCTACTGTTAAGTACTTTTTATCATAAGGTTTTGAACTTATTGGCGCGTGCGCGCGTATATATATATATATATATATATATATATATATATATATATATATAGTTTCTCCTATCTGATATGGAAGATTTTTTGTTTTTTTACATCTGTTACTACTGTGTGCGAGGCAACGTTTGGCACTGCCCCCACCCATATATATATATATATATATATATATATATATATATATATATATCGAAGCTTGTAGACATTTTTTTTCTGTCTCTCTCTCTCTCTCTGGTTGCTAAGAAACGACCAGAAATTAAAGCTATTTTTTTATTTATTTCAGAAAGACTTCCATTTTCATTTATCAGTATCGCCTCATTTGTATCTGAAGTATCTCTCCCTCTTATATATATATATATATATATATATATATATATATAATGTTGTGCTGCGAACATAGTTCTCTAGCTTGACGCGTAATTATCAATGAAGTTTTTTTTACTTAATAGTGCTCGATTTTTGATTAAATTTATTGACAAACAGAGACGTTGAGAAGTTGAATATTTATTGCTTAAAATGAATATTTTCATTCTTCTTTATTAGATTATAGACTTATTGATTCACACACAAATACACGTGTAATTTAATATATAATTTACTTAAACGTTATTTTTAGTGGATATCCGTATTTGAGTAGACGCTCCATTTATTTATCAAAAGTCATGTCTGTTATCGTTTAGCGGCCTGAATATTTGTGAAATCTTACGAAAGAAAAATATGCGCTCTTCGGCAGGATGCGAACCTTCATCCCCCTTTGCAGATCCGATGTGCTTTACACTGACTCAGCCACGGAGTGCGTCGTCGATCAAGCAAAGTTGAATAGTGCATTATAATATTTTTCTTTTAATAAATAGTCAGGCCGTTACACGAAAATAAATATACTGTTAATAAATAAACGGAACTTGTATTCAAATATAGGTATCCAGGAAAAGTTACGTTTAACTAATAAAATACACATTTAAATAATCTGTTAAATAAATCCATTATTTCTTCAGAAATTGTATATATGCAATATATATATATACATATACATATATATATATATATATATATATATATATATATATATATATTCAACTTTGCTTGACTATTGACGCACTCGGTGGCCGAGAGTTTTAAAGCATATCAGATCTAATGTCGGTTTTTCCGGAGAACGCATATTTGTCTTTAGTACGATTACTCGAATACTCTGAACGGTAGGCGAAAATAAATGTAATGTTTAATAAATAAACGGAGCATCTATTCAAACACGGGTATCCACTAAAAAAAAAAAAAGTTTAAGTAATAAAACGCACACACACAAAAAAATTACCACTGTGTCGTGTATATATATATATATTACTCCATCTGTTCTTTCTCTCATTTGGAGATATATATATTAGGCTGGTGCAAAAATAATATCGTTTTTTGACGTTAAAAAATACGTCAAAAAACGATATTATTTTTGCACCAACCTAATAGCTATATATATATATATATATATATATATATATATATATATATATATATATATATATATATATATATATTAAAAAGAAAGAACAGTAAAATATATTCCAAAATTCGCTTGAAGATGAAACGAAACTAATGATTTTAATTTAATTATATCATTAAACTTGAAGTTTTTTGCTTCGGTTTTTGAAACATGGTAATTCCTGTGTAGCGAAGAAACCATATTTTACCTCAGTTAATTTTTAATGTGTGTGTGTGTGTGTGTGTGATAGAGAGGTGTACTGAGGCAGCAATAATTCAACCAAACAATAATGCTGACTAGATCTGCCTATTAAATATTTTAAACTTTTTTTATTTTTTTTTATTTTATTTTCTTACATACGATTACTTTTGACCGTTACAGTCATTTTAAAGAATTGTATGCGATCGGTATTTTAAATTCAGGCGTTCTATGATTACCGAAATTTAAGCCAGTATATATATATATATATATATATATATATATATATATATATATATATATATATATATATATATAATGAGAACGAAAAGAACATAAATTCAAACATTCACGGCATTAATTCAAAAGAGGTCTCGATACCAGGAGTATATAAGTAGTTATTTATTACAAAAAATTTTTTTATATACGGACAAAAACAATTTGTCACGACAAAGATGAATTTTTGTTTCGATTCAGAGAAGCATCCCTAGGAGCGAGGATGCTTATGACCGATAGGCGACATTTTTAAATAGGATCGGTCATAACCATCTCCATTCTTCCCCTGTCGAGATAACCCTCTGCAGAGAAACAAAAATTCAACTTTGGCATGAGTAACTGTCTTTGTCTGTATGTAAAAAAAACATATATATATGAATGAGAGAGAGTGAGAGAGAGAATGAGAATTAATATAAGTAAAAGTTTGTCACTTAGCTGAATGATGTTACCTTCAGGCTCCTGACTCCAAAGTTTCGTAGGCGGATCACTACTTCCACTCTTGAGGGGGTATCAGCAATTTACTGCTCTATCATTTATATCGAGCACTTTATTGCAAAGACTACTTGCCTTAAATATCTTTTCTTTCAGTATTCCACTGTCGGCATTTTTTGCTTCATACTTTCTTTCACACTGCTATAATATATATATATATATATATATATATATATATATATAATTAGTTAAACCTAGAGAGCCAGACAAAGCTACCAAGGTTTCACCTAAGCGTATCGTCAGGGAAAGCTACTGATTGTATTGAGCATTTTATTTAGTTGTTTTGGATACTCGCATCGGGTTTTTTTCTTTGGGCCTTAAACTTGTATGTTGGACGATTATTTTCGGCTAACGTACATGTTCTTGGTTCTTTCTTTTTTATGTACCTTTTTTTCCCTTTGGTATTGGTTTGATTATTTGCAAATCAACACACCGAAGGTTTTCCGAGCGAGTATAGTTTCTTATACTTAGAAGATTTCTATTAATTATATATATATATATATATATATATATATATATATATATATATATATACATACACGCACACTGTAACAGTAAAATTGTCCGAATCATGTAACAGCATGGGATAATTGTCCAGAAAGGAACAAAGATCATTCAGGCCTTGAATAAACGTACCAAGATTCATATTCTGGCTTCCATCTTCAAAGTTCATTCAAGAACCATCAAGAGAATGGTAAATAAGTTTAAAAAGAGACAAGTAGAGGAAAACTGGATCAGGAGGTCACAACAGCAAGAGGAATCAACATTTCTACTTGGAATAATAAGAATGTATTTAGCTCTAAGTAGAGTCCAATAGTGTTATAAAAACCTCGGAGAATTCTAGTAAGATATCTTTAATCATTCCTAAGATACAACGGTTCAAAGCTTCATCTAACAATTGGACAATTTTGCTGTTACACCCGTTATATATCCTGTTCGTGTGATACTTCTGTAGAGTTGAGTATTAATGATTCACTCAACGTAGCTTAGTTGTGGCACAAGGCAGCAAGTATCGAGCACCCAGTGAGGATCGTTCACCCTACTCAGTCATTGAGCTAGCGAGACAAACTTGCTAACCATTAGACCTCGTTGCAGTGCCCCCGTTCATTTAAGTAATAAAGACTTCCTGTAGCCCGATACCTCGTTAAATAGGTTTATATGTTCCTATAGGAAGAATTGACCCGACCCACTACCCAAAATCTGACCAAACATTACACACACACACACACACACACACACACGTGTGTGTGTTTAACAAGATCGGGAAAAATCATATGGACATATTGATAATCATGCATGTATCTAAAATAAGGATTTTCTGTTAAAATATTATTGAATGCATTTTTCTCGAAATCCTAAAAATAGACAAACCAAGACGCAGCTAAGAGGACACCTTATCAGTAAACCAAATTAATTTCTAGAAAGTGGTCCTTTCGAAAATATTTTACCATAAAACTTTTCTTATTTATATACATTGATGATTCGCTATTAATATATCCACATAACAAAGTTATAGCTAATCTTGCGGCCAAATATATAGGATAGGTGTATACGGAATAAATTCCAATAACCAAAAATACTATTCTTAAAAGAGTGCTCAATACAGAGTAGAGCAAATATAATTATTTGTTCGAAAATTATAACATAAATATGTTATAAAATCACTAAAAAAAAATAGCCATTTTGTTTCAAAACTTCTGGTGTCTTATCAAGGGATGGTGTTGATTGTAAAATAAAGCTTCAAGACCATCACTCGACAAGACACTATTTTTAAATAAATATTATTCGCTCCACTTTGTATTGTGCATTTATTCTAAAAATAGTGTTTTTGGTTACTGAAATTTTATTCCATCTATACCAACCTTGTATTCGGAGATATATATATTGTGTATTTAGGCAGCAATCCCTCTTCTATACATGTTTCGTTAAAGACGAATGACAAGGTACTGCAATTAAGCTTTATTATTTAATTTTTCTTGTGTTCGAAAAAATGTTTTCTTTTCTGGACACAGTGTATAAACTGTCCAAATGTTCTGTAATTCAGAGAGCATTCGGCTATACTTTTAGCCATTATCAAGGACGATTTTATTTTTACTTTTTAATTGAATGTATGGGTTGTGTGTATATATCTAGAGTTATAGGGATGTTTTATTTTCCAAACACGATCAGCAAATTGTGGCCGTATTCCTAATTAATGTTATTGTGTGTTGGCTTTTTTTTTATTATCAGGGCTTCCATTATTTATTTATTTTTTTTTTTACATGTTGATGAGATTATTATGCTTGTATTTTCTACTAGTATGTTTTGGATCAAGTGTGAGTGTGTGTATTTGAATGAGTTTTAATGGAGCTTTGGTCGACTTGGTGTAACTTAAGTCATCCGGCGAGGCATGCAGTAGTGTGACCGATGTAATTATTTAAGAGTTTGGTTTGATCAGGAATACAGTTCCTTAAGAGGCATTTGAACTCGTAAATAATGTTAGTTCTTTGTAGTTTTGATTTTGCAGGTGTGTTATTTTTGAGGATAATATTAGCTGTTTTAATTTTTTTTTTTTTTTTTTTTTTTTGTAAAATAAATTTTTTTTTTTTTTTTTTTTTGTTTTTTTTTTTTGTTCGAGTCAGCTGAAGTAGTTTATTTCGTTTTGATATTTCTAAGTCAAAATTCATCTTGTTCATAGTTGACGTGCATTTGGCTTTTATACAAGATGTTTATGTCCCATAACTACGTGTACAAGAATGTCATTTTTGATAAAAGTTAAAAAGAAAATACATAAAAAACATGCGTATATTGTCGAAAATTCCTTTTTCCATAATATATCTATTTGTGCCATGTTATAATGCTTATTACCTAAACAATAATAATAATGAATATATTTTTTTAAACATTTAAAGTATATTTAATCACTTCTTCCTAATACATGTCGCGATCTATTAATTCATTAAAATCAATTTTAATATTTTTATAATACATTTATTATAATTTTTATTTTTTAATAATAATGTTTTTTCAGGTAAAGAGGAGTTTGTAAATGACTGGAGCAAACAGTTTGAATATTTGGGAGATTGCTATGTTTATTATTGCTATGTTTATTATTGATATGTTTGTACAGTTAATACAAAACGTTTTTGTCCGGTTTGTTTCATTATTGTATACCTACTTCTGCATCCCCCTGTACAGTGTATATTGTTATGGACCTTAACAGACATCATTATTATTTAATCATGTTTATGTGTAATGTTTAAATATAAGAATAAATATGCGTGTTTATGTATATCTGGTCTTAACTAAAGACACATTTACCATTTATTTTATTTATTTATATAATAAAAAGGCTTAAACACTAATATTCCATGGTATACTTCCAGTATATGTATGTGTATATTTACCACCAATATATATATATATATATATATATATATAAATAAAATTTAATATTATTTAGGAGGATTTCTATTTTAGTCTAACATTAAGGCATTAATTATTATAACCAAAGTTCGTTATCAAGTTTTTTGAATTCTCATATACTTGTATTTTGATTGGTCATTTCAGCTTATGTAACAGCGTTTTCCCCCGAGCGAGGGATGTTTGATTGATTTGAACCTTTTAAAACGCTTTATTCTACATTCAAGATCATCACTTGATAAAACACCAGAAGTGTTGAAACAAAATGGTTATTGTTGTAGTGATTTTATAACAAATTTATGTTACAATTTTCGAATAAATTTTATATATATATATATATATATATATATATATATATATATATGGAGAGAGAGAGAGACTTGCACACACTACTGTAAACAGTGTAACATATTACCCATGTGCATTTATCGGTGTGTGCGTGTGTTTTGCCTTGAGGTCGTGTGGAGGATGAAAAAATGTTGGCGATGTTTGTTAAATAAATATATATATATATATATATGAGAGAGAGAGAGAGACGAGTTTGTCTACCAGTTTCTTTAATACATAGGTATGCATAAATCATTATATTTAAAATTGTCCGTATATGCAAAATACCGTTCTCTTTCGGCTTGTACGGTTGTCTAAACACGCACAAATACAGGAGTCCAGGCAAATCTCTGTTTCTCTCGTGAAAATCCGCCATTATTTCTTCGACGTCACCTTTTTTTTTTTTTTTTTTTTTTTTTATTTCTCATTAGCCACCCCCACCCCCACCGTTTCACCTCTTGGCGGAGTTGGCGTCAGGGTTGCTCCTCTTCCCCCCCCCCCCGTGGAAATTGTTGCAACAAACAAAACGCCAACCAAAGTAACAAACAACTCCAACATTTTTTTTCTTCCTCCACACAACCTCAAGGCAAAACAAACACACACACACACACACACACACACCCATAAATGCACTTGGGTAATGTGTTACACTGTTTGCAGTCAGCGTACCTATATTTGCAATACATATATCTGATTGCAGTAGTGTGTGCGTCTACCATTTTGCAGTAGTGTGTGTGTGCGCGGGTCTACCTTTTTGCAGTAATGTGTGTGCGCCTACTATTTTGCAGTAGTATGTGTGTGTGCGTGCATCTACTATTTTGAAGTAGTGTGTGTTAGTCAACCTTTTTGCAGTAGTGTGCGTTTGTGCAGTAGTAGTGTGTGTGTGTGTGTGTGTGTGCATATGCCTTTTTGCACTACTGCAATCAGACATATCTACTATGTGTATGCGCTGCACACGCGTTTATATTTGTGTATGTATGTATATATATATATATATATATATATATATATATATATCTTTTGTGGTTGTAATTATGTGCGGTGTGTATGCGCTGCACACGCATCTGTATTTGCAGTAATACGTGCGCAATTGTTTACATTGTGCATATGGATGGCTGGGCGTGCTTGTAACAATCTACAGAATTATATATATATATATAAGTGTGAAAGAGAGATTAGCTTTTTTTCTTTGCTATTGGGTGTAAGTTTTAATAATTTATAAGTTTGCAATCGGTGAAACCTTTCATCGGCCAAGAATCACACATTGTTTTTAATCAATACTCCTCTTCATAATTTCCCCCACCCCACAAAAAAAACCTATTCGTCTTTTATGTCAATAAACGAATATCAAGATCAAAAACTTTGGCATAGAAAAGCTTTACAGTTTCAATCGGAGAAATTGCAATCGACGAAGCGGTTTCAAATTCTAGCCGAGACAGTTTGCCTTTCATGTCGCGCTTTTCGAACGGTATGAATCCATCTTTCCCAATAAATGAAGTCAGTATATTTATCTTGTTGCCGGTACCGTGTAACCTAGTACAGCCCGTGGCGTCTTTAGCGAAGAGGAGATGGGCGCGGCCACGTAGCACTCGTTGTTCTCTCTGCGATACGCCAGGTTTATACATGGGATACTTTGATATTCGGATTTAATAGTCTGACCCCAAGAGTGAAATAAAAGTGATTGTTGCACTCGCTACAGTAATGTAAAAGTTAAAAAAAAATATAAAGTTATAAAAATATAACCCGGTGGTAAGCGCCCACACTAAAAATGAAATTTAATCTATTTTAAGAATAAAATGAATAAAATAGATTAGGGGTTCCCAACTTTTTTTTATGCCATCGGTCACCTGTCGAAAGCATAACAAAACTTTTTGGTAAAAGTTTGTTACTGGTTCGTAAACTGGCTTTATGATGTAGTAAAACAAACACGAAAGACAGGTAACAAATAACGCTGGCATATGCAGCGAATGCTGCTGCTGCTGCGACTGTGTTAAAGAAAAAAAATTAAAGCAAACTTAACCACTTAAAATTATATATAAATTTAGTTTTATGTTTAGGGTTAGCGTTGCAAGTGCCGACAAAAAATTAAACGATTTTTGTTCATAATTATCAAATTAAAAAGAGTATACACTGCTATCAACTAATACAAATTCAACAAATTGGCGGACAATTAAAGTTTATTTTCCAGCGTTCTTACATTTCTCCGTTTGGTGGGCTGAAGGAGTTCAAAAAATTGTCCATATCGTCCATTGTCTCAAGCGCTTTCAGCCACTTCGTTAGCCATTTTCAAGGGGGATGGGGGTTGTTTTGGCCTTACTTTCTTTTCATGTGTTGACTGAGGTGGATTTTTTGTGTGGTTTTGAATACTAGTTAGAGCGTTTATATAAATTACTTCAAATGCTATTTTAGTAGATGCCCGTGTTTGAAATAGACGGCCCGTTTTTTGTTTTTTTTTAAGTTTATTTTAAAGTTTATATTACGTCTATCGGCCTACGCACTCGAGAACCCTTAATAAAGAAAATGTGCTAAAAAGTTATCTCGGGTGCGCAAGCCGACAGACCTGATATACACTGCCTAAAATAAAAATGGAGCGTCTATTTCAAAAACGGATATCCAATAAAAGTTAACATTCGAAGTTTGTTTATATATATATATATATATATATATATATATAATGGATATACCTGGCGGACTTGCTTTGGGAATTACTAACAGATTCCCTGTCTTTCAGTAATGTATTCTCTTTTACAATAAACCTCTCTTTCTTTCATCTATGCCCGTCTTGCTGTTCCTTTCAGTCGAATACCACCTTTGTTTGTAACCTTCTTTAAGGATACAACATATATATATATAATGGTTGTTATATTCTGCATTCTGACTCAACAGTTTCATAGACGGACCTTTTTGTAATCGTTCGGTTCGCTCGTCAGGAGGTTTCATTGCATCTTTTTATGCAATCTGCAACAAGGTTAATTACTTTTTTTTAAACATATGACATAGTGGATCATCGGAGTAATATATTGGGTGTTTTATGCGATATTACTTGGCGGTGCCCATCTTCTTTCCAAACTGTTTTCGACGACAGTTTGAACGCGATTACCAATTTAACAGCCGCAGAAAATATCTCTAGCCTAATCTGTTCTTCTGGGGGTCGGGGAAGAGATTTCATGCCTTTCCCAAATACGTTTAGACCCGTAAATAAATAATAAAACAAAAAAATATTAAATTTAGCTTCCAGATATTTACTAGTGAATTCGTTAATGATGTGATGAAAATTAATATCAACCAGATGTCGAAAAGACAAAATAAATCTTGTAAATTATATATCAAAAAGAAGTTTGTCATATTTTTAATGTTTTCACTGTGCTAACAATTTATGTATGTTTTTGTTTATTTACGCGCGTGCGCGCGCACACACACGCACGCACACACACGCACGCACGCACACACACGCACACACACACACACACACACACACACACACACACACATATAAGTTTAAAGTTTAACATTTGCCATTCTTTTGAAAACTAAAACTTGAAAGACTGAACTTGAAAATATTGAAAACCAATAAATAAATATATGAACTAAAATTTTTAAACAAAGATTTTTTTTCTTAACCAAAATGTCTTTAGATCTTAAAAGACCTTTTTATCGCACTGCCTGTAATTTGTTTTGCGTAATTGATGTTCTTCTAAACATTTTGGCTGTCTGTAAACGCCACCGATTGTAGTAAAAAAAAATTCTTCGTGAGGAATTCTTGAAGACTACCAACAAATATAACACAACCCCGAAGCGCATTTTCCTGATGGACAGAGTTGAATAAATGACAGCGATGTTTCTTACACCGAGTTTAGTATAGTAGAAAACCAAATGACAACTAGGAAGATTGTGTTGCGGCAGCCTTAAAAAAAAAAAACTTTAACATTCAAAATTCTGTAATTTAACCTCTGTTAATAACTATCTCAGATATGAAGTCGGCTAATATGCAGATATACATTTTTTGTTAACTAAATCTGGTAGGAGTATCTATTTTTATAACAATGGCAATCTGTTCAAAACGCGCAGACGACAAGCTGGAATTGATAGAAAAATTTTAAAAAACCCATTAGAGTTAACCCCTTCCCCCGCCAATTATTTTGGGAGAAACGCTTCATTTTCAGAAATTTTTAAAAATTTATTTTTAATATAGAAACTAAGAAACTGGTTGGGTGGCTATCACCTCCACCAGGCGTATGATTTGACAACTGGACTCGTTTTGGGGGTGGTGAAAGGCTTAGGAACCTTGTCTCGCTAGAACAGTTTCGACTGAAAAATGAGTTCGATCCTCACTAGATGCCCTATACTTTCGGCCTTGTGCTACTCTTAGAAAATAACCATCTTGGAGACCCAGGACGTGAAGTAATGGTTAGTAAACTTGTCTCGCTAGCATTATTACGACTGAGTAGTGAGTTTAATACTCACTGGGTGTCCCATACTTTCGACCTTGTGCCACATCTAAGATACGCTTAGAAAATCATCTGCCATAATTGCTGTATTTTCGAGCAACAAATCACTAGTATAAAAAGAATCCAGATCGACATATAAACACGTCTATGGCTGGCTTTTGACTGTTTCTGGTTTGGATATGTTTGCAAAAGACACTTCCGGCAAAAAACGTATATACAAGTCTACGCCGGGGAAGGAGTTAAAAGCATAGAAAGTTCTGGAGAGTCGTGGTCTCCAGGGACACGACATATAAAAATTATAATCTTTCCCACCTTTGTGGATCATTCTTTATGGTGATAATTAATTTGTGCATTCAGCTTTAAAAAGTAATACAATTTTTGTAAGGAATTGTTAGTGGTTTTTATAAATAAATTAAGTCAAATAAAAACATTTTCTGCCCAGAATGTGGTAACCACTTCAGCGTTTAAATCACAGGTAAAGAGTAAAGCGAAATAAGCAATGATGATAAAATAATCGATGATCAATATCTTTAAACGAGTAAAAGAAAGAGGCTTTACCCACCTAATGTCAGGTATTGTCTCTAGTATTTGTTTAAAAGCAGGTTTTAGCTGCTCTGCTTAAATCCGTAGATGATCAGATTTGCTTTCTCTTCAACAATTTTTTTTTTTTTTTTTTTTCAAATATGACGAATAATTTGGCTTTTGATATGAAAATGGTGAAACACAATATTTGTCTCTTGTGTCTAAGACCAAGGTTTCTATTCTGATGATCGATCTATTAAACTTTTTTTCCTTTTAAAGTCTTATCTCAGTCTGCTTTGTGCTAAGCTTTTTTTAGTGTCAAGATGGATTATCGCCGAATTGAAACAAAGGAGCTATCTTAGAAACACTGGAATTCAGACGAAAACGGCTAACGTCGATGGTCGAAAAGACATCCCCAAACTCTTCAACCAAAGACGTCCATTGCGCAACCGCATTAAAAAAAAAAAAATAACCTCAACTTAAGAAAAAAAATTTTTTTTTTTTTTTTTCTGCTGTTGTTTTTTCCCCCGTTAGTCCGACAAAAAGCTAATGTCTGTCACGTCGGTAATGGTATGAACTCATTCAGACGATGAAAATGAAACGTTGAATCTCCTGTTCTTTACAGTGGCTGCAAAAGTAGATATACAATAAGTATTATACCAATATTACAATAGTGGTACTAGAATACATTTAATATTATAATTCATTAAAATCCTTTTTAATATTTTTATTTTCCTAATTTTTATGGTTAATTTGCAGATTAGGACCCGCGCTCAGTTTGCAATAAAAATTTTCCCGAATACTTAGATTTAGGTGTAAATGTACATGCTCTATTTGAAAATGACTTGATAAATTTGATAAAATCTACCATTTTGGAGTTATCGGGAGTAAAAGTTCGGATTCATTCGCGTCGCGGCAGCCATTTCTGGCATTGTTTATTCCAATGATATCTATGAATGATTAGTCTTGATTATTGCGCACGCAGTAATTGAGACAAATAATATCAGTAAACAAGGCCGTTAATTACGTTCTTCCACGCCTAGCTTTCCGCAGCGAATGTATGCACACGCAAGGGGTTACAGAGAGTTGGAGCGAGAGCAAAGAGGAGTGATAGAGGAAAGGATGAGGAGAAAGGTAGTGGATAGATCAAGGCAACTGGAGATGTTGATTGACATTATATTTGAATAGTTGGAGATTATAGCTATCAGGGAAATAGGAAAAGAGGGAGTTCCAGAGGTGTGAGATATGAAGCTATTGGAGTAGAAGAGATGGCTACATTTAAGTTTCGACAGTGACAGGGTGAGAGCGGGATGCCAGCCTCGTAGGACGCTTGAATTCATGAAACCTGGGAACCAGCGAAAGGAGCTCATCGGAGCAATTACCATGAAAGTATTTGTAAAAAAGACAGAGGCGACGGCACGTCTGTGACAGAGCGACTGCAGACAAGATGCTAGAACAGGGCCAATTGCATTGCATATCCGTCTCGGAATCTTATCAAGAACCCCGAGGCAAACAGAAGGGGCTCCAGACCATGTATGACAGCAATACTCCATGCAAGGGCGAATGGTGAGGGTGAGAGCGGGATGCCAGCCTAGTTGAGCGCTTAAATTCATGAAGTCTGGGAACCAGTAAAAGTTCAGGGCTGTAGAATATTGGTTAGCTTGCCAGTGGTTTAACACACAAGTAGGCAAGTGTAGCCAAAGCTAAAAAATATTTATTGCTGTGAATACAACAAATATGGCACAAGGCCAAAAAGGGGGCTGGGGAAAAAGACGGTCATCACTTGTCTTAATATAAAACTTATGGTCAGTGGTTGTGGCTAGCTATCATACTAGACAAAATTCCTATCACCAAAACAACACATTTATCCATACCTTTCTTACTACATCCACCAAAATACCTCTTTGTCTCAATGAAAATCCTAAATAATCCCTTATGTACAAATATTGTCTGTGGGAGGAGGGGCATAAAAACAACAATTTTTAAAAGATCCCCAATGAGTATATACAATTATGACATAAAATATTTACAAGAAACTAAACAAAAAGGAGTTAGTACTAAAAAAAAAACACAAACTTTAAATGTGGCAGAAATACCAGTTAACCGGACGAAATCGATGCGGGACTGTTAAATTCATACCTCCAAGGCATTCACACAGGCACACACACATTCGTATACAACAACAAATACGAAATACACACACGCGAAACGAAAGGCGCCCTGCATCTACCGGAGAACTGACATCACTGACCACCTAAACGAGGGAGGGGATGAGGAGTTAAACTAAAGAAAATAAAGTGGGGACAGAAATAAAAGGGGCCAATGCGCAAACACACCCTAGCTAAGTTTACCGAAAAAGGAAAGAAAAACTAAAACATCAAATACAAAAAGTTAATCTAGCCTAATCTCAGGATGGGTTGCCCATGTTCAACCCAGGAAAACAATATCCTTATGCCTAACCGGCATCAAAATGCCATTCAAGGTCAGCCACTTTTACTCGGCACATACGCGCAAGATTTACCCACCTTTTGCCAAATTCTGATGAGGTCAGCCGCCGCCTTTCCGTCCTAATCTTGACTTTAAGCTGATGCTTAAAGAACAAGATCAGTTGGGAAGAAGTGAACTTCTCGCCCTCATAGAATTCCTTCTGACGCGTCGTCCAAATCACGACTCTCATAACCCCTAGTATGCAACAGAACACAGTGTACATCCTTCGTCATCTGCGGCATCACATTGCTACAAACAGAACTGGCTTCAAGGACAAAAAACTTTCCCTGCAGCATGCGAACCATGAGGCCTTCAACAAACTTGCACAATGGCACTACCGCCCTGCACTGAAAGAAGGCGTGACCAATGGTCTCGACTTCCCCCGTACAGCGACGACAGTTTGGATATTTCTCCAAGCCTGCTGCACAGTCTCTTGCCGACCCAGAGGGCCCCACGAATCACCAGTCAGGTGAGTGATGCCTCATCATTATTGAGACATTTCAACCCAGGCCCCCAAGGCCATATCGAGCGAGCCTCCTGCTTCGTAAGACCGAGCTCGACAATCAGATCATCTTGAACGGCGCCCCTAACTAACACTCGATACAATGTCTTACGAAACAACGCCTGGGCGTTGGAGAGGCCATCCGACGCCCGTAAGAGGAATTTCAGAGCACGACGACATTCGCGGTAGAAGGAGCACTCGCCTCGGTGTATACGGCCGGCCTCTTCCTCGCACGAATGCACATTTCTCAAGGATGGGAAATGTTTACGGACGTCTTCTTTCCAGAAGGCGCCCACCTCATCCGATCCGCGACACATTCGGTCTAGAAAGGTAATGCGAAGCATATGCTGACGAATCTCAATGCTAGGCATACCCAGACCGCCCTCAGAGGGATGAAGGCAACAGATCTCGCGAGATGCCCTGGGGGCCTTGTCTCTCCACAAGAAAGAGAACAAGGTCCGAACTAATAATATCAGTTTGGCATACGGGAGTGGAAATACAGAGAGTCGGTACAGGAGGATCTGATAGATGTGTGAAACACATACTTCCGCTCTTCCCTTCAGGGAAAGTCTCCTCCGAGACCACATATTAACCGCGATCTCGGCCTTCCCTTGCACCTCCGACCAATTCATTTCCAACTGGAGATCAGGACCGAACCAGACGCCGAGTATCTTGATCGGCCCATCCGTCCAGAGGAAAGATCCGGGAAGAGAAACTCCCTTCCACGCACCCAACCGCAAGCCAACAGACTTATCGCGGTTGATCTTGGCCCCTGTCACCATCTCATACCTACTGATCTCTTTGCTGACTTCGTCAATCTCGGCTCTGCTCGACACAAGAACCGAAACGTACTCAGCATAGGCAGAATACCTGGCTGAGGTGGTAGCCCCAGGCAGGGCAATTCCGCGCAGGACCTGATTCGTCTTTAACTTGCGAAGGAATGGTTACAACGCAAGAACGTAAAGCAAAGGCGAGAGCGGACAACCTTGACGAATGGAGCGAGACAATACGAAAGGCTTCGATCTTACCCCATTCACCTGCACCAGCGCACCGCTGATCGCATACAAAAGTCGGATCCGAAACCAGCCGCCGAAAGGACAGCCTCCAGAAACCGAGGGTCAACCCTATCGAAGGCCTTGGACTGATCTAAATTGATCAGCGCGGCTTCACTGTCGACTTTTTCTAAGATCAAGCGTACCATATGAAGGTTATCCTGAATAGTCCTGCCCTTCACAGCACAAGTCTGTTCGGGGCCAATCAGACTAGACAGGACAAGCTGCAAACGGTTGGCTAAGATCTTCGCCAAAATCTTTAACTCGGTGTTTAACATGGTTAAAGGGCGAAAGTTCCCTAACCCATCCCCACCGTTCTTGTCCTTACGCAGCAACTTGATCACACCCCTGGTGAAGCGTTGAGGTATAGACCCTTGCTTCATCCAGTGGTTAAAAATCAGTTCCAGCAAAGGAACAAAAACGGGCGACTGCCTCAAGTAAACTTCGTAGGGAAGACCATCCAGTCCCGGAGATTTATCCAGGCCAACCTCCTTCAGCGCATCCCAGATTTCCGACTCTGTAATGGGACCCTCGCACCTAGCCGCTTTAGCAGGGAAAGTCGGCTAAATAGGCGTCGAACTGAGCAGAGCTCAGACCGGGCTCCCTGGTGAAAAGATCCTGAAAGTAATCTCGCATATGCCCGCGTTTGTAGTCACGGTCCGCTTATCCGGCAATGTGACGCACGCTATATGTCGCCAAGCCGCGTTCCGATTTTCCTCTATACGCAATTCAGCGGCCATATTCGTCGCCTCAGAAGACATTCTTTTTAACCTCGCCCTAACTACTAGAGCTTGATCCTTCTTGATAAGCAAGGAGGCCAACTAACACGGGATTTCACTGCCTGATCAACTTTTTCTTCTAAAGCCGTTTGCGCCGCTAATCTATCTAGATTGAGTCAACGACTAAAATCGGCAGCAAACGTTCTAATTTTAGATTTTAATTTATCCCACCAGGCGTTTCCCACAACCGCCCCGTCAATTCCCTCTGAATCATTAGTAGCAGCTGGTCCCGGAAACCCTGCTCACCAAATAATGATGAGTTTAATTTCCAGTAACCAGCCAATCTAACCTTAGGCTTATCTAAGTTTACACGGACCCGGACAAGCCTATGATCCGTATAAACTATATAGTGGAAGCTTGGACACCCTAAGAGCCCTACGTCGACTCTCCTAACTAGGATTCGGTCGCGGTAGCTCGCAAGCGTCCCAGGAGCCGAGTTACTACTATTTGTCCAAGTCCATGCTACCTCCCGAGGGTGTTCATTCCGGTACTTATCGACAAGATCAAGCTCATCGATAAAGCCCCGAAATGGTTTCACGTCCGGGTTGTTAGTACCTTGTTTTTGCCCTATACGATCTATATCGGGGTCATGGACGGCATTCCAATTCCCCGCTAAAATTACCCGACGAGATGTCAAGTACGGCGCAATCTGCCGAAACAAAGCAGGCCGCTCTGCATGGATATTGGGCGCATAAACCCCAATGAGACGTAGAACCTTATCCTTTATAGTAACATCCAGCACGCAAAGTCTGCCCGCCGGATCCGCGAAGACAAGCGAACATGCAGCCTTCAAAGACTTGCTCACTAGCCAAGAGACACCCCTCGAACGACCATCAAAACATGCTGAATAAAGGGCGAACCCCTTAGACAGTATGTCCTCACCGTCATGAGAAGAAAACCGGGTCTCTTGCACACAACATACATTCACCCCGAGGCGCTAAAGGTCACGAGAGAGCCTCGCCCTGCGAGACTCGGACCTCAGGCCCCGGACATTTAGACTAGCTAACCAGTGAGTCATAGTGAAGACCGGTTAGGGTTGAAGTACTGGTTTGAACATGGACGGGGTAAGGATACCGACCGCCTCTCCCATAGACCCATGGCCCATCTCAGTCTTGATGGTACCGTCTTAGGCGATCCCGCCGTTATCCCAGGGGAAGGTCAATTTAAGTACTCTATATAGGGAGGGGTGAACTAAAACTGGGACCCTCCCTGCACAAAATTGATTTAAATTTTTTAAATACTCGTTCTGAGTGATTGCTATTGGCAAAATCATTTTGTATGAATTGATAGCCTCCTCAAGCATTGCCCAAATCTCTTTTGTTCTAGGTCCAGTTCTGATCACTGTGAGAACCCTTTGGGCCAGAGAAATTTTGAGGCACCTCAATGTCTTGATCCGCAAACTGCCTTATCAATAGTAAATATTTAAGTTCCTTAATGCTGTTTCCATAATCTCTGGCTCTCTCGGCCTGGGCAGGGGAAATGCGCTGGGAGGTTGGTATTACTACCCTCCTGTCAAGTAGTATTAGGCCATTTTCATTGCTTAGGCGGTTACGAACTTCCCAGTATTCCCGGATTGTAGGCGGCGTTGCTTGACGACTGTTTGGAAAACCATTGTCTATGGTTTTCCGTAATAGGGTGTATTATGTGTCTTTTTGATCAGCAAAACGAATGTGGTCAGGGGAAGTTATGGAAGGGTTATCATCTAATTGAGATATTGATGTGAGGGCTGTCAATCTCATTGTTGCACAAGTCTCATCTGATTCATCAATTTCTATAGGGGAGGGTTCTATGGAGAATCTATCAAGTAGGCTTTGCACTGTAGTGACTGGATTGCGGGAAATAGCATCAGAGGCCCTGTGCCATTTTCCAGGGCAATGTTGCATGGTGAAACGATATCTCAAGATTTTTCTTTGAGTCGGAATAGGCGAGGGTTGTGAATTTTACTGAGATCTCGATCACCAAAAATTCCTTTGAGTGGCTCATGGTTGGTCACGGCTATAACGTTTGGGCAACCTAGTATGAACATGTGGCACTTTTCAAGTGCCCAGCTGATAGCTGCTGCTTCACCTTCTATGGGTGCATATCTTTGCTCAGCGTCAGTACAGAATCTGCTTCCAGCATACACAAGGTGCCAGCCTTCAGGGCAACAGACTGGGGCTCGTTCGATTGCACATGTGCAGTGTTTCGGAAGAAGTAAAAATTCCATGCCGTCTTTACTCCAGTCAGGGGCTAAGCAGGTAATTCTGTTGATGTCAAATGTTGAGACACCCCGCTTTACTAGTTTAACAATGACCTGCTTTGATTCCTGAAATGCTTTCTCAAGGGTCTGGTTCCGGGTGAATTTTGAGTTTTTTTTTTTTTTTTTTTTTTTTGACAAGGTCCCGAAAAGGTAGCATAATGGGACTTAATGAATATGCCCAGGCAAGTTGGTTTACCAGACCAAACCAAGACCTTGCATCGGTGATGGTTTTCGGAACAGGGAAATTTAAAATAGCATTAAGCATAGATTCAGAGGGAGATACTCCCGATGAAGTTATTTGAAGTCCACCAAACTGAACAGTGTCCTTACAAAACTGGAATTTGTCTTTGCTGAGTACAGTCCCATTTTGTGCACATCTCATTAGAAAATCAAAGGTATGATAGAATGCCTCTTTGATGCCGGTGTCGTAGAGCAAAGTATCATCAACCAATTTGATTTTCCTGGGAATATCTTTTATGACTTCATCATATCTACGGGTGTATGCATCACCAGATGCTAAGTAGCCTTGAGGCATCCTAAGGTACATAAACCTTCCCCACTCTGATAAAAGTTGTGAGCGGTTGGGACTCCTCATCTAATATAATAGAGTGGTAGCCATCGACAGCATCCAGTACTGTTTTCTTGGTATTGGGTGGCACCTGCATTGCCAGCTGGAAAGGTGAGGCAGTGTGGTGGGTTTCTCGCTTGCATTGCGAATTTAAATATTGATAATCGATGGTACGCCTCGGTTGACCATCCTTTTTTGTTGTAATGACCATCGTGCTACACCAATCTGTTGGAGTACCAATGGGCACTTGTTCTAATATGCCCCTTTCTGTATCTTGCATAAGGGCTTGCCTCACTGGTTCTTTTAAATGGTATGGCACTGGATCGGTCTGTGTCTTGCCTTAGGGATTGCCCCCTCCTTCAGGTGGATATGTGCTGGTTTACCAGACATGGCTGGGAATTGCCCATCAGTATTGAACGCTGAATCAGCAAATTGTTTCAGTAACCATTTTTTGAGGTTCTCCACATTTCCTTCGTTTGCTGGAAAGGGGGTTTCTTCAGGGCGATCTGGTAGCTGAAATTTTCTGGATTGCTTTTGCTCGACAGCTGCTGTGTGATCGTTGGTCATCCAATCTAATTTGCTGTGGGTTGTCATAGTCATAGGCGTGGGGAAGTGAGGAGACAGTATGCCAACATCAATACAGGCGGCCTTGCTAAAATATATCTTATCGATGTTATTGCAGATGTACAATGCTTGCTTTGTCGACATTTCTCCAACACTAAATTCAATAGGAAACCATCCCTGGCTTATAAGGGTTGAGCCACCCACTGCACGAATAACTTTCTTTGACGGGATCAAGTTACTTTCCTTGAGACCCATGCAATGTAGGTGCTTGGGTCCTCCAAGGCAGATGGTGGCCCCACTGTCTGGGAAGATCTTCAAACGAGTGCTTTGATTACCTGGAATATCTTCAGGATTTCTGGGGTCTGGCCTTGGAGAAAATGGGACCAGTGTTGCTTCTATCTCCACAACACTATTTTTGTTAGATGACACAAAGGCCCCTGCAGTCAAACTTCCCCAGCTCCATTCAGAGATGACATCACGGACTTTGTGAAGCTGTCTGATGTCAAAGGTTGCTCCTTTGATAGTTTGGGGGTAGCTAGAGCATGGTGTATTAGGCACTCTCCTATAAAAATGAGGTAAAATCAGCTGGCTTGCTTTACAAGGAAACACAAGGGAGGAATTTTGGTGGATGTAGTAAGAATGGTATGTAATGGATGCGCCGTTTTGGTGAAAGGAACATTGTATGTTTGGGTCAGTGATTGCGGCTAGCTAAGTTTAAAGTTAAGACAGAAGGTGACCATCCTTGCCCCCTTTCCCCATTTTTTGGCCTTGTGCCGTATTTGTACTCTTGTACAATAAATAATTTACAAGGAAACACAAGAAGGCAGCCAAGTCACTTGACTTCTACAAGGGCAAAACGGAATCCGTCCCTCTGATTGGCCAAAACACAAAAGGAAAACAAAGAAATCCTAATTGGTCAGAATTCATACATCGGATTGAATAAATGGATCGATTTTGAGTCGGCAAAAATTACCATCATGCGGAAGCTATGATAGTCGAGTAATGATCGCTCTCGGTTGAGCGCATGGGAGAGAAGGTCAGATGTCATGGAGCCCCGAAACTTTCCATGACTCCAGAATAGATCTCACTGAGGAAGCATTTTGGAATGCAATATCTGCGTATAAAACGAATATATAGCAAGTTACTAAGCGTAGCTTAGATGTGGCACAAGGCCGAAAGTATGGAGCACTCAGCGACAATCGAACTTTCTACTCAGTTGTCATTGATCTAGTGACGGAGTTCTAAGTTTGATCCTCACTAGGTGCTCAATTCTTCCGGCCTTGTGTCACATCTAACCTTCGCTTTACTCGTGTATGTGTGTGTGTGTGTGTGTATATATATATATATTACAGGTAATCGATCCGGGTGGATTTTAGTAATAATTGATCCACAGAGAGCTTGATGTTTTTTGTTTTTTTTCTTCAGCAAAAAAACAAATTACCTCAACATCAGAATAGACTATTTCAAACTGTCCTTTAAAAGACGATGTGGAGGTAACTTTTAGTTTTTTGCGGTAGATCAACATCCCGACTACAGAGTTTTATAGATAAATCCTCCGGTAATCATTACTCCGTCCACTCATCAGGGGTTACCTACAATATATATATATATATATATATATATATATATATATATATATATATATGTGTGTGTGTGTGTGTGTGCCAGTAAATTAATAAAGGTTCAATCGACTTATCTTTCGACCGACTTCAAAGTTTCGCGGACATACCGCTCGATAGAGTCAGATAAATATATCGAATTATTACCAGCTACTGTACATGAGAAACTGTACATAAGAGTTCGTTTGGAAAGTGATAACATTTCAATGTTCAGAAACAGTATAATATGTATATATTGAAGTTAAATTTTTTTGTTTAAATATAATTTCTAAGGCATAAAATATATTTTGGAAACAAAAAAATCATATATAGTCTGTTTTATGCTTCAACGGAGTCTTCGGGGAATTAATGTTGCGGTCAAACATGAAACATTGTTTCATCCAGTTTTTTCTAGTCTTCGAAGTAGTTGTTATATAGTTCGATACTCGCCGAGTGTTTCAAAGCTGTTGGTCTTGTGCCAGGGATAACGACGTAGAAAAGATGCTATTGTTAGCGTGAATCTATTCGCAAGGATAAGAAGTTCGATCTGTACCGGGTTCCCGCCGTTGATGTTGGGCTTTTTTGCCAAGAGACAGATTTTGCGCCTCTAATCTTTTTTTTTTATTTTTATTTTTTCCATTCGGAAAGAGACGGTTGGAATATCTAGTCAAGGAGAACAAATGAAATCGAATTATCTATCGAACATGCTTGTGACAATGGTTGGCAGGAGAGAACAAAAAGACAAACCTTACTAAGTGCGGCAAAGGACAACAAATTGTAAAGAGCTTGAAGAGAAATCGCACATAGATGAAGAATTAGCGTCATTAACGTGGTACGAATTCAAACTGAGGCTAACACATAACCTTGTCATTGTCAAATATTTTGTCAGATAATGATTTTTTTTTTAAATGCAGTCAGATTAATGCTTTTTTATTTTTATTTATCTCAAAAGTGCCATTCGATACTGGTCATGTCTCTGTTTCCTGTTCGTAAAATATGTCGGCTTAAATGTAAGCTTTGATTGTTTGTTCACGGTCTGTGGTAGCTTGAGCACTCATCACGTAAGATTTGAATCCGAGCCAAATCACTTGGTCTGTTCGGAATGTGTCAGTCTAATTCTCTTTCTTTCTTTTTTCTTCCGTCTGTTCGCTTCTTCGTTATTTTCCCCATGTCTATACCTATAAACAAAAGCCGCTTACAATCTCAACTGGCGCCAGTATTTGTTTTTAAATTGGCTTGAACAATCTGATTGCAGTTCAGGATGAAAAACATGTTCTCGTTTTACAAAATCGAAGAAAAAACCGCGGTCTTTAATAAATTTAGCGATAATTAAGAAGGGTGGCTGTCAAGCCTCACCGTGGAGCAATTATCAGCAACTTAGTTTCATGCTCCATTACTACCGTAGTAGTCTTGGGTATGACGATAAACTACATCCTGCAGCAAGGCCTCTGATGGGGAGGAGATTGAAGGATTTGAGGAGCATGGAATCACCTCTTAATTGCTATGGTTCCCAGGTCCACCCTGACTCGGAGCTCAGGTTCGAGAAGATTGGCCAACAATACATGTTTATAATAAAATGACCAACAATACATTTTATCTATAGTTGAAGGCATACAACTGCGTCAAAAATATTTAGAATTCGGCATTAAATAACCCATAAAGATGTTGATATGCCGCTAAACAAAATGACCAACAATAGATTTTATCTGTAGTTGAAGGCTTAAAATTGTGTTCGAAATATTTAATTTCGGTATTAAATAACCTATAGGTGTTGATAGGCCGCTAAACAAAATCAACCAACAACTACCGTAGTCAGATCTTTACAGGATACTTATGGCCTTGTACCAGACACAATTTTAATTATTAAAGGGTTCCTACATAAGGGCAGCGTTTAGTGTACCCGTCACAAACATCGATTAGCAAGTGAAAGCATGTTAGTGCTGGTTAACTAATGAAAAACTAACATAAACTTAGTAAATAACAATATGGCGTTTACAGTATATGGTAGTTAGCATGTTTTACAGGCCAATTCAACCCCTAAAACCAAGAAGCTTATGGTAAATTCTTGGTAAACCTGTTGAAACATTTTATCTGTTTTCAGAATAGAAATGATCATGGCTCTCCACGATTCTTTTCCTTTAGAATCTGTGAATTGCCATGACTTATTGGGAAATATAGTGGAGTTGTCTCCCTTTAATTTTTCAAAGGTTTTGATTCAAAGTAGTCTTTCTCCCAGACTGGCTGCCACGCAAAACGGGAAAGCCCAGTTTACCCTGCAATTTAACCCATAGTGGGGGGATGAGATGTATTCCTGTCTTTCGCAAGAGAATTAGTGTGAAAAAATAGGGGTGGCAGACTAGGATGGAAATCTGTTCGCCGATACAACTTAGCGAGTTAATGACTGTCGTAATTATCATTATCCATTTGGTCAGACACCTTAAGAAGAGTCCAAAAGCTGACAGGCTATGAGCATTAACAAGCGAGATGAGTAGACGAACCCGAAGTTAAAGGTCCATAATAAAATAACGGAATTCCATTGTGTGGACAAATTGTCCATATCGATTTGTAACCATCACTAGTCATTTTCAAGAACATGAATTATGTTATCAGGGCCGTAGCACATACACATACACACACACATACACACATATATATATATATGTGTGTATGTAGTTAAACCTAGAGAGCCAGACAAACCTACCAAGGTTTCACCTAAGCGGATCGCCAGGGAATGCCGCTTAGGTGAAACCTTGGTAGGTTTGTCTGGCTCTCTAGGTTTAACTAGGTTTGCACTACTCATTGTATTGAGGACTTTATTTAGTTGTTTTGGGTAATCGCATTGGGTTTTTTTTCTCCTGGGCCTTGAACTCGTATGCTGGACGATTATTTTCGGCTAACATACATGTTCTTGGTTCTTTCTTTCTTTCTTATACCTTTTTTTCCCCTTTGGTATTGATTTGAGCATTCGCAAATCAAGACACCAAAGGTTTTCCGAGCGAGTATAGTTTCTTGTACATATGAGATTTCTATTAATATAAAATATATATATATATATATATAGTGTAACCCGGATATAAGAGATTTTCTCTGGTCCCAAATTAGAGCCCGTGTTAATGTATATAAATTAGACCAAACCCGGATATAAGAGACTACTTCTCCGGTTCCAACAATTCTCTTATATCCGGGTTACACTGTAGATATATATATATATTTGGTTGGGGGGAAAAAATTTTGAATTTAACCCTAAGTTATCAAACGCCGTAAACATGGCTAACGGCAAGAATATTTAAAATTTCCAGAATCTTTTAAAGAAGGATTATTTCATCGGGGTTTTTATAAAAGCTATATTCTTCCCTGCTTTGATAGTTTTTTTTTTTTTTTTCTTCATTAAAATAAAACCTTGAAAAAAAAAATACAAATGGTAAAAATTTGGGGTAAGCTAAGGACCCACCCCGTCCCCGGCTGCTACGGCCTCTGTTATGCTTTTGAAATTAAAGATACTTTGATGTATATTCGTTTCATTATAGGGTTCGTTTACTCTTACGAACGTTTTATAAATTTGATTCTTGGTGACGAAGTTTGTAGGCCGCTTCCAACATGAAGTTGCTGACACTGTTATGTTAAATCGGGTCGTGTTTTATTAAATATCGAATGCATTTAACAAACCAGTTCTTAATTTGAAATGTATTTTATTTATTTATAACTTAACATTTTATTGCCCCCAAGTATCTAATATTAGTCGAACTTTAACTCTCTTTGGTTTGTTCTGTTTTACGGAATATCGACTCCAATGGCTTATTTAAAATGCCGATAAGATTTTCATTACTGGTAATATTTTTTTTCAAAAATGTATTGCTAGTAAACAATTTTTCAAAAAAGTATTGCTGGTATTAAAACCTATTTTTTTTTCTTATTTTTTTTTTTATACCCCTTTTAGTAGGGGCGAGGGCTAACTATTTGCCAATAGCTGGGACCCTGACAAGTGCTACCACTCCGGGTTAGTGTGGACCTGGGAACATCATCAATTAAGAGGTGGTTCCACGCTCCTCAAAACCTGCTGATCAGAGGCCTTGCAATTCAAAGTAGTTTATCGTCTTACCCAGGACGCTGATTATCTTGTATGTTAAGTTGATTGATAAGAAATTTTATGACAATGTTAGTCGACTTGAAAGGGTTGCAGTGGTTCGACATGTTTTTTTTTTGTTTGTTTTTTTAATTTTCTAATATATATTTTAGTGGTAAGAAAAGTAATTGATCTTATTTAACAGTTTGATGATTAGTAGGATTTGAAGCTATAAGTTTAAGATTTCAGTTTTGGTTGTATATACGTAGGACTAGATACGTATATTTGTAAATATTTTATAGATATTATATATATATTAATAAATGCTTAGCCTTACTGGGAAGCAGTCATTGATGTCTATAGTACATTTATTTTTCAATATAATCTCTTTTGCCACTGTACTTAATTGTAATGGAAAATATTAAATATATAGATCACACGCATATATATATATATATATATATAATTCAAGCGTCCTACGAGGCTGGCATCCCGCTCTCACCCTTTCACTGTTGAAATTGTTAAATGTAGCCGTCTCTTCTACTTCAATAGCTTCATGTCTCGCACCTCTCGCCTGTGGAACCCCCTTCCCTATTCCTGTTTCCCTGTGAGCTATAATCTTCAACTATTCAAATGTAATGTCAATCGACATCTCCAGTTGCCTTGATCTATCCACTACCCTTCTCCTCATCCTTTCTTCTATCACTCCTATCTGATCTTGCTCCAAATATTCTGTAACCCCTTGCGTCCTAGTGGCTTCCCGCCTTGCTTGGGGTGAAACGCTTAAAAAAAAATCATATCGTTACTGCCATTTTCCATATTTTCTAACGTTTGCTAATGGGGTTGATACAGACACCTAGCCGAGTGGTTAGAATATTCCCTTTCTGATCATAAGGCCCAGGTTCTAATCTTTCAATGGTCGGTTTTTCTAGAAGGTGAATCCTTGGTGTTATCTGGCTGGTGAGGCGATCTCAGCGTGCTGTAAAGTTCAGAAAGTGCCGGAAAACCCATACCACCAGTTGACTGCATCTTTTTAGCAGATGGAACTGTTCAGATGCCGTCAATACTTGTGCTAGCTCAGAGTGACAAGTCATCGTGAACGAGGGTTTGAGTGTACTGACCTTGTTCAAATTGTCGGTTACCCCCAGATGATGCGCTGTCTCCCAGAAACTGTAACTAAGGTCAGTACAGGTGGACTCAGTGGGTGTTGAACAAATATGTGTCCGAGCAGGCGTCTGCAACTGGGATTGGCTGCTCGCCCTGTAGTGGGTGGGTGTTTCTCGGCGGAAACGAGTCGACGGCCGTTAATAATGGGATGATCTTGCCTTTTATATGCAACAAGACAGACTCATCGGCCTAACTACTCATCGGCCTATTATTATTTTGTCCTGTGAATGAGAATTTTTTTTTTTTTTTATTAGACAAAAGGGGAAGAAAGTCTTTTAAAGAAGTCTTAACTTCACAAGACTTTTTTTCTTCTACTTATTTACTATTATTACATTTTTTTTTCTCAGTACGTAGTCATTTTAAAAACATTATTTGGTTTAATTAGCTGAGATTCTCTTTCTATCTCTCTCTCACACTCGCGCACACACACACACACAGACCCCGCTTACCGAGAGGAAGATTAGTGGGAGGGGGGGACAAAAAAAAAACGAATGGCCCACAAGCTTGTCAGGCGGGTTTCTGCATCTCGACAACAAAAACAAGTCGACACTTAGGTTTCAAGAATAATATAAAATGTTAATGAGATTTCACACGGGGCAAATCAGAGTTTGCCAACACACCGTCGTTTGTCACGAATTAACATCAGCGTGTGCTGTCTGGACTACAGAGTGCACTTTTACGATTATTATTGAAATCTAGATACCAAGAATTTTTTTTCTTTCTTTTTTTTCCGTTTCAAGTAAGTTATAATTGTCAATGAATTACAATAGGCAGAGGTAGATAAAATTCAGGAAATGTAACGTGTACATAAATAAACTGCATGAAATTTCGTCATGTAAGACCTTCTAAAGCTAAGCAAAGTATTAAAAAACAGGAAAATTTCCTTAGAAACGACGAAAAAGAATACAGAACTCTTACGTAACACCGGTGACTTCTAGACAATCTCCTCACAAATTTTCCAAGCATAGCTTAGGTGTGGCACAAGGTCGAAAGTATGAGGCACCCAGTGAGGATCGAACTCACGACACATGTGTAATTGTTCTAGCGAGACAAGCTTGCTAACAATTACACCGCCTCGAGGTGCCCTAGATCAGTCCTTCTATTAGGTTGTTGCAAAAGTAAAGTCGGTTTTTGACGTTAAAAAATACGTCAAAAACCGACATTATTTTTGCACCAACCTAATATATTGCACGGAATGCTGGACAATCTCCTCACAAATTAAGGTTCGAAGCGACAAAAAAAAATATCGAGAACGCCGTGGATCTTTGCAAAGACTAGGTTTTAAAGAAAATGGAAACAAAAAGGAAACTTCTACTTAACATCAGGAAGGGACAGCTGAAATTTCGAGCGCACATTATGAGGAAAGACGGTTTGGAAAACTTGATACTCCCAGGACATATTGAAAGCAAAAGGAAAACAGCCTAGCGGGCTTGAATAACTGGATGGCTCAACAGGAGAGATAACAAAAAGACAAAATTTACTAAGAGCCACAAAGGACAGGAAATTGTGGAGAGCTGTCATCGTCAACGTCCTTACGGCCATATCACGTTGAGACACCAATTCTCGTCCGATCACTGAAGTTAAGTAACGGCAAGCCAGTTCAGTACCTAGATGAGTGACCGCTTGGGAATATCAGGTGCTGTAAGCTTGGATGTGCGGGGGGTGTAATTGATAACGGCTCGAGATAAGAAATCGGACAACCGAGTTCGAATTCCAGTCGGATTCGTTACATTCACACATGCGCAACTACCTTTGGGGAAAGATATGAATCCATCTCTTCCCTCCCCCAGCTATGGGTTAAATAGTAGTTATAATTCTCAATGTCCAATCTCCAAAATTTATTAATACAATATTCACTCGCTACAAAAAATATTATATAAATAAGTTGCATGAAATATCGTAATGTAAGACCTTCTAAAGCTAAGCAAAGTATTAAAAAAAGATGAAAATTTCCTTAGAAACAACGAAAAAGAATACAGAACTCTTACGTAATACTGGTGACTTGTAGACAATCTCCTCACAAATGAAGAAGAAACTTGAAGCAACGGAAACAAAGAAAAGAGAACATTTATAAAAGATCAGTCGTCCTATATGGCAGAGAATGATGGATAATCTCATCACAAATTAAGGCTCAAAGCGATAAAAAAATAAAAAAAAATACCGAGAACGCCATGGATCTAATATAGAAAAAAAATAACCCCAAAATACGTTTGGGCCTTAAATTACGTACAAAAGGTTGATGAGCTGTAAAAAAATAAATCAAGCATGTAAATATCTATAAGAATGCATTCGCATTTATCGTACTTAACTAATTGCTTTCTATCAGTTTGCTTTATTATCTACCAATACACATTGATAGAAACGTATCAGTTTTTCTTTTCTGCCTTGAGAAATTTACTTTAGATTACTTTCACTGTTAAAGTTGTATTAGGTTGGTGCAAAAATAATGTCGTTTTCTCACATGTGAGAAAACGACATTATTTTTGCACCAACCTAATACTTACGTTATCATACTTTTGTTACAATATTGTATTTGCGGACATAAAATCATACATCTTCCCCTACACAACCACTTTCAAATATATACCAATAAATATATGATTAAACATACAAAAAAAAATCTTTTCTACTAAATATCCTTGTAAAACGGCAGGGAAGGCATCTTATGTTAGGATGCGTGTTATACGAAGGCAAGTACGGCAATTTTCTAGATAAAGGTTTGGTTTGTTTTGTTTTACGTCATATCAGCCTCAATGGGTTATTTAATGCCGGCAAGATTTTTACAACAGAATATGTATTCTTTGTAAGAAATCGGTTTACAGATCAGGTTTCATTGACGTATTTTTGTAAAGCGGGTTTTTGTCGAGTGTCAAATGTATTGCTGGATTTTTTTTATTTTTTTTTTTTTCAAAAATGTATTTATTGCTGGTGATTTTATTTTTCGAAAGTGTATTGCTGGTAATAATTTTTCCAAAATGTATTACTGATAATTTACACGATATAAATCAATTTTTACATTTTCATAGTGTTTTGACCCCAGTTGTTTAACTATTTTTCAATAGATGTGACCCTGACAGCTGCTACAATCCCGGGAACAATAGAGATTAAGAGGTGGTTCCATGTTCCTCAAAAACACTTCATCAGAGGCCTTGCTGCCGGATGTAGTTTATCGTCATACTCAGGACGCTTCATTGAGAGCTGTCTTACCCGTCTGCTGAGGTACAGTTGGCGTTCTCTGAAGCCCCAGCCGACAGGGCATTCTAGATAAACAAAATGCTTGATTATTCCTTGAAAAAAAATATAACGAATGTAATTATTCTTCCCGCTTATTA
>OZ010613.1:42060607-42093107 GCA_963932145.1 Acanthosepion lycidas
ACCAAGCCCGTAGATCTTTATCAGAAAGAACTCCCTTCTTTAAATAAAAAAAAGAAAAGAATGATGGCAAAGTAAGTAAGCAGCATTGTGAAACTCTTAAAAACAAACTGTATTTATCTCGTGTAACGAAAGAAAAACATTTCGTTCACAATAAGACAGAGGAACGGAAACGGGGTTTGATAAAAAGCAGCTGTCTCTTCGAATAAGAAAGATTGTTACGGATTGTCCCTGGTCATTAGAGCGAGACATTGGCGTCCTCCGCTTCTTCTCAGGTGTGTGTGAGTGTTTTTTCTCTCTCTCTCTCTCTCTCCTCCCCACTCTCAATGAATCTTTCGGAGATTACCGATTTTCTGGGCCGATTTTCTTCCGATTATTTCAGTATTTCAGTCTGTTGCTTAGATTTACTTCAGCCGTCTCTACTTTATATACTTTTGCTTTGAATTGTAAATAATCCGTCATGTTTTATTAATTGTCCTTTGAAGGTGAGAGCCTCTTAAATATTTATCTTCGCCTTTAAAGAATGAGCCGGATTTTCGCTCCAGTGCAGCGTTGCCTGCTTTGACCTCGAGGTTAAGCAATGCTGGGTTAAGCTACGAACATGAGTGACCAGGCGTGAATCTCGGGCTTTATGCAGACAATTTTATATAATATAGCGATTTTCCAAGCGTAGCTTAGATGTGGCACGAAAGATGCACCCAGTTAGGAACGAACTCACTACTCACTCGTAATTGTTCTAGCGAGACAAGCTTGATAAACATTGCACCGCCTAGAGGTGCCCAAATTGTAGTGATTTTTCGAAGGGCAGTATAGATGTGGCACAAGGCCGAAAGTATGGGAAACCCTGTGAGAATCGAACTCACTACTCACACGTAATTGTTCTAGCGAGACAATCTTGCTAACCATTACATCAACTCTAGGTTCCTTCAATGTATTCAGCTCCTTTGACAAAACGCTTATAATTTTGAGAAAGTTCAGTCTCCGGCCTTATGTATTGCTTTCACTTTCGTACAGATTCCCGTAAGACCTAAATCTGTCTCTTTTCTCTCTAGCTATGGCCTAAATAGCGGAGTAGGTTGGGTTCGAACCCTTGATTGACCGTCAATCAAAAACAAGGACGACTCTGAATTTAATGCCGTGCGGATGGTGACAGGAAAACAGCTCAACAAATCACTTTCCAAAGATGTTGTTGCAAGTCATTGTTGTTAAAAAAAAAAAAAAAAAAAAAGCTGTGAAAAGCCATGATACCACTAGATATGGTGACTCACCACGTGCCTCAATTTATGACTACAGTGCTACCCATCCTATGGTGGCCGCTTCCATCAGGACAACGAACCGGTTCACAGGAAAAAATAGAATCAAAGATGTTCACTGAAAATTGCACTGAGATGCTTGTCTTAAGACACGACCTCTACAGTCAGCGAATTTCAATTTAATCGAGCCTCTTTAGGGTGTGGTGAAAAGAGAGAATCAAATCGTGAGAGGAGCAACCCATCAATCTCAAAGAATTACGAGATGCTATAACAGCAGAGATCCAAATTTAGAAAGGGTACTTACGGAAAATCGTCAAAATCATGCCAAGAAAGATTTGGGCGCTTCTAAAATAAAAAGGGGCCCGGTATAAAATAGCATACCTAATAAACTGACTGATGAGTACCAGGTGTAATGATGTAATTGTCCATGCCAAAAATTGTTTAAAAAAAAAAAAAAAAAAAAACACTAAACTAATTGAGTTTCTTTTTGCCAAGTTTTCAGATAAGACGTTTAGCCACTTCGACACCATTTGTCATAAGAATCACTGAAAAACCCTTTTAGTTATTCAGCTAGATAGAGAAAAATTTTGTGTCGGCCCCACTGTCTTCACAACTCAGAAATGGTAAGAGGGAAAAGATCATTCAGGCTTTCAGTAATGGTACCAACATTCATACTCTGGCTTCCATCTTCAAATCTCATTCAAGAACCATCAAGAGAACGGTGAATAAGTTTAGTAAAGAGGGAAGAGTAGAGAGGAAAATTGGACCAGGAGGTCACAACAGGAGGAGGGGTCATCATGTCATCTTAGAGCTAAAGAGATTAATTAATTAGAGAAGATCCAACTCAATCCATAAGACGTTTGGCACGTGAGAGGAGTTTCAACTATGACAGTCCAAAGGGCAGTGAAAAAAAGACTTGAAAATGAAATTTTATGTGAGGCAACTTGTTACACCAGGTTAGAAAGTTAGAGACGGCGTAGATCATATATATATATATATATATATATATATATATATATATACGAATTGTATTTCAACCTTTCATGGTCTTCCTATCCTCAGCTATGATTAATTAATGATGAACATATCATTTTTATTTATGATCGATTTCATCACGATTCTTCTGTTAAGCTTGGAGAGTAATTATACATTCTTATTGCTCAAAGTCCAGTAGTGTTATAAAAACCTCGGAGAATTCCAGTAAGATATCTTTAATCATTTCTAAGATACAACGGTTCAAACCTTTTTCTAACAATTGGACAATTTTGCTGTTACGCCCGGTATATATATATATATATATATATATATATATATATATATATATACATTCCTTTTAACATTGAGCACTGTTTTTTTGTTTTGTTTTGTTTTTTGTTTTTTTTTCTGACACTATAGAGTATGTATATATATTTGTATACGATCTCTCGCTCGTATACCTACCATTCGGTCATATATATATAATATATATATATATATATTATTTTTAAATTTCCGGATTAGTAGTTTTATGTAAATTTACCGATGTTCATTTTTTTATCTTTTGTTTTTTTTTTTGGCGGGGGGTGGGGGTTCCTCCAATTACTTTCGAATGTTGCTACATTCGTTTTTTAAGGATTTCGTCTTGTGTATTTATGGTTTAAGCAAACGAGACAACGCCGTACTTAGCAAAAAAAAAAAAAAAAAAAAAAACAAAAGTTACATTATCACGGAAAAAAAACGAATGCTGCAAAATTCAAAACTACTTGGGGGAGGAAAACAAAAGTTAAAATCTTACCGGTTCCATAAAGCAACTCATCCAGAAATTTGAAAAAAAAAAAAAAAAATAATAAATTAGATAGTTTTAGTCGATATCATTCAAACAAAAAATCTTGCTTTCGAAATACATCTTATTTAAATTATATGACCCGTCAGCGAACAAGGACATCAACACAATAAAATTTTCAACGTTCTCTCATGGAAAGAGAAATCAAAACATGCAAGGGTATAAAATAAAATAAAATAAGGAGTAATGGATAACGACTTGGATTGAGGAATCGGAGACCAGAGTTCGAATTCCAGTCGAATCCATTACATTCACTTACATGCTAATACCCTTGGGAAAGGTGTGAATCCTCTTCTCCCTCCAGCTATGGGTAAATAGCAGGACAGACTGGGTTCTATAGCCTTGGATGTCAACTGGTCTAGGAGAAGGAAAAACTCTGAATTCAAAACCTGCGGAGGGTCGTTTGGGGACCTTGTGGCACGTAGTGCACCAGGTCTCTGTATTCGGCCCTTCAAGAAGTGTGGATGGTCCTGCATGAAACCTTCACCACTATAATCAAATCTCATGTGCTATACATGCGGGTTTGGGGACCGCTTGTGAATTCCAAATTCCCATGAAACTCCAATATTGGAGCCGGCTCAACCCACTCCGGGTGAATGCCGTTACAAGAGTAAGTAATAAAATAAAACAGGATCTTTCCTTCTGGATTCTTCCAGGGACGGAGACTGGGTTTTTTTTTTTTCCTGTCGGAGTAGATGCTGCGGTTGAAGTATCTGTTCTGTGCCGGAGCCCTTCTCACTTCCCTTACGTAACATCTGCTACATAGTGGTGGTATCACCGGCTATGACAAGCCTTGACTAACTTAGCCACCAGCGGCCCGGGTGGAAACACTCGGGTCCCCACGTTAAAAACCAACCATGTGTCACAACCTGGCTCAGTTGCCGGGGGTGGGGGTCAAGGTAAATCTCGAGTATACATAAAACACAGATACGAGGGTAAGTCAAAAATTATCCGCACTTTCGTCATAATATACCTTCCGGTTTGTCACACTGCTTTCAGCTCATACGTGCTTACAGTCACGTGTGTTTGAGTTTGATCGTGCCCGTTTCCTGCTGCCGTTACAGTGTAAACATGCCCGCTCCACTAGCAGTGTGCATCAAGATGTATAAAGAGCAAAAAAAGAAAAGACCTCAGAATGACGTCAGAATCCGCGAAAATTTTTCATCCTTTAATAGTCAGTTTTGCTTAGTTTAATTTTTAACTTGTATAAATGTAGTTAAAAAAAAAGAAAGCAAATGTTGATAGCGAGGCTCACAAAACAGTGCTCTGATCCCTCAATTAAGTTGCATCCCGTCCCGATCGAGGGGTTCTTTTTAGGGTTATTACGCAACGAGGGGTAGTACGCACCGGTCGTGTCTAGTATTCTAAATTGCAAAAGCAGCTTGTCTTAAAAAAATGTTATCAGCAAGGAATACCCTAGTCGATTTTTTTTTTTTTTTGCAAAGCATAATCTTTGTTAGATAAATGGGATTGAAAGAAAAACGGTGAAGGCACGTCACTCCAACGAGACGAGCCGTAGGAAAAAGAAACTTACATGCGCAAGATTCGGCCATTGAATTTTGAAGGCACTCCCAAACCTGACAACTGCTTTCTCTTCCTCCTAGATGTTCAATACTTTAACTCCCCCACCTCACCCCCCCCACCACCACCACCATTTTCTTTCCCTCCGCACCTTGTATTCGGGAAGAAAGTGGCCCGGCACATTCCACTTCAACACTCAAGCACTTATGAAATCGGTCGTGGTCGCTTCTTACTGCGACCCCACCATTCATCCTTACGCTTCCCAACCTGGGTTCCCACCTGTCAGAATCCTCTTACGCCCATAATGCACACAGTCAATCCTTACGGGGTGTCCCAAACAAATTGACATCATTTTAAAATAAGAATATTCGATTAACTGCATGTCACATGCAGACGAAATTAAACAAAAAAATTAAACAACAAAAAATTTATTTATCAAAATTCGAACAAGATATTCAAAGGGATGTAGATTTTATAACCAATGTCACAAAGCTTCACAAAAGTTCAATATGTCCATCACATGTGACACGAGACACGTCAAGTCGGTAGTCCAGCACTTACTAAACACGCTGTAGCATGTCTTGCGTAACATTTTCCAGTGGGGCAATGATTCTATACTTAAGTTCCTCTAGCTTTGTAGAAAAGCCTCGGAATATAGACCTGTCCCTTCTCATACCTCCAGAAAATAAATTCCAAGGTGTCAATTCAGGTGAATGTGGTGACCATTTCAACAGCACATTGTCATGATCGCTGCCACGCCCAATCCATCTTCCTGGTAGATTCTCATTTGAGATACGTCCGCGCTGAAGAATGTCACAGGCAGTGCGCATTTGTGAAGTGTAAGAGGATGAGGAGACTTTAGAAGAAAATCCAATCTAAAAAAGGAAACAAGGGATAAACCTTTACTTCTGTTCAAAAGACAGGTGGAGTGTGAACACAATGATAGGCGATCCTAACTACTCCTATTAAGTAGAAGATAGTAAATAAAATTTCAGCGTTTAGGTGGAGATGTTAGAAATATAAAGTTGATGTAGACTTCAGAAGGATACCGAAACAGGAATAAACCTCTACTCATGTTCAAAATAGCGGGGAGGAGTTTGAACCGGGCGATGGGTGAAAATATATTTATTTCATGATATATGCTGCATAGTATTAGTTCTCCACGTGGCGGCCATTAGCTTTTTCCTAAAAAGCTCAAAGAGGTAAGATGCATCTTGGGACACGCGTTACAGTATTTGTGGTGTTATTCTTTGAACTGCATCCGTCACAAGATTTCTACGCTCAGCAACATTTCGAATTCTCCTAACAGTGTGCACTTTAAAGTTACACAACCGTCCTGCGTAAGACGATAGACTACGTCCGCGTCCTGGGTAAGACGATAGACTACGTCCGCGTCCTGGGTAAGACGATAGACTACGTCCGCGTCCTGGGTAAGACGATAGACTACGTCCGCGTCCTGGGTAAGACGATAGACTACGTCCGCGTCCTGGGTAAGACGATAGACTACGTCCGCGTCCTGGGTAAGACGATAAACTACATCCGACAGCAAGGCCTTTGATATTAGGAGGTTTTGATAAGCGTGGAACCACCTCTTAATTGCTGGTGTTCCCAGGTCCACCCTGACCCGAGGTGGTAGCACCTGTCAGGGTCCCAGCTATGGTCAAATAGTTAACCCTCTAAAAGGGGTCAAAACACTATGAAAGTATAAAAATAAGTTTTAATACCAGCAATAATTGGGGGGGAATTATTATCAGCAGTACATTTTTGAAAAAGAAAAAATATTACCAGCAATAAAAATCTTGTCGGCATTAAGTAACTCATTGAGGTTAGTATGTCGTTAACCAAACCAAAGTTACACAAAAATCGACTTAAATCAAAGACCATTTCGTAAAAACAAAAATATGCACTAATGATACAAATTTTTATAAGAGTTCAGTGCTTTTAAAAAGAACCTCGGATTTCACTGAAATAGTAACTTTTGAGACACCAAAAAAATACATTGGTAACATCTATCTTGTACACCACTTTTAATGGCCTTGTGTCAGCTTAGGAGATAGCTAGATAACCTCGTCATGGAGCAGTGATGAATTTTGAGAACGCCTGCAGGGTGTTCCAACCTCACAGTGCCCTTCAATAGTAACTTGGTATCAGATTAAACCATGTGTTGCAAATATGGGGTGTCCCACCGTGGAGTTATAATTAGATACTTTGTCTGACAGACCCCCTCCTCAGGAATTGAGATTAACATCGTCCCGGAGACGATAGAATATTAGTTTGGGACGACTGGTGATTTTTTTTTTTTTTTTTTTTTTGTTTTTTGAGGGTTGGTGTGGGGCTGACAGAAAAAATTAATTAAAATTTTATTATATTTATTCTAAAAGAAACTAATGTTTTAAAAATAAAAAATAAAAAAAAAACTCTTATTTCTCACCAGTGGTGGTGGAATTTTAATAAATAAACTACACACACACACACACACACACACTAACTTCAGCACTACCGAACAACACTACTTTTTAAACTGGTGAATGAAGCCTGGGGTAAGGCAAGGCTGTAATGCATTCTGTTTACACAAATCCTGATGTTAAGTAATACTTAACATGTGTGCAGTGTTTATACAGAGGGGCTTGAAAAAATAGGTATACATTAAGTATTCCACTATTATTGATATGTTATGGCCGAGTGGTTAGAATGTTTGCTTTCTGACCATGGGACCCGGGTTCGAATCTCTCCATGGTCGATTTATCAGGAAGGAGACTTTCTGATATTGGACGGGAGAGGTCGATCTTAGCGTCCGGCACCTTCTGGAAAGCGCCTTGACCCAAGCCTTGTGAGTGACAATTGAGTAGACGGAACCATTGGGGGCCGTCGATAGCTGTGCTAGCACGAAGTCACAAGTCATCGTGGTCGAGAACTTTAGCATGCTGGCCTTGTTCAAATTGTTGATCACGCTAGATAACACACTCTTTCCCAGAAACTGTAACTAAAGTCTGCTCAGCATAGTTGCAGTATATGGGTTTTGTGGGTGTTGACAAACACAAATGCTCCTGATAGGCTAACCGCTCTTGTTGACGGGCATCGTCGAATACGAGTGGCCATATATATATATATATATATATATATATATATATTAGTGATGTGTTTGTAAAATCATAGAAAACGTTTTGTAGTTTTTACTGTATATCTACGTTTGCACTCTTGTATTTTCTTTACACTACCCAGCTGAGTCGATGAGCAGTTCCTTGAAATTCATGTCAACAGCGGCTACCGGGGATTTTGTTGATGTGCTTGTCTGTATCTTTAATCGCTCATGCCTAGTGTTCTCATTATTAGAGGTACTACAGTAGTTTTAAGGTACCCCATTTTCTCCATTTCAACTTCAAGATCCTTCTATTTACTTATTTTTGTCATATTGGGTTGGCGAAAAAGTTTGTCCCCTTAAGTAAAAAGATTTACTGAATAAACCAAACTGTGAACCCGATATTTTTAACAGATATATTCCCCTCTGATAGCACTGGCATATTTTTAAGAGAGCCTTATTTGGGGGGGTCTTTAATCTCTATTTCTAGTCGAGCAGCATTTCGATGTGGTGTAATGGTTAACAAGCTTGTCCCGCTCGAGTCGGATTCGTTATATTCACCTACGTGCAAATAACCTAAGGAAAGGCATGAATCCAACTCTTCTCTCAACTTCCCCCCCCACCTATAAAATACCCGTGGAAATTACACACACACACACACACGTATAAAGTACCCGTGGAAATTCTCACATTGCATTGCTAAATATTTGAGCTTAACAACTTTAACCAACTATTACGATAACAATCAGAAGTGTTGCAATGCTTGTCTGGTTATGTCAATTATCTCAGAGTAGTGAGTTCGATCCTCACCGGGTACTCTATACTTTGCACCTTGTGCTACATTGAAGCTCTGCATAGTAAATCACTGGGCACTTCGACGTGGTGTCATGTTTAGCAAGCTTATCTCAATTATGTACTGAGTTCGATCCCCGCTGGATGCTCCATAGTTTCGGCGATAATCGGACATTTGGTCGAAAATGTAGCGGGGTACTTATATGTATGTCACAATCTTTATTGTAATGTGCTACATATATTTATATTTATTTACTGTATTAATTTATATTTTTTTCTTTGTTTTTACAGGCTTTTTTAAAATCTATTCTGTATATATTATATTTTACTTCACATATTAGTGTAAGATAAGTATTTATTTGCTACAGCAAAAATTTTAAGTTTTTACGATATGAAAGATCTTTCAATTTTGCTTTTAATGATCATTATCTTAAAGGGATGAACTAACCTTTTATCTTACTGTTAAAGACGAATTTAAATAATTAGGTGCTATTTTTTACTCGAGTATCTTTTTAAAATACTAATTTCAATAAACAAATATTGAAATAAGAAAACTTTTAAATTTAGTAATTAAATCACTTGAAATTCAGTGCTAATTATTAGTCCTATTCTACCTTATAATACTGCTAATTAAAATACTTCAAGTATTGCTTGTTACTATGTTTACTTGTACTTTTTCGGTGAAATGTCCGTTTGGCCAAATATCCAGCCACGAGTTTCGGCTTTGTGCGACATCTAGGTTAAGCTTAGTCTATCATCCACTGTGACAAAAGTATATAAAGTGACAAAAAGTGGAGACCTCATGGCTTTCTGTAACTGGTTCAGGTTGATGTTATTATCTTTTCCTTTTAGCTTTCTCTCCAGTACTCACCTTTAATAGGTCATTACCCAAGACCAGGTGTAAAGCAAGGTACTAAATAGACGCGTTCTGGTTGCACAAATTCTGATAAGTGATGCTTAACATGTGCACAATATTTCCTTTACAATTGATAATTCTCTCTTGAGATGACCAGGCTTACGGCCATTATCAAGTTGAAACACCAGTTCTCGTCCGAAGTTAAGCAACCTCGAGTTTGCTCACTAATTAATTGGGTGACTGCTAGGGAATACCAAATGATGCCAGCTTGTATGTGCGGTTGGGGTAACAGATAAGGGCCCGGAATAAGAAGTCGGTAAACAGTTCGAACTCCAGTTACAAGTAATAAAAATAAGAAAAAGATCTGAGACATCCGAAAGACAACTTCATTATATAATGTGATGGGCTTTCTGGCCTTGAGACCCGCGTTCAAATCTCGCCAGTGTCGATTTGTCAGGAAGGTGATTGCTTGATGTTATCGGTCCGTAGGAGCTTTATTAAAGAGATTGAAAAAAAAAAAAAAAAAAAGACAGAAAACACTGATGTTTTCAATTATGTTTGGGTTAGTTCTCATTGGCCAGACACGTGTCACGTGTATTAAAACCGTCACGTGTCTGACCAATGAGAACTGACCCAAACTTAATTGAAAATATCAGTGTTTTCTGTCTGTTTTCTCTCAATCTCTGACGAAGCTTTAATAAAACTGAAACATGGTTTTTGTTTTATCATCCTGTCGGACTGCGATCCATATTTGATCTACATTTGATCTTTACTCTCTCTATATCTCTCTCTGTATGTATGTGTATATATATATATATATATATATATATATATATATATATATATATATATAGAGAGAGAGAGAGAGTATAGGTAATAAGTCCATTGGCATATAATCCAAGTGGATCTTAGTAATATCAAATATTAAAACTGATCCACAAAAAGAGCTCAAAGTATAACAAAGCATATAAATTACACAACAAAATCCGAAATTACCCCATATGCGGGGGTCGGGCGTATAGCTCTTTCAACCAACGAGAAATACGTTAGTTTTATTTAGCTCCAGTGTATAGACTGTCTATACACCGGGGTTAAACAAGACTAACGTATATCTCTTTGGTTAAAATAGATCTATACCCCACCCAGCGTATGAATCAATTTGGGATTTTGTTGTGTAAGATATATATAAGCAATTATACTCAAGATTTACTAAATCTTAAGTAATTCCATTGTGGCTCATGCAACTCGGCAAAGGGAAAAAAGAGAAAAAAAAAACTCAAAATTAGAGAAAAAGTATTACTAAATATGTTATATTCTATCCTAGTTAAAAAAATCGACCATTTCAGTTCTTCTATTTATTAGACACGATCATTAAGAAAGCAACCTGTGTATTGTAAAAATCTGATGCTATTTCTCATGATTGTAAACGTTATTTATTTATTTATCTATCTTTGTGGTTACGCGTGTTTGGGTAGCTGTCTAAATTAACACCTCCTGGCACAAAGCATCGAAATTCTTTCATAAAGAAAATGTTTCGAGGCAGGAACCGAATCTGTATACCTTTTATGTGGAGAATCTATCTTTTAGTTGCGAATGAAGGTGCCATTCCAGCCGAGAGCTATATTTTCCTTAATAAGGATTTCGATTATCTCGACCGGTTTTTTTTTTTTCCTTTTTGCTTTTTAAAAAACATGGATGTCTATCCAGTAAAAGTACTGTTTACAGTAATAAGAAATAATGTTGCATTAAAAAAAAAAATCCTTAAAATCTTAAATATAAAGATATATCGGTAAATAATGTTGTAGCGTTGTAATCAGTTCTGAATGTTGGCCCTTGTTAAAGCCTGCGCAGTAAGTGCTGTGTCCGCCATCTTTGATCTTCATTGGATGGCGGCATATGACTATATATTCTGAAACTGAATTTTGGGTTTGTGCTGTATGTGTGGGAATAAAAACATCGTTTAGATAATGGACGCATATAATACAAGTATTATTTCTTTCATGAATTTTGCCCTTTATTTTATTTATTTATTTATTTATTTATTTATGTATTTTTAATTAAATTTTAAAAAATAAAATGGAGGAAATAATTTTTCAATGGGCAAACTTTTACGTCGCGTGTGTCACTATCTCTTTTCTGTCTGTATCAAAACAGTTTTTACACGCATCTTTCAATATGAAAATAAAAATTGTTAAAATTTAAAATGACTATCAATAAAGTCTTCTTAGCCTTAATGCAAGAATCCTCTCCGTCTCGCGTTTTCACTCGCTGAAAGCAATAAAACGAAATGAAAATTAGATGTTCAGGAATTCATTTTAAAAATGAATTTAAAATATTAATCACTCGTTTTTCTTCTTTATCTAAATGAAAATTTCTCTTATCTTCTGGCAACGAACGAAGACAACGATCCGACAATTGCGTATTGGTGGAGGCCATTTGCTGAATGGGGTTCAGCAGACATAAGTCTCTTTGCCGGAGAATGGCACTTACTGAGCTCGTCTCGAAGGTTTTGGCACATGAAGGGAATTGAAGCCTCGCAAAGAGCTCTACAATTTTGGACCTGTGCCAGCCTCGGTTAATCTTAATATAAAACGAGTGTCTGTCGATCCACAGTTAGGAAGCTTGTCTCTCAGACCATTGTTAATGAAATTAGATTTTCAGTGCCGGCTCACCTTTTTTGTTGCCTTCAACTCGGCTCGGATAAATCGTTAGAAAATAAATTAGCTGTATGGTGAGCAAACCCGTTTCGATGACCATTCTTTAGTAAATACGACTCATACTGGGGGAAGTTGCCATATTTGTTCTTGAGACTAACTTAAGCAATATTTAAAGATATAAGAAGAATCGTATGCAGTTAACTTGTTATTCATTGAATAATGGCCTTGTGTCAGACTAAGTTAAATTTATTATATATTCCCGGTGATTTTTTTTTTCCGGAGAAATTGGGAAATTTTAAATTTTAAGGATTTTTTTTTTCAGTGAATTTGTTCATGAAAGCCCACATTTTGATGTGACCTCTTCAAAACCCATAAAATTGCGAGAATGAAAAGGAAGAGAGAAATTTAATAGAGGAAAAAAATTGCACTTTAAATATGTCAGTGGAATAAAACATTAACTTTTTTAAAAAAAAAAAAAGCTTCTTCCATACACTAGTTGTTTTGATTTACATTGATTCAGCAGACGAGAGTTTTTCTTTCTTTTCTCTCCCTCTCTTTTACCCGCCTTTTTTCTTTTATATTCTCCTTTTTATCTTTTCCCTTCCTTTTGTCTTTCTTATTTCCATTATCTTTTCTCTCTTTTCCTTTCTTTTCTATCTTTTCCTTTCTGGTTTCTCTCACTCGCTCTGTGTTTCTTTCTCGTTTTTCTCTCTCTCACTCGCTCTCTGTTTCTTTCTAGTTTTTCTCTCTCTCACTCGCTCTCTGTTTCTTTCTCGTTTTTCTCTCTCTCACTCGCTCTCTGTTTCTTTCTCGTTTTTCTCTCTCTCACTCGCTCTCTGTTTCTCTCTCGTTTTTCTCTCTCTCACTCGCTCTCTGTTTCTCTCTCGTTTTTCTCTCTCTCTCACTCGCTCTCTGTTTTTCTCTCTCTCTCACTCGCTCTCTGTTTTTCTCTCTCTCTCACTCGCTCTCTGTTTTTCTCTCTCTCTCACTCGCTCTCTGTTTTTCTCTCTCTCTCACTCGCTCTCTGTTTTTCTCTCTCTCTCACTCGCTCTCTGTTTTTCTCTCTCTCTCACTCGCTCTCTGTTTTTCTCTCTCTCTCACTCGCTCTCTGTTTCTCTCTCGTTTTTCTCTCTCTCTCACTCGCTCTCTGTTTCTCTCTCGTTTTTCTCTCTCTCTCTCACTCGCTCTCTGTTTCTCTCTCGTTTTTCTCTCTCTCTCTCACTCGCTCTCTGTTTCTCTCTCGTTTTTCTCTCTCTCTCTCACTCGCTCTCTGTTTCTCTCTCGTTTTTCTCTCTCTCTCACTCGCTCTCTGTTTCTCTCTCGTTTTTCTCTCTCTCTCACTCGCTCTCTGTTTCTCTCTCGTTTTTCTCTCTCTCTCACTCGCTCTCTGTTTCTCTCTCGTTTTTCTCTCTCTCTCACTCGCTCTCTGTTTCTCTCTCGTTTTTCTCTCTCTCTCACTCGCTCTCTGTTTCTCTCTCGTTTTTCTCTCTCTCTCACTCGCTCTCTGTTTCTCTCTCGTTTTTCTCTCTCTCTCACTCGCTCTCTGTTTCTCTCTCGTTTTTCTCTCTCTCACTCGCTCTCTGTTTCTCTCTCTCCCTCTCACTCGCTCTCTGTTTCTCTCTCTCCCTCTCACTCGCTCTCTGTTTCTCTCTCTCCCTCTCACTCGCTCTCTGTTTCTCTCTCTCCCTCTCACTCGCTCTCTGTTTCTCTCTCTCCCTCTCACTAGCTCTCTGTTTCTCTCTCTCCCTCTCACTAGCTCTCTGTTTCTCTCTCTCCCTCTCACTCGCTCTCTGTTTCTCTCTCTCCCTCTCACTCGCTCTCTGTTTCTCTCTCTCCCTCTCACTCGCTCTCTGTGTTCCTTTCTCGTTTCTCGCTCTGTGTTTCTTTCTCTCTCTCTCACTCGCTCTGTGTTTCTTTCTCTCTCTCTCACTCGCTCTGTGTTTCTTTCTCTCTCTCTCACTCGCTCTGTGTTTCTTTCTCTCTCTCTCACTCGCTCTGTGTTTCTTTCTCTCTCTCTCTCACTCGCTCTGTGTTTCTTTCTCTCTCTCTCTCACTCGCTCTGTGTTTCTTTCTCTCTCTCTCACTCGCTCTGTGTTTCTTTCTCTCTCTCTCACTCGCTCTGTGTTTCTTTCTCTCTCTCTCACTCGCTCTGTGTTTCTTTCTCTCTCTCTCACTCGCTCTGTGTTCCTTTCTCTCTCTCACACGCTCTCTGTGTTCCTTGCTCGTTTCTCTCTCTCTCACTCGCTCTCTCTCTTTCTCGTTTCTTCAGTATTTCATTGTTTTCCTTACTCTTCTGTTTTCTTTTTCTTCTCCCACCTTTTTTTTTTAATTTCTTTTATCTTCATTTTTCCTCTTTTCCATGTTTCCTTTTTTCCATTTCTTCTTCTCTCGTCTTTCTTTCCCTATTTTTTTCTCTCTCGTCTTTCTTTCCCTATTTTTTTCTCTCTCGTCTTTCTTTCCCTACTTTTTTTCTCTCTCGTCTTTCTTTCCCTACTTTTTTTCTCTCTCGTCTTTCTTTCCCTACTTTTTTTCTCTCTCGTCTTTCTTTCCCTACTTTTTTTCTCTCTCGTCTTTCTTTCCCTACTTTTTTTCTCTCTCGTCTTTCTTTCCCTACTTTTTTTCTCTCTCGTCTTTCTTTCCCTACTTTTTTTCTCTCTCGTCTTTCTTTCCCTACTTTTTTTCTCTCTCGTCTTTCTTTCCCTACTTTTTTTCTCTCTCGTCTTTCTTTCCCTACTTTTTTTCTCTCTCGTCTTTCTTTCCCTACTTTTTCTCTCTTCCTCGCGTTTTCTTTCATTTCTTATACCATTTCCGTATTAACACGCTTTTTTTTTCATACTGTTTAGTTTATAAAATTATTTTATTTGTCTCCCCCCTCCTCTCTCTCTCTCTCTCTCTCTCTCTCTCATAAACGCCACCGAAGGGTTTTTTTAAGGGGGGGAGGGAGTTTTTACAAGTGCAGTTGCGTAGGAGTCCATGACACCGTCCTCCCTCACTTTATCTTTCTTTTTTTCCTTTTTAATGTTTTTATTTGGAATTTGTTCAACCCCTTCCTTCCTTCCTCTTTACGTTCGACCTTGTTCGGTACTCGCTTGTTTCTGCTTAGTGTTCAGTCTCTGTTTGAAGGGCTTTTGTTAAGGAACGGCGTCACGCACGCGCCCACCGCCGCCGAGTTGCTGTTGCCCAGCCGAGCGAGTCGGCCGTAACACGTAAAACCTCCCGACAACGCATCTCATATATATATATATGAAGTGCATGTGTGTGTCTGATAGTAATTTTGGAGTTTTATTTAGATTTTTTTCCTTCTGTACTTACGACATATACTCAATTTCTCCTTTCTTTTCTTCTCACTGTTTGTACTTCTCTTTCCTCGTTTTTTCCTCTCCTTTTCTTTCCATGGTTTTTCTTCTCTCTCTCTTTTCACGGTTTTTCCCTCTCCTCTTTTCCCGTTCTTTTCCTATCTTTCCTCTCCTTCTTCTATCCGCTTCTTCTTCTTCCTCCTCTTCTTCTTCTTCTTCCTCTTCTTCTTCTTTTTCTTCCTCTTCTTCTTCTATCCGCTTCTTTTTCTTCCTCTTCTTCTTCTATCCGCTTCTTTTTCTTCCTCTTCTTCTTCTATCCGCTTCTTTTTCTTCCTCTTCTTCTTCTATCCGCTTCTTTTTCTTCCTCTTCTTCTATCCGCTTCTTTTTCTTCCTCTTCTTCTATCCGCTTCTTTTTCTTCCTCTTCTTCTATCCGCTTCTTTTTCTTCCTCTTCTTCTATCCGCTTCTTTTTCTTCCTCTTCTTCTATCCGCTTCTTTTTCTTCCTCTTCTTCTATCCGCTTCTTTTTCTTCCTCTTCTTCTATCCGCTTCTTTTTCTTCCTCTTCTTCTTCATCTATCCGCTTCTTCTTCTATCCTCCTCTTCTTCTTCCTCTTCTTCTATTCTCCTCTTCTTCTTCCTCTTCTTCTATTCTCCTCTTCTTCTTCCTCTTCTTCTATTCTCCTCTTCTTCTATCCGCTTCTTCTATGCGCCTCTTTTTCTATCCGCCTCTTCTTCCTCTTCTTCTTCTTTCAACGTTTTTTCCTCTCCTTCTCTTTTTTCCTCGCTCGTTCATTACTTCCCACATCGTTTTTCATTCTAAATTAAATGTCATCTTCTCAGTACATTATTTATTACATGTTCTCCCGTGACAAACCAAATTTTTACGGATGGTTCGCCGCGTCTACTCAAGACTAGAGCATCCAAGCGTTCTGTCAAAACTGTTGCATCCAACATAGATACATCAGCAGACACACAGACAGTGACGCACTGAAATCAATGTCCCCCATTTCATTTCCACGGAAGAACTAAAACAAATACCGATAGTAAAACGCATTACTGGGCTCACATCCAATGTTTGGTCTATGGAAGCATTGATGTGTGTCAATGTGTGCTGTTTTTTTTCCGCATGTGGGATTTCGGGGACAGAAGCATGTTTGGGTGTCAATCTGAGGACAGTGTAAAGACTATGAAGGTGTTTGGTGGGATCACTGGTGATGGTGAAATTTATGCTTTCATTTATCTTTTCAAAAGGCCTCATTCTCAACACGTAATCTTACATCAAGTGTCTTGAGGCGGTAATGCTTCAGTGGTTCAAGAGGGTGATCGCTGGAAGATCCTATATCTGGCAAAAGGACTCTGCACCATGCCACACAAGCAGGAGAACCCAGTCATGGCTGTCAGACAATTTCTGTGACCCCTTACATCTCCCCAGTCCGCAGTCTATGGAAATAAAACTCCTTGTAACACCAAAAATGAAGGATTATGGTAGCATTCACAAACCTAAACAAGGAGACCGTCCAGAAGAGATACAGGAGATTCTGAAATCGTCTGGAGGTTGTGGTTGAAGCCAATGGTGATTTTTATTAAATAAATTGACTCTTTAGTAATTCAAGATATTTTTGTGCAATGTTGATAAATATGACTGTTATTAGCTTGGTGCAAAAATAATATTGTTTTTTGACGTATTTTTAACGTCAAAAAACGATATTATTTTTTCACCAACCTAATAAAATGAGATGTCAGTGTTATTTTCATTTTTGCGTCATTTCGACGACAATTTATCCATCGCATCCTTTATAGTGATTTTTTCCAAGTGTAGCTCAGATGTGGCACAAGGCCGAGAGTATGGGGCACCCAGTGAGGAGAGAACTCACTAATTAGTCGTAATTGTTTTAGTGAGACAAGCTTGCTAACCATTAAACCACCGTGAGGTGCCCAATCGCACCCTGTATATGCGCACATGATGGCTGTTTACTTTTTTTAATCGCTAACAAGTTTTCTATTGACGCGGATTTGGGAATTCAGAGTTTTCTTTCTCCTAGATCGGTTGCCAATGACCGGTTGTCTTACTGTTTCACAACGTGGGACACGGTAATATTTTGGTGGGGCATTCCTTGGTTTGTGCTCCCTTTAGTTATGTGTCATGCGTGCTACGCGCTTGGGCGATCATGTATCTTTCGATACATGACTGACGAGGCAGATTTTTTTTCCCGCATTAGGTTGCCATTTCTTTCTGCGGTAAAGATAGAACCCGGTCTGTCTTGCTATTTACCCATAGCTGAGGGGGAGAAGAGGATTCATACTTTTTTCAAGCACGTAAGTGAATGTAAGGGATTCGACTGGAATTGGAACTCCGCTCCTCGATTCTTCAATCCGAGCCGCTATCCATTACTCCACTGAGCCTCCCCGGTTTTCTATACCAACAGAATAAGGGGGCAATTCGAGAATAAGTTATTAACAGTGAATTCACGTGCAGTATGCATCTATTAGGTTTGGTGCAAAAATAATGTCGTTTTCTCTCATAGTAACATACGCGAGAAAACGACATTATTTTTTTGCACCAACCTAATATAAAAATATTTTGTGCGTATGTACGTACGTGTGTAATTTGCATACAGTTATTTCCCGTTTCTCCACACTCCCGTGTCTCGTTCAACAGAAGGGGGGGCGTGATGCATGTCGCTGGAAGAGCCCATGTTTTGTCGGCCAATCAGCGCGTGTGAGCATTCAGTTGGTTTTCTTCACGTGAATTACAGTAAAACTTTGACTATGTAAAAATTAAATATTGCTGTTTCACCAGAATTTTAGAAATACCAAAATGGGGCATCGCCCCAAATCGGTTGGGAACCACAGGTTTAGACAATAGCTGGTAGGAGAAAAGATTAATTCCTACCGTTCTCCAAAGGCAATAGTGCGAAAGGGAACGGGATGGCTCTAGCCGGAATTTCACTTGGACTCGCTGAGGCTCATTTTCCGCTACTGAGCAAAATTGTAGAGCAAGAGATTTTCTGTCATTCAACGTACATCAATAGCCTGTCGACACTTAGGGGACAAATGTAGAGTTCATGTGACAGTTGACGGCAAGTAAAAAAAAAAAAAAAAAAAAAAAAAATAGGAGAAAAAAAAGAAATGCTGGTGAACGAAAAGAGGGGGGGGGGATGGAGACGAAAGAAAGATATAAATACATAAACTTGCTTTCTTGGGTTTTCTCACTCCTTTACCCCTTTGGTAATGGGTGAAGTAATTTTTTTTTTCTTAGTATGACCTACAACTTGCATCTGAAGAAACTTAAGCCAAGCCAGGGAATCATGCTTACAATCGGAAAAAGCATTGAAATTTTCATATCATATATAATGAGAAAAGACGGCTTGGAGAATTTAACATTCACAGGGCCATATGAAAGGCAAGAGAATCAGGGAGGAGATATTGGTTAACCTATTTAATTTTAATGAGTTTCTTGAGTGAAAGGGAGATAGAACAAATACGAAGATGTGGTGATAAATGGTTACAAGTTTATTTGCAGCAAGAAAAGACTGGGAGTTGTGGAGAGCCATGATCGTCTACGTTCGGAATAGACACGGTATACGAAAGAAGTCTATGCTAGTAAAATAAATAAAAATAAAACCAGCTCGTCATCGTCGCAGTTGCTATCCGTGCCAATAGCGATCGTCGACCGATTTTTACTTCTCATTGCTTCACTGTCAAACCTGAAGCAGAAATGTTTTTATGTTCTGCTGACCTACATAAAAATCAGGGCACACGTTTTACTAGTAAGCTTTCTGCGTTGGACCTGAAAGTACGAAAGATGAAGAATTTCTTAAATAGAAGAGTGGAGTTGACTATTGTATTGAGACTAAAGTTACTGCTACTTGCTCGCTAGCGGTGGCCCGACACGAGAATTCGTACGAGATTGGCTTGTGCGTAAAGCTTTCAGGACGACTCATATTCGCGATTTCTTTTAAACAGTACCGTGACATAGACAAATGTTTCCTTTTCTTTTTGGGGGGAACAAAAGAGATTTAGAATTTGAAGTTATTAAAGGCCGGTATATTGTTTAGCGGGAGGGACATTTAAAATTTCTATTAGGTTGGTGCAAAAAACTAATGACGTAATAATGTCGTTTTTTGACGCTAAAAAATACGTCAAAAAACGACATTATTACGTCATTATTTTTGCACCAACCTAATACCTGTATTTTGTTAAAATAAAACCCTGTAAAAAAAAAAAAAAAAAAAAAAAAAAAAAAAAAAAAAAATAAACTACAACTGGTAAAATTCAAGGTAGCCAAGGCCCCCTCCGCCCCTACGGCTCTGTTAAAATATTGCCGACGACTTTCTGACGTTAAGCCTATTAAACACACTAAATATACTTTTGAAGAGTTAACGGTTTTCCTATTTGAATTTTATGATGAATCTTAATTCTTAAGTTAATGACTCAATAAGCTCATGGCGACGTCTACGACAGCAAAATATCCGTAGAAATTCCCCTATCGCATCGTTTAAATATTTGAGCTTAACAACTTTGAAAAATAACTATCATAAAAACGCTGAGGCACTCCGACGTGGTGTAATGGTTAGCAAGCTTGTCTCGTAGTGAGTTCGATCCTAAATGGCTGCCTCCATACTTGGCAGGAGACGTTAAGCACTTCGATCTTTCTTTCACTATTTTCTCGACATCCAATATCAAGGCACCAGATCGGGATGTTTTGAGGAGCATGGAACCACCTCTTAATTGCTGGTGTTCCCAGTTCCACCCTGATCCGGGGTGGTTGACCCCTCCTCCCGCCAAAAAAAAACTAGGGTAAAATTGTAAAAAAAAAATCTCGGATGAAAGTGTAAAAACAGTTTTTAATACCAGCAATACTTTCTTGTAAAAAAAATCATTGAATGAAAAAATTATTACCAGAAATACTTATTTGGTTAAGAAATATTACCAGCGGTACATTTTGGGGAAAAACTTGCCAGCAATACTTAAAAAAAAAAAAAAAAAAAAAGTATTGCCAACAGTACATTTTGGGGAAAAACACCTATAAAAGTGTAAAAATAGGTTTTAATACCAGCTGTGCATTTTTGTAAAAATTTATTACCAGCAATACATTTCTTGAAGAAAAAATATTATCAGCAATAGATTTATTAGCAGCAATATTTTTTTTAAATCATTACAGCAATAAAATTCTTGTCGGCAATGAGGTTGATAGTGATTTTCCAAGCGTAGCTCAGATGTGGCACAAAGCCGAAAGTATGGGGCACCCAGTGAGTATCGAACTCACTACTCAGTCGTAATTATTCTAGCGAGATAAGCTTGCTAACCATTACATCACCCCGAGGTGCTTAGCATTGAGGTTGATATGCCATAAACCAAACCAAACTTTCATGTTCTCACTTTTGTGCCACTGATATGTCTTTTCCATCGTTCCACGCGATCGAAACAAAATAGTCCATTATTTATCTGCTTTTGTTGGTATACAAAGCAACAATAAGACTGGGTCATACTAGTAATAAAATAACAATTCTCTCCAGTTTATACACCCTCCCAGTTGATTAATCTTTTAAAGAACAACATATTCCCAGCTCCCCTAGGTGACATGCGTGATGCACGCTTGGGCGATCAAGTCTCTTTTCGATTCACGATTGGCTTGGCATTAGAATTACCGCAGTAGCCTACCGTTACATTCTACGCTAAACGAGTTGCCAGCCAAGGCTAAAGAGTCCAGCCTGTCCTGCTATTTAATCCATAACTAGGGGGAGCTGGATATTTGCGCGGAAGTTAATATATAACGAATTCTACTGGAATTCGAACTCTGCTCTCTGATTTCTCATTCCGAGCCGCGGCCCTGTCGACTGGGGCTTTAGAATACGCCGACTGCACCTCTGTAGAGGGGTAAGACCCCCTACCCAATGAGGCGTCCTGGGTATGACGTTAAGTTGCATCCAACAGCAAGGCCTCTGATCTGGAGGTTTTGAGGAGCGTGGAACCACCTCTAAATTGCTGGTGTTCCCAGGTCCACCTTGACCCGGGGTGGTAGCACCTGTTAGGGTCCCAGCTATGGGTAAATAGTGAACTGCTAGTTTTCCAGGTTATGCTCACGTCCTGGGTATGACGGTAAACTACATCCGCGTCCTGGGTATGACGGTAAACTACATCCGCGTCCTGGGTATGACGGTAAACTACATCCGCGTCCTGGGTATGGCGATAAACTGCATCCAACAGCAAGGTCTCAGATAATGTTTTCAGAAAAATAATGTTGCCAGCTCTAAGATTTTTGAAACAATAATGTTGCCAGCTCTAAGTTTTTTGAAACAATAATGTTGCCAGCTATACATTTTTTATTCCATACAAAATAGGCATTTAAAATTCATATAAACTGGATTTGGCATTAAATAACCCACAGTGGTTGATATGCCATAAAACCCAAACAAACAAATCATTCCGAGCCGTTATCCATCACACCACCTGAACATACAAGCTTAAAGTACCCCGTATTCCCAAGGGGTTACCGATCTACGTATTGTTCAGACTCAGCGCTGCTTAACTTCAGCGATCCGGCGAGAACCGGTGTTTCACGTGGCTTTATCCCGCATTACACGATTATTTTTGAAAAGAAATTTCTGACAAAATATTATTTAAAATAGCGCTTTGAGAACTGATTTTTAGAGATTCTGACAGAATTTCTGGGAGGAGGAGGGGTTATCATGATTTCTATTATTTACATGCGAACTATTGTCCTCATCTTTGTTGTGGTTATTACAACATTTCAGCCACTGTGCCTTTCATCTGGCGCATGTTGATCCTTATAGTAATTTTTCCAAGTGTAGCTTAAATGTGGCACAAGACCGAAAGTATTGGGCACCCAGTGAGGATCGAACTCTCTTCTCAGTCGTAACTGTTCTATCGAGACAAGCTTACTAACAATTACACCGCCTCGAGATGCCTCAAAAATGATTTTCTAAGCGTAGCTTAGATGTGGCACACGGCCGAAAGTATGGAGCACCCAGTTAGGATCGAACCTACAATTCAGTTGTAACTGTTCTAGCGAGACAAGCTACACCGCCTCGAAATGATTTTCTAAGTGTAGCTTAGCTGAAGCACAAGACTCAAAAGTGTGGAGTACCCAGTTAGGATCGAACTCACTACTAACCCTAACATGAACCATTACACCGCTTCCAGGTACCTATGCCGATCCTTATAGGCTCAAATAAAAATGGCCAATATTTACCTGTCCCCTAACCAAGCAATCGTCCTGGTTAGGACGATAAACTACATCCGCGTCCTGGGTAAGACGATAAACTACGTCCAACAGCAAGGCCTCTGATCAGGAGGTTTTGAGGAGCGTTGAACCACCTCTTAATTGCTGGTGTTCCCAGGTCCACCCTGACCTGAGGTGGTAGCACCTGTTAGGGTCCCAGCTATGGGCAAATAGTTACCCCCCAAAAAAAAACTGGGGTCAAAACACTATGAAAGTGTAAAAATAGGTTTTAATACCAGAAATACTTCGTAAAAAAGAAAAAAAATTACCAGGAATAAGTTTTTGAAGAAAAAATTATTACTAGCTATATTTTTTTGAAAAAAAAACAAAAAAACATTTAACATAAAAAAACATTTAACATAGTTATTAGCAAAATAGATATTTGAAGAAAAAATAATTACCAACAATACATATGAAAAAAAAAAAAGTTAGCGGCAATAAAAATCTTGTGGGCATTAAATAACCCACTGAGGTTGATATGCCGTAAACCAAACCAAACTATTATTCCACTCGAACACCCAAGTTTTACAGCAGTTGGTATTCCCAGTTCTGTTTCATCTACAATTTTGGAATAAGCTATTCCAAAATTCGCTTGAAGATGAAACAGAACTAATGCTTTTAATTTAATTATATAATTAAATTTGAAGTTTTTAGCTTCCGTTTTTGAAACATGGTAATTCCTGTGTAGCGGAGAAACCATATTTTTAAGTCAGTTAATTTATAATATTTATTCTCTGTAAATTGAGCACAGTTTTGTAAAAATAAAAATATCAATAAGAACACCGGATTATATATCTTACTGTTCTTTCTCTTTATTATACTCTATACTTACACTAGTAAAGAGAGGGGGCAAAAGAATAAGAATTAAGACAGGCGATAACGATTGATACTGCATTTAAATTTTTGAAGATTAAACCTGACTGGGAAACAAGAAAGCGGAAGAGAGTTCCACAAGCGAGAAGTGCGATAGAAGAAACTGTTAGCATAGAACTAAAGGTTATATCCATTAGCCATTTCGACTGTAAAACGTCAATTTGGTACTGTGCTTAAATTCATAAAGTCTAGTTACCATTGAGTAAAGTGATTTTTTTTTTTTTTTTTTTTTTTTTTAATCCAAAAAGGGGAATAAGGAAAACTGATCTTCAATGTGTGTTATCTTCAACTAGCCACAATCACTGACCCAGACAAATTACAATATACGCTGTGATCAATGGCGGAAGGGTGTATTCAACATTTGATAATTTTGTGGCAATACGCGCTTAAAGGTTTTAGGAAGTTCTGATCAACATTTTTTTTTTTCGTGGTTAGCCCTAAGAAATTGTAAATGTAGGACTACCTTACACTTAAGTAAAATAATAACAATAATAATATTTATTATTTCTTACAGGAAATATCAAGTTTTACGGAAACATTGTTGACAATTATGTATTTAGTTACATAACAAATAAATAAAAATAATATAAATTTTGATGTTATATTCATTTTGTTGTTAGGTATTTTTCATTTTCTCCTTTGTTATTGGCAGCATTTTAGAATACTTTGGCTGCAATGCTAAGTTGAACAAACTGGAGCTATTTCGTTGATGCTTTGTTGCCTCTCTTTTCCATTGATGTTTTTAGATTGCTTTTTTCTATTCATTTTGATGGGCAATAGTGAAATTCTGAAATTTCGAATGATCTTATTCCATTTCAAAAATAAAGCCTGTAAAAAGGAATATTTTAAATTAATATACGACCAAAAATAAAATGGCTTTGACAAAAAAACCTTAATGATTTCACTATAATTATGCAACAATAATATAATGATATTCCGCAGACAAATCTGCAGTTTATGTTACCCCATCTCATTGCAGGGTGACGAACTATAAACCTAAATTGAGTTTGAAATATTGTGTAAGCAGCTTTAACTTTTTGTAAATTACCTGGATATGATATAATGAATAATTTTTAGTGAAAAAAACAATTTTAGATTTTTATTGAATACGGCCCTCCTCCGTCGAACAAGTCATTCATTACATCAAGACAACACATTGTAGCTGACCATACTTACTACAGTCACCATAATACCTCAGAGTCTCTATGAAGTCATAATTAGTCCTCTTATGTACAATTTATCTGTCAGTGGGGAATGTATTATATATTTAAACCTAATGTGTATTGAGGAAAGTTCATCAGAACAGTTACCATGAAAATATTTATAGAAATGGCACAGAAAAGCGGTGGGGAAAGTAACTGAATCTGAGATGTTAGGTCAGGACCAGTAACATTGCAGATTATTCTTTGGATTTTATCAAGAATCTCTAAATATAAAGAAAGGGCACCAGATCAGACGTGGCAGCAATATTCAAAGCAAGTACGAATGGTTGGCATGAATATGTAAGATAGATTCTAGCGAGAAAAAGACACAGGGAACCAACTTTCCTAATTGCAAACTTATTAATTGATTAATTATACTCTTTCGTTGGTCATTTATATTTGAGTTTATAAGCATTTACTTGGAAGGTAGTATCTCTTATCGTACCCCTCTGCAGGCAGTGCAATCGGCGTCTGGTGAAGGCAGTCATAGTTATCACCCCCTTCGAATTACTCGACTATAAAAGAAATGGTCAAATATGGGCAGTAGTCAAATTACATTGAATAAAGTATCGCTAAAATCGCCTGTTTCTCTTTACGACGTGTAAGCTCGTCTTCACCGGCATGGCAACTTCGGCTGTGGATACGAAACTCATTAGTATTGAGTGTACAGTCCTTTCCGGAAATAGACTACGGCTAATTGGTTTTTTGTGACTTTTACTTCAAAGCATTATTACAAACCGAGATTTGCCTTCGGCTTTAAAAACAAGTCTAAAACTCCTCTTGCCGTTGAGCAGTGGTTTGCAGACAGGCTTGCTTCCTGCCTCATTACAACTCTAATGAGTCTGATCTTCTGCTAAACGCGGAGAAGATAGCAAGAAGTCAAATGCATAGAACCTCAAAGTGTTTTAAAAGAATCATTTAGCAACAGATTTGGGACTTAATGAAGATATTAAGGAAACTGTAAACAAGAAATCTCGAATCTATCGATGCGAACGAGATTTCTCGAGATCTTTCATGTCGACAAGAATCCTCGAATTTTATTTTTTTTTTTTTTTTTTTTTTTTTTTTTTTTAATTTTCATGTGTCGACGATATTTTTGTCGACTTTTGATGTCGGCGAAATTTCACCAGCTTTTTGATGACAAAGCGAATCTCGCGATACTTTTAAATGTCAACGAGAATCCTTGAGACTTCAAATGACAATGAGATTCCCGCAGAGTTTCGATGACAATTTAGTTTACACGGGACTTTTGATGTCGACGAGATTTCTCGAGTCTATTGATGTTTGAAAGAGGTTATTGTTTTTGTTACGATTTTTTTTCTCTTATCTAATCAGTATCCGGTTTGAATGATTGTTTAATAAAAATCGATTGCCCAGGGAGCTTCTGTAGTGTTCCAGAAAGAGGGTTCAGCGATTTTCTTTTGCACACACACACCTGATATGTACGCACTAGTAATGATACCCGACGTTGCGAGGGTCAAATATTGCCTTTCTCGTGCTACGCTACGCCGTTGATGTCTTTGGGAAAGTTCGTTTTAGAGATTTGCGTATGCCTTTAAAATTATAATGAAATGTTCCCAAATAATAGATAGGTTCACCTATCGTCCAGTTTACACTCCTCCCAGGTTTTTGAACAGGAGTAGAGGGTTATTCCTTGTTTCCTGTTTAGGATTGGGTATCCGGTTCCTTCTAAAGTTTTCTCATTCTCTTTCACTCCCAGTGCTTCCTTTATGTCTTAGAGGCATTATCGCATTGTTTGGGGTGAATTGATTTTTAAAAAAAAATACAGGTCGATCGGCTACAAAAATTTGAAAATCGATATTTAATATGCGTTATGTTTTCTATGTTGTAAAAGAAGATATGAATCTGTGTCCATCACTCGCTGTCTACATGTGATTTTGTTGGCCCATATGTAATGTGTATACGTACGTCTATGTTGTACACGACACATAAATGACCTCCAGCTATTTAATATACCCACAAACGTGCACATAGACTCACACGGCTGAACTGAATTTGAAGGAAGACATTAGAATAATACATTCCCATCCCACTCTGTCTGAACAATCCTTACCCTGGGATGAGCGATAAAATCATAAATTTGGGGGCAAAAAAAGAAAACTCAGATTTTATTGAACTTTTCGGAAATTATTCGATAATAAATAGAAATGTTTTTTAACGTTTTTCTTTTCACTGTATATGTTCTATTACTTCATGTATAGCGCGACCCCCAAACTTTTTGGCCTGAATTTTAACATCTCCAGAAAAAAAATATCTGTGTATAGCGCAACCGGTCACCGAAAATACGGGATTTTAACCCCTTCAAAAAAAAATTACCTATGTATAGTGCGACATATTGTTTTCTGCGTAAAACTGATAAAAACTCACACTCTACTAGAGTATATACGGTAATTTTGTCGAAATATTGTAGGTCTGTCTATCTATATATAAAACTCTGTGACTTCAGTCAGTCTGTACGTCACACCGTCTAAAATAACTATGCATTGACCGATCGAAAAAAATTGGGGGGAGAAGTTCAAATACGTAATTGGATACAAAGTAAAGTTGGTTTTAAGAGGGTGCGTAGCTTAATATAATACATTTTCATTATTTTAGTTATATTATTTAACAATCGAAATACTCCCACTATTTGAAAAACAATTTAACGATTAAAATAACAAATACTTTATTTATTGTGTTTTTTTTTTGTTTTTTGGGGGTTTTTTTTTTCATATCTTTTAAGTTTTTATTGGATTGCGAAATTGAACAAAACACAGTTTGTAAATCTTGACAAAAAAGTTAGCGACAACTTCAACAATAATAAATACGCATGGCCAGTTATATGCTGCATGCTCAAGGGTAAGAAATCCTTAGAATTTATACTTCACTGTTAAACAGGAAAAAAGAAATTTTCTTGAAAAATAATGTTTACCATGAAGTCCTATAAAATTAGATTAAATTAAAAACATTATTAAACCTCGAAGTTGGGTTTTTGTCAAAGTATTTTCCAAAGCAGCTGACTTAAATTTTATTGATTGGTTTGCGAAATTGAACGAAACAGAGTTTGTAAATCTTGACAAAAATGTTAGCGATAACTTCAGTAATAATAAATACTGTAAGGATTCTAGTTAAATTAAAATATCCACGAGGAACGACACTTCTTTTTACGATGTTTCTAACGGTGCTGTATTCGTTATTTCGCCAGCGAACACTCATTTGAGTCATAAGGGGATATAATTGTATGATCTGGCGAAGGATTATACTCTCGTCTCAGAAGGTATAATGTCTAGTTCCAGTGGACTCGTTCCCATCAGACTGTACCACTCCATTGCGCTTAGAGAACGCAAAGTCAGGGCTATTCTCTGAGGCCTGTGGTGTGCCAGAAATGAAAACCAAAGGGGTTGGACAATTTCTGTCTGTTCACACCTGTGTGTTTTGGGTCCACATCAAACGTTATTTTGTGCTGAATTTATCTCCCTTCCGCTTGTACATTAATAAAATTCTCTCTCTCTCTCAGACATTTTACTCTCCCCGAAAAACTATGCGAAAGTCTCTCGTTTCTGTCTTCTCTCACTTTTTTCTGCGTTTCTCCAGCCTTTCTATTCCTCCCACTTCGCTACCTAACACCAACCTTGTTCTTTTCTCCTCGCCATCCTCCCCAGGGTTCTTATAGTCTTCGCTAAGTATTAGGTTGGTGTAAAAATAATGTCGTTTTCTCACATGTTACTATGTGAGAAAACGACATTATTTTTGCACCAACCTAATATGAAGCACGTTCAAATGTCTCCTTGTTTAACAGTTGAAATGACGAGATGTAACCGTAAGTTCTATGTTGACAGTTTCTTCCTTTGCGCTTGAGGAACTCTCTTCCCGTTTTTTGCTTCCCAGTCAATTTTGATCTTCAAAAAATTAAATGCAATGTCAATTGTTATCGTCTGTCTTCTTATTTTCTCTTCTTTTATAGTTCTTCCTTCCTTAACAATGTTTTCCTTTTTCTTGTATTCTTTCACGTCCAGTAACTTCCTGCGTCTTAGTGGCTTTGTTGCCTTGCTTGAGAGTGAAATTATTTAGATGGATGTCCAAATTTCTTAATGCTTAGGTCTAATAAATAGAAAAGAAACGCATATATTCTTGGATGCTGCACAAAATTACAAATTTAGCAAATATATTTATTTACTTATTCAATTGTTCAAGCCACACTTTAATAGCAAAGTTGATGGAAACAAAAAAGAGATTTAAATGAAATTAGCTCGATTATATATCCAAAATACATTATTAAAAAAAAACAAAACCCATTACACATTAAGAAAAAACTTTCTAAATGTTAAATTCCTATCGTCACTCGTTGATGCGTCTATGTAGCCGCATCAACCTAAATAAAAAAGAAGTCCCTTAGGACTTCATCAAACGAAAACTTTTTCCACTTTGTCATATATCTTTCCTCCAAAACTGTTCCTGATATATAAAAAAAATTATATATCCTTATCCTATATATATATATATATATATAGAGAGAGAGAGAGAGAGAGATGTGAAAAGTGTGTGTATTTAAATATATATATAGAGAGAGATGTGAAAAGTGTGTGTATTTAAATATATTATATATATATATATATTATATGCGCGGTACTTATTAGAAAGCGCTCAATATCAGAGATAGAGCTAACATATTTGGTTGGATTGATGTGAGTTTGTGACCCTGGGTTTCACGCTTTTGTGATCGTCAAATATAAATATATATATATATATATATATATATATATATATATATATATATATATATATATATGCTGAAACCTGATAAGTGAACTGAACGATTATAAAAATGTTCGTCTACGAAACTCTAGAGTCGTAGTGCTGAATATAACTTCAATCCGTTAAGCATCACATTTCATTTTTATTAATTATATATATATATATATATATATATATATATATATATATATATATATATATATGATCAGGATATATTCGTATTTTATAAACGCTTATAACGCCCCTCCAATGACACAATCATTATTTTTAATTTTACGAATTTCGATCTGAGATTATCACTCTGTTCAATATGTGAATGATATCCATCATTGAATCAAGTGGACAAACAAATATTATATTGTAATTAACTATTTGTTGTATAACAAATATTTTAGAAGACACTTACGGACATACCTATAAATATCCACATTTTCTCCACTGTATGCAAATGAATATTGTTGAGGTTTCCCTTTAAAGTATTATATGTAAAATAGATATTTTAGTTAATTAAACGAGGACAAAAGAAAGGGTACCTATATTATCAATATGATAAACATTTCTTAAATATTAATTATTAACCTTATGACAGAAATGAAGGACGGAAAGAAATGTTTTAAGTTCGGAATTTTCGGACACGCCTGTGCCCTTCATCAACAGACCGAGGAACAAACAGAAAAATGTAAATTATTTACCGACAGATGTTTTTGTAGACGGTGTATTTTTTGGTAGAAATCATATTATTAGCAAAAAAAGTCTGATCTCTGATTCTTCGCTGTGCGAAACGTTTTTTGAAAATTAAAATTTTGATAGGTGTAAAAGCGATAGGCAAGTCTGTTGTTTTTCTAGTTATATTACTTCAAATAACACTTCTTTTTTTAGTGGATACCCGTGTTTGAAAAATGTATTTTTAGTAGTGGGTATTACGTCTAACGGCCCCTCCAGAAAACTAAATAAAGAAAAATGTACTCAACGCCAGGGTCGGGACCTGTGTCCCTTTTTGTAAGGGCAACCATCGTTTGATCCTGCGTGATTTAAACCACTCGGCCACAGAGAGCTTCACAATTCAGCAAGGTTCTATTTTCCATTTTATCTGAAACGTAAACAAAGCAATTTCAAAAGAGTTAATGGATTTATCGTTAATCCGACATCATTATTACTTGAAACGTTACTTTTTAGTGGATATCCGTGGTTGAAGTAGACGCCCCGTTTTGTTTTTCATGCCGTTTACGGACCTACGCATTCGCGAAAACTTAAAGACTGTGACGCCTATTGTTACTACCGAGCTGTCTGAAGCTCCTTTCTAAGATCAAACACTTGTTTCTCCTAGAAAGTAGGATGTAAGTTCGTACCCTGTCTTAAATCCTATATGTGTGTGTATAAATGTGTATATGTGTATAAATGTCTGTATGAATTTGGTTTCTGCGTAATGTGTGAGATATACAATGAGCATATCTGTGTGCATGTTATATATAATATAAGCACACACGCCAAATTATATCTGTGCGTGCGACTGTAGTTTGCTGTCCGTCATGTGGATAGCGCAGGTTTGTTTGTTCCACTGATTTTCTGTTAGGGCTCGATCCCCCACACGGGCTAGTCTGGCAGAAGGCCAGACTTAAAGTAACCTTTAAAATATCCACACACACACAATAACTATTGTATAAATATACACGTACACACGAAAGCATTGATACACACATCGATCAATTCACGTATTCAGTCCAGCTCTCTCTGTCCCTCCCTCTCATTACATTTCCATTCTTTTTTCCTCCTCCCTCACTTTTCCTTCTCCCTCACTTTTCCTTCTCCCTCACTTTTCCTTCTCCCTCCCTTTTGTTACGCTTGTCCCCTTTTCTTTCTGTCCCCTTTTCTCCAATTTTGCTGACATTTTTTTTTCTTTGTTCATTCTTTTCTTTATCTTCTTAAATCTTTTCATTTTTTTTCTTTTCCTCACTCTTTCCATCTTTCTTTATATTTCTTTTCCTTCTTCGTTTTCTATTTTCTACTGCTTTCTGCCTTCCTTCCTTCTTTCGTTTTTTTCTTTCTTCGTTTTCTTTTTTTGCTCTCTTTTCATTCTTTTTCTTCCTCGAACTTTTTCTGCCATCTTTCTTTCTATTTCTTTTTGGATTTTCTTCTTGCTTTCGCTTTCCTGACACACGTTCTCTTTTTTTCTTTTTTTCTTTTTTTTTTCGTCGTCTTCCTTTTTTCTTTCTCGGTCAACTGTGCTATATTTTTTCTTTACGTTTTGTTCTCTCTCTCTCTCTCTCTCTTCTCCTTCTCTCTCTCTCTTCTCCTTCTCTTTCTTTCTTCTCCTTCTCTTTCTTTCTTCTCTCTCTTTCTTTCTTCTCTCTCTCTCTTTCTTCTCTCTCTCTCTTTCTTCTCTCTCTCTTTCTTCTCTCTCTCTTTCTTCTCTCTCTCTTCTCTCTCTCTCCTCTCTCTCTCTTTCTTCTCTTTCTCTTTCTTCTCTTTCTTTCTTTCTTCTCTCTCTCTTTCTTCTCTCTCTCTTTCTTCTCTTTCTTTCTTCTCTCTCTTTCTTTCTTCTCTCTCTCTCTTCTCTCTTTCTCTTTTCTTTCTCGCTCTCTTTTCTTTCTTCCATCTTTCTTTCACTTATTACTTCCTCCCCCGCGTCTCTTTCTTTAACATCAAAGCCAGATCGAAGAAAGCAAAGATTCTATATACGAAGAGGAAAGTGAAAAAAAAAATGTTTCAAATTTTCCTAAACCAATTATCACGTGATTGGTTAGAGGGCGTAGGAGGGAGGAGGAGTAGTAGGAGGGGGTGGATTGGAAGAGGCAGCGGCAACACATCAAAGGGATGATTCTCTTCTCTCGCCGTCCGCACCAACACCAACAACTTCGTATTCGCCGACACCTCGCCACTGTCTTTGCCAATGATTGCCTCCCCTACCTTGCTCTCTTCGCCATGTAATGTATTGTAGGGTTTCTTCTTTTGCTTGGGCGCGTTGATCGGCTGAAACCGTGTCGGGCGTCTTCGATGGCGTCTCTGCCGCAGCCGCCGTCGTTGTCTTCCATTTTATTTCCTTTTTTTTTTATTTCTCAATCAAAAATAGTCCTATCTTCCTTCCTTCCGCGGTTTGTCTGTCTTAAAACGCTTTTTCTCCAACCCAAATTGTTGGCAATTACTACCTGT
>OZ010613.1:42098107-42128107 GCA_963932145.1 Acanthosepion lycidas
TTGTGGTGTAAAATAAATGTAAACAAACTACGGTGATCAGTTGCGTATACGAAGAAAGATTATGCCGAATTAAGGTGTCGGAAAAAGATAAAATAATTTTATTATTTCTAAATTTTCATAATTTTTACGCAGATAGGACGCTGAAGTGAAAAGTCCAAAAGCCCCACCCCCCACCCACAAAAAAAAAACTCTGCAAGAGCTAACCTAAAGTTCGCCCGAAGAGCAGCTTCTAGGCGAGTTTAGTTATATTTAGAGGCAGGGTAATATCGTTAGCATCATCACGTCTAGACAACTTGTCTTCTCCACTTGTTATCGCACAATTAAATGACTCGCTTTGTTTGAACATACTTTTTCTTGGGTTGGACTGGTTGATTTTTTTTTTTTTTTTTTTTTTTCTCGACATGTCAATTCCCCGTAGAATCCGCATAAACGGGATCGGGTCATTCTACCTCCCCGAACGAGACTCTTACCTTCGGCAGAGCCTCGTCCGGGTTCCTTCCTGTCCGAAGGCAGAGAGTTCGACCGTCTAGCCGAAAAGATTTCGGGTAGTGTCCGTAGTCCGTTGACTTACAGATACTTATACGTAGTTACTACCTATGATGTATTCACTCATGGGGGTAACAGGTTATTCCATTACATGACGTACCCATCCATGTTCGATAGACTCAAAGATAAGCGACCACAAGTTGCCTATCCCCGAACCAAGTGTCATTGAATAATGAACATTAATGGAGAAAACGTTTTAGCTAGTGAATTGTTTGCGTATGTGTAGTTTGGTGTAGGAGAAAGTCCTAGAAAAAATGAAGTGAAAGATGCTTACGTACGTGTGTGTGTGTGTGTATTGTTCATGCGTCTCCCAAAAAGGGAACGCGTTCTTCCGCGAGAAATTTACATGTTGACGTATATGCGGAAAAAAGCGTCCCCTAGTAGAAGAGTTATCTATGCATATTTGGGACTTTTCCTTTAGATGAGAGGATTTTGTGGGTGATATGTGCAGTCCCGCTCATAGTAATCTTTTGTAGCTCTGAGATACCGATGTCCAGGAATTGTTCTCACATCGTTTTCGGTACCCTTTCTTTATCGTACCCAATGCCACAATCATAACAGATAATCGTCGTTTGAAGTTTCCAGATTTTTTTTTTATTTTGATTTGTAGGTCTTTATAATTTCACAATTTTTGAAATTCATTTTTAGAAACACTGGAATTCTGTGGTCAAGTCATATCAATTAGTTGTCAGGTTCTTTTTTTTTTTTTTTTTTTTTGAAATTTATTATTATTATTTCCTTGGATTTCTGTTGTATATACTTTTCCTTCCGGGTCCCTATCAAAGACCTAAGGTTAGAAATGGCTTCATGACATTTTCCACTGATCACTTTTATTAAAAAAAAAAATAAAAAATACAAGAAAAAAACACTATGATCATACATATTTGATATAAAGTCCTTCGTAAGGTATGATCTCTACTTGAGTACAATTTTTTTTTTCTTTAAGTCATGGGCCACAAGGAATATCTTCAAGGAGTCTATCGGAACTTCTGCTAATTATTCTTTTGTTTTTATTCTTTTTATTATTATTCTTTTAACTCTGATTAGTCATTTTATTATTATTATTTCTACGACGACGATGACGACAAATAATAATTTATTATTATAAATTTAAAAAAAAATTAAAAAATAGCTGATTTGGATATTAAATAACCCTAAATTACATGTGAAATCAACTAACACCAGCCTCCATTAGAATAAAAATATAATTTGTTTAATTTTGTTTTTCACATTTGAGTCAGTGAAGAATAATTTTTCCTGGTTTATTTTTTAAATCCCATTTACTTTTCTTCTTTCTTCGTACTGTCTTTCGTTCGACAAAATTATTTTTCTCTTTTTTTTATTTACTTGCTATTTCTTCTTCCTTTCTATCATCCACTCAGCTTTTCGCCTTTCTCTTTTTCAATTTTATTCGTAATCATTTATCCCCCTCTCTAGAAAAGGTTCTTTTTCTTTGTTTCTTGCTGCCTTTCACTCACTCTCTTTCACTCGCTCTCTTTCTCTTTCTTTCTTTCACTCGCTCTCTTTCTTTCTTTCACTCTCTCCTTTTCTCTTTCTTTCTTTCACTCTCTCCTTTTCTCTTTCTTTCTTTCACTCTCTCCTTTTCTCTTTCTTTCTTTCACTCTCTCCTTTTCTCTTTCTTTCTTTCTTTCACTCTCTCCTTTTCTCTTTCTTTCTTTCTTTCACTCTCTCCTTTTCTCTTTCTTTCTTTCTTTCACTCTCTCCTTTTCTCTTTCTTTCTTTCTTTCACTCTCTCCTTTTCTCTTTCTTTCTTTCTTTCACTCTCTCCTTTTCTCTTTCTTTCTTTCTTTCTTTCACTCTCTCCTTTTCTCTTTCTTTCTTTCTTTCACTCTCTCCTTTTCTCTTTCTTTCTTTCTTTCTTTCACTCTCTCCTTTTCTCTTTCTTTCTTTCTTTCTTTCACTCTCTCCTTTTCTCTTTCTTTCTTTCTTTCTTTCACTCTCTCCTTTTCTCTTTCTTTCTTTCTTTCTTTCACTCTCTCCTTTTCTCTTTCTTTCTTTCTTTCTTTCACTCTCTCCTTTTCTCTTTCTTTCTTTCTTTCTTTCTTTCACTCTCTCCTTTTCTCTTTCTTTCTTTCTTTCTTTCACTCTCTCCTTTTCTCTTTCTTTTTTCTGCTTTCCTTCCTCTTCGTTTGCCCCTATTTTCCTTTTGGAATTCTTCAAATAAGTCTTCTGCTTCTCCCACGCACTCGCGCATGCATGCGTGCACGTACGCTTCGCGCGTCACTTCTCTTTCCCCCCTGTCATCTGCAAATGCCTCTTCACCCGACCCAGCCCTGCACTACCCCTCGTTCTAATCGACCTGTCCATTCTCTGGGCGTTGGCAGCAGCAGCACTGGCCATCCCCTTGATTGTTTCTTTCATTCGTCGCTTTGGTTTACGCGGCTCGAAATGGCGCCTGTGTTCTCCGCTTTGTGATGTCGTCCACATCAAACAGGATGAGCCGTTTCTTCTTACCTTGCCCACATCCCCCACACACAGCTCGCTCACTCATCCTCTCCTCTCTCTCTCACCTACTCATCCTCTCCTCTCTCTCTCTCACCTACTCATCCTCTCCTCTCTCTCTCACCTACTCATCCTCTCCTCTCCTCTCTCTCTCACCTACTCATCCTCTCCTCTCTCTCTCTCTCACCTACTCATCCTCTCCTCTCTCTCTCTCGCCCACCACTCGTTCTTTCCTCTCCTCACCACTCGTTCTTTCCTCTCCTCACCACTCGTTCTTTCCTCTCCTCACCACTCGTTCTCTCCTCTCGCCCACCACTCGTTCTTTCCTCTCCTCTCCTCTCCTCTCGCCCACCACTCGTTCTTTCCTCTCCTCTCCTCTCGCCCACCACTCGTTCTTTCCTCTCCTCTCCTCTCGCCCACCACTCGTTCTTTCCTCTCCTCTCCTCTCGCCCACCACTCGTTCTTTCCTCTCCTCTCGCCCACTCGTTCTTTCCTCTCCTCTCGCCCACTCGTTCTTTCCTCTCCTCTACCACTCGTTCTTTCCTCTCGCCCACCACTCGTTTTCTCCTCTCCTCTCGCCCACCACTCGTTTTCTCCTCTCCTCTCGCCCACTACTCGTTTTCTCCTCTCCTCTCGCCCACTACTCGTTTTCTCCTCTCCTCTCGCCCACCACTCGTTTTCTCCTCTCCTCTCGCCCACCACTCGTTCTCTCCTCTCCTCTCGCCCACCACTCGTTCTCTTTTCTCCTCTCCTCTCGCCCACCACTCGTTCTCTTTTCTCCTCTCCTCTCGCCCACCACTCGTTCTCTTTTCTCCTCTCCTCTCGCCCACCACTCGTTCTCTTTTCTCCTCTCCTCTCGCCCACCACTCGTTCTCTTTTCTCCTCTCCTCTCGCCCACCACTCGTTCTCTTTTCTCCTCTCCTCTCGCCCACCACTCGTTCTCTTTTCTCCTCTTTTCTCGCCCACCACTCGTTCTTTCCTCTCCTCTTTTCTCGCCCACTCTTTCTTAAAAAATTGGTCTTTCCTCTTAACAATGATTTTGAAGATAGAACTTTCTTTTTATTAAGTTTAGAGCATTTTTTTCATCATGTATATATCGTATCTTTGGAGGTACCTAAATATAATTTGGTACAAAAATAATGACGTAATAATGTCGTTTTTTTGACATAATAAAAAAATACGTCAAAAAACGACATTATTACGTCAATATTTTTGCACCAACCTTATATATATGCGTATCTGTGTGTCGTGCTACCTCTACCTCTCTTCCAAACTGGAGGAGTTCGTGTCAGTCATCTGAAATAGAAAATTATATTATATAGGGGTGTCAAAACTTTCGGATCACACTGTACATTAAAGCCCCGTCAATTTTCATAATTGTCTTTTCATTTGTACCCTCTTACTTCTTAAACTTATGACCCGTGTTCGTAATTATGATTGCTCTGGCCATATTTAGTTAGTTATTAAACTGAAATATTTAACTTGTGAATAAGGAAAATTCAATGGTAATTTTATAGTCGTGAAACTTGCAAGGAGGTTATTAAATTCAGAATTATCGTGATATATCTACGAGTACTCATTGTTATTGCTGTTGTTGTTTTGATTTGGTTTGTTTTACGGCATATCAAACTCAATGGGTTATTTAATGCCGACAAGATGTATTGCTGGTAATATTTTTTTTCCTTCAAAAATATATTACTGGTAATAATTATTTACAAAATGTATTGCTGGTAATAATTATTTACAAAATGTATTGCTGGTAATATTTTTCCTTCAAAAATGTATTGCTGCTAATAATTTTTCCTCAAAAAATTTATTACTGGTATTAAAACCTATTTTTACATTTTCATAGTGTTTTGACCCCAGTTCGGGGGTTAAATATTTGCCCATAGTTGAGACCCTAACAGGTGCTACCACACCGGTTCAAGGTGGACCTGGGAACACCAGCAATTAACAGGTGGTTCCACGTTTCTCACAACCTCCTGAACAGAGACCTTGCTGTCGGATATAATTTATCGTCTTACCCAAGACGGGTTAATATTATTGCTATTGTTTTTTATTAGTAGTAGCAATAATAATAATAATAATAACTTATCTGTCTAGCGATTCTTGGCATTTCGCTATTAAAACTTAATTACTTTCTAATACTTTTGTTAGTTTAAGAAAACTCGCTTTAGAGAAAAAATAAAAAAATAAAAAACAACGCTATTTAAACAAACAAATCGATGACTGACGCCATCTTGTTTGACTTCCCTTCTTCTAGCTCTGATTTTCACATTGTTCTGATGGGGAGGATTTTGGCTGGTGTTAAAAAGGGGACCACGTATTCCCTATTGTTATGCCCGAGGTGCTAGTTTCAACGTCACAAACAAAATAAATAAGTAATAATAGCTACACCCGGAGGGGTCTTTTCTTCGGGCCGGGTTGTCTGAAAACTATCCCCGGGGATTAAGGAGGTGGCCCCTGTCTAATAGCATTATCCCAGATTACATGACAACGAAGAAAAGAGGCGGGCTTTCAGCATTTGTGTGGGTATTAATTTTGGGATATTTTCATTATGTCCAGTCAGTGGCGTGGGCGTTGAGGGTGGGTCGACTGTGCACAACTAAATTAGAAATAAATTCCCCATGCTCCTCCTTATCCGCGGTTTTAGTTATCCGCGGTAAATCTCAGTAACACACAGTTCATATATTTTCGCTTCATAACTTTCATGAATTCCAAGTGCGGTAATGCTGGTGAATTGGATACCCCCCCCAACATCAAAATCTGATAAAATGCTTCCTTTTTAACTGAAAAACGGAAAGGTGGGAGGGTCGTATGATGACGTTACTAAGGTCTACGGCAATTGCATTGTTTTAGTGTTGTTTGTTAATCTCTTTCTTTGTTGCAGCAATTCAGGACGTGGGTGATCATGGCTCTTCACAACTTCCTATCCTTTGTAGCTCCTAGAGTAATGTTTGCCTTTTTATTATCCCTCCCACTCTGTTCTTTAAAGTTACGTCTTGTGTCAAGTTTTCCAAACCTCCTCTCATTATGTGTCGCATAAATTTCAAATTCTTTCTGATTCTAAGTATAAATGTCCCTTTTGTTTCCATTTTCATTAAGATCTTCGCGTTGCTTACACACTCTATTCATAGTATTCTCAGCATCCTTCTGTAGAGCCATATTTCTGTTGCATCCAGTCAGATTGCCAAGCCTTCACTGCTATATAGGAGGACTGTATTACTTAGCAGTTGATCACTTTTTTTCTTTGTTTCTAACGGATTTTCCTGTTTTTCTAGTAATTTGTTCAATTTTTTTTAAATGTATCTTTTGCTATTCCGACCTAGCTTCGGATTTCGGTGTCACATTTTTCACCTCCTGTTGAAACATTTCTCAGATCGTTAAATTTCTGTATTTGTACGATTCTAACCTCACCAATTCGTAGCTCGCTTCTTGGGCTGTTTTTTTGCTGACAAACATAGATTCTGCCTTCTTGCAATGAATACTTCATTTTTTCTTCTCGCTTTCCTTTACGACCGCTGACGGTGAAATCGTGCTGAAAACACCGGTTAGCCAGTGCCGAACCCGGTCAGTACTTAGATGGGGGTTTGCTTGAGAAAACAGTCAACTGTAAGCGACCTCCTCTAATCCGGTCAGTACTTAGATGAGGGTCCGCTTGAGAAAACAGTCAACCTCCTCTAATTCGGATTTAGATACCCCACAAAGTGTCGATAAGCCGTAAAAAATCAAATAAATCAATCCTTTACTAACTTGTTTAGGGGTGGGGCTGTATTTCTCTTGTCTGCCATCAACAACTCAAACCATGGAGTAATGGCTAGCGGCTCGGATTGAGGAATCGGAGAGCCGAGTTCGAATTACATTCACTTGCGTACTTAATACCCTTGGGAAAGGTATGAATCTTCTTCATCCCCCCCCCTCTAATTATGGGTAAATAACCAGTTTGTCTGATGATCGCAAAAGCGTAAAACCCAGGGTTACAAACATATCCATACAACTGAATACAGAGAGAGGGTGTCAGTCAGATACTTAAAATCGCTTGTAAAAACGTCTAAACATTCCTGTCTTGGAAAGCCTTCCTGGTTCAACTATTAGTCCAGCACCTTAATCTTGCATATGACTGCCTGTATTTTTGAGATGCGGTATTGTAACTATTTACAGTGTTCGAACTATTGTCCTCATCTTTATTGTCATATTCACAACAGACGTGGTGTTATTGTTAGCAAGCTTGTCACAGTGGATCAATTACAAATGAATAGTGAGTTTGATCCTCACTGGGTGCCCCATACTTCTGGCCTTGTGCCACATCTAAGCTACGCTGAGAAAATAACCGTATTCACGACGGAGAATTGTTACGAAAGGGAAATAACTGATACATCCGAAAGAGGGATGACACGTGGAACTAGAACAATCTACCTCGGTGGGCGAAATATGGGATTCGGTTTAGCAATTCAAACGTATATCACCTGAAAAAGGCCGGAGCGTACAACGGTCGAAACGTCATGAATATAACAATAAAGATGAGGACAGTAGTCCTAACAATGTAAATACGTAAATTTTGAACCAAACATTTGGAAGATGGCTTATGTTGCATGAGGAGGCTTTCTAACATAAGAAATTGCTAACGTTTTTCCGAGTGATTTAAAGCGTTGGTCCACATCTACCTCCACAGGAGCACAATTTCCGATATTAAGCACTGTTATTAAAAATCAATGTAAGTTGTATTTCTTGCAACATTTATTTTTAGTGTGTTTGTGTGTGTGTGTGTGTATATATATATATATATATATACATACACTATAGTTGGTAATTAAAAAGCAATCTCCCTCACCCAAAAGATTATATATAGGACTTCCAAAAAAAACTGTGGCATTATGGCGTCTGCAGTAAATATTTGCCCAGTGAGACTGGCTGTGACACAAGGTCGGGTTTAACATAGGGAATTGAAGCGTATACACCCCGGGCCAAGGACAAAAATTGTCCAGCCCCCTGCAACCGTCTGTTGCGCTGACATCGGTATGATCACCGATCCCCCTTCTTTAGTGCAATTTGGGGGAGAAGTCTCGAGCATCTGTTTCCCGAAACCGGGAACCTCCCAGTATGTTGTCTTTCTCAGCTGCGTCTCTGTCGGCGGACAGAGGCACAACAGAATCGCACTCTGCCCGAAGAGAGAGATGCGACTGAGGGATCATAAACCCTACCCGGCATGTGCTAGGTAAGTCTGCAGTATGACTGAGAAGTGTAAATGTGATGATTTTGTGTAAGAAGTAGAGGGTTCAGGCAGAAATACGGCCAACACAATAGTAAGACAATTATTACTACATCCAGCTGCCTTGCTATTATGTGGGAGGTATTTCCATCGCACCGTCTATTATCTTATATTAAGGTTAGTGATTGTGACGAGCTAGGTAAAAAATAGGATGATCCATTCCTACTTCTCAATTTTAGGCATAGTGATAATTTTTTTTTTTTTTTTTTGTATTTTATACGAAAATAAATATTTAAAATTTAGCTCTGTTTCCTTACGTGAGAAGATGGAATCTTCTGGCTTAATGTCAGCCATCTTGAAATTTAAAAAAAAAAAGTAATAAAATACAACTCGAGGGTAAATGCAGTTCTTTTCTCTTATTTTGTGACCAAATCAAGAGTTTTTTTTTTCTTTCTGTCCACTCGTTCGGAAATGAGTTAGTCAGTGATCTGTGGGGTCCCGTTCGACAAGACACTATGTATTAGGTCGGTGCAAAAATAATGACGTAATCATGTCGTTTTTTTGACGTTAAAAAATACGTCAAAAAAAAAAAACGACATTATTACGTCATTATTTTTGCACCAACCTAACAAAAGACGTAAAGAAATATTTCTAACTTTGTTTTCCATCAAGATGAAAAAAAAAAAAAACAAGAGCTACAAAAGAGTTAGAGTAACGACAAAAAAATACAAAGGCACATTCGGATGGACGTTTTTTGGCAAACAGTGAGTTCAATTTTGATAATAGTTGAGTTTTTATTTTAATCAGAAATATTTGTTTTATTATAATCTCTCTTTAATTGTCGTATTTCTTATCTTATATTTCTGGATTAAAAAAAAAAAAAAAAAAATGTCTGTCTCCAAAGAATGGAGTCAAAAAGTAGTATCAAAAGCAGTCACAAGGTTTACGGCGACATAACGTTGAAACACCGGTTCCCGTACAATCATTGAAGTTAAGCAACGTCGAATCTGCTCCATACCTAGATGGATGACCGTTTGGGAATACCAGGTACTGTGTGTGAGTGGCGTAACTTATAACTGCTCTTAATTGCTAATCGGAGAGCCGAGTTCTAATTTTATATTATATATATATTTTATATTCACTTACGCGCAAATACTTTCTGGAAAGGTATGAATCCACCTCGCCCCCCCCCGCCCCACAAATATGATTTGTTAGTAAGGCTTGTATCATTAAATCATTATTTTCTGGTTTTAAATAACCTGCAATGGGTTGATAAGCCGAAGAAAACGAATCGATCAATCCTAAAATCTGTCACAAGAGGAAAGTATATAATTGTACAAATAAAAAATAGATTAGCGCGAATGTTAAGTATAATATTAATACTCGTGATCTCTAATTTTAAAACTGTACATTTTTTTGTTTGGTGTATATATATATATATATATATATATATATATATATATATATATATATATATGCCTTTTGTCTTTATTCGTAGTCCTTTTACAGATATACTCTATCGGAAATTATATATATATATATATATATATATATCTCCTATGAATAAAGGCAAAAATATTTTTAGCCGACGCGTTTCGTCTTCTGTGGGACTTTATCAGGGCACCAGAGGACGATATGCGTCGGCTAAGATAGATTTTTCTTTTGTCTTTATTCACACACACACTATATATATATATATATATATATATATATATAAAATTTGTTGTCGAAATAATTCTTTTTTTATATCAGTAAGGATAAGGCTTTCTCTCTCACACTCTTGGGGGAGTGCATATCTTCATTCAAACATGTTTTATTAAATAATTATTTTTATAATAATCCTTTCGAGTTTACTAATCAGTTTAATTTTTTTAATACGATTGTAGTAGCAATGTTTTGAGTTGACTAACATTTATTATAATCTGTAATCCAGTCGTATAAATGTCGACTTGTTTTACAACGCTACAGAAAAATTGTCATGTTTGTTTAATTTTCCTCGTGATTTTATATAAGCTTGTTGCATTTTTCTCTGAACACATCTATGCGTTCGCTCTCTATATTCTACAGGGTCCAGCAAAAATATCGCCCGCAAAATAGTAAAACATTAGAGGTAAAGGTATCTACTTCTACCTAATGTCTTATGTGGGAGGTATTTCTGCCACACCCTCTGTAAATTGTTTCGAAACGTAAAATTTATATACTAGAAATATTTCTAATTTATTTATTTAAAGGTTATTTTTTTGTTTTCTAAATGGATACACATATCTGAGTAGTTTTTCTTTTATTAAACAATATATTTATTTATTTGTCCTGGGTAAGACGATAAACTACATCCAGCAGCAAGGCCTCTAATCAGGAGGTTTTGAGGAGCTTGGAACCACCTCTTAATTGCTGGTGTTCCCAGGTCCACCCCGAAACTGGAGTAAAAATGTTTTTTTAATACCAGGAATAACTTTGTAAATAAAAAATTAAAAAAAAACTATTACCAGCAATGTTTTTGAAAAAAAATATTATCAGCAATACATTTTTTAGGAAAAAAATATTACTAGCAATATTTTTTTTTTTTTTTTTTTTTTTTTTTTTTTTTTGAAAAAAAATTATTACCAGAAATAGATTTTTGACAAAAAAAAATATTACCAGCAAAAAAAAAATTTTTGGCATTAAATAACCTATTGTGGTTGATATGCCGTAAAACAAAATAAACCAAACCAACCTAAACCAAAAAATACATATTCTATTCATATGAATCTATGCTAAAAATGTTGTCGGCATTAAATAACCCATTGAGGTTGATATGCCGTAAAACACAACAAACCAATATATTTATTTAATTCCATCTACCGGCCTGATGTTGCTATATGCCTTACTTCTTGCCTATCTCACACTGCGAATTTTTCTAAGAAGGAAATTACTGGAAAGTAATTGAAACTCACCTGAAGCGAGCTGAATGTGCAATGCTCCTCATGCCAATGACACTTCCACCAAGCTTCTCTACGGCATATGACTTCACTGAATTTTGATGTGTTCTTCTCGAAGTTATATTTAAACTAGGGGTCATCAGGAGAGAATGTGCACCGTTTCGAATATTTAGAGAAATCTTTTTAGCCAAATATGCGTCCTCGGACAGGATTCGAACCTGCATCGCCTAGGGGAAACCGTCAGTAGATCTGACATGCCTTAGATCTACTTAGCCACGTAGGACCTCCTGATGAAAAGATGTCTGAATAGTGCTTTTTTAACACATATCTTTCCTATTCTCGAAATATATATAGCTGCTCCGTTTCGTATCCTAACGTTAACAGACAATTCTTTAGGAAATGAATTAAATCTGACAGATTTCTAATTTATTTGTTTAAAATTATTTTTTAATGGATAATCATATTTGAGTAGATGGTGTGTGTGTTGTTTTTTTTGTTTGTTTGTTTCTTTTTTTTTTTTTTTTTTTTAATAAACAGTACATTTATTTACATCTACCGAGAAATCTTGTTAGAAAAAATATGCACAGGATTCAGACAGGATTCGAACCTTGCGTACGCAAGGCGAAATCTTCATTAGATACGATGTGCAGTATCCAAACATTTAATGGATTCCTATTTGAATTTTCTGACAAAGCGAAATCCTTAAGTTAATAAATGAAAAAAAAAATCCCACAGCTATAAAATTCAGAGATGGTCCTTTATTTCATTGTTCTATATTTGAGCTCAACAAATTTAACCAAATATTGCGATAACCGTCCTAAGGATGAATGCAGATCATTGAACAAGTACAAATGAAGACATTGGAAATGAACAAGGTTTTTTTCGATTTCACTGAAGCAGACGTTAAATACACGAAAACATTATCCCTCCTCTATCTTCCCGTTTTTCTCTCTTTGATTTTTTTTTTTCTCAGTAAAACCAAAACGACGTCTTCGATATATTTTCTCAGGTTTGACCTCGCAACCAAAGCAGAATATTCCCTTCAGAGGTTGGCCGGTAGACGTCGTAAATACTGTCTATAAACAAAACCTGAACGTTCTATTCAAATACGAGTATTCACTAAAAATAATGTTTGAAGTAAAAAATATAGATTAAAAATGAAAATCCATTAATTCCAATACACACACGTGTGTGTATATATATATATATATATATATATATATATATATATATATATATATATATATATATATATATATACGCACGCAGACAAATGTCGCGCGCCATACACATGGAAATTTTATTTACCAGTCATTTAATTGTTATATATGCTATTCAAAATGTCCTCTTTCTTTTTCAAAACACAATTCTGTGCCTGCCAGATTCATTAACATGTCTGAGTTTCCTCTGTCACTTTACTGCATTTATATTTAACTCAATATTTCTTGGGCGCGTCATCGAAGTCGGATAAAACTATGGAAATGCATAAACAACATCCGAACACACACGTTTTGATAATTATAGATAATTGCACATGAAAATTTTTATTTAATTGTTATATGTGCTGTTAAAAATGTGCTGCTTTTTCCAAACACATTTCAATTCTGTGACTGCCTAATTCATTAACATGTCACCTTCCTAACAAATTGAACATCGTGAGAACAGGACCAAGGTGTCATGGTTGGAAAGTGAATGAACTAACCACTCATCCATGTGCCCATTATACACACACACACACACATACTTATATATATATATATATATATATATATATATATATATATTATGTATATTACAAAGAAGAGAAGAGAGGTGCCGTAAACGTTTTTGGTTGTAATGTGGATTTATTTATAAAAAAATATTATGCTTTGTTTTACATAATGTTACACTACACGTGTTTCTGGTCTCGTGACCGTCTTCAGGTAAAAGCGGAGATTTCCACATATTAAAAATGATTAATTTTTTTCTTTTGTTTTTCAATGTTAAATATTCTCGATATGAGACATTTTCTGTGTTTGTAATCCGAATTTCTTTCTTGAAATTCAAAGAAATTGAAATTTGAAATTTCAAGAAAGAAATTCGGATTACAAACACAGAAAATGTCTCATATCGAGAATATTTAACATTGAAAAACAAAAGAAAAAATTAATTATTTTTAATAATATGTGGAAATCTTCGCTTTTACCTGAAGACGGTCACGAGACCAGAAACCCGTGTAGTGTAACATTATGTAAAACAAAGCATAATATTTTTTTCTAAATAAATCCACATTACAACCAAAAACGTTTACGTCACCTCTCTTCTCTTCTTTTTAATATATATATATATATATATATATATATATATATATATATATATATATATTATATAAATATGTAATGAAAAACAAATCACTTTAATGTACCATTACGATAATTTAGTTCACCTAAATCCTTTTTTAAGGATTCAGGATCATCAGGTAAATCTTCCAACAACGAAATGAGAAAAAAAATGGGATTATATATATATATATATATATATATATATATATATATATATATATATATTATATATATATACACACACATACGGCAAGACAAATGTCACTCACCAAAGGGATAATTTATTCAAAGAATAATTACACATGAAAATTTTATTTAAAAGTTAATTAATTGTTATATATGCTGTTCAAAATGTCCTCTTTCTTTTTCAAAACACAATTCTGTGCCTGCAAGATTCATTAACATGTCGGACAGTTTCGTCTTTCATTTTACTGCATTTTTATTTAATTCTTTCTTTAAGTTCCTCAATATTTCTTGGGCGCGTCTGATAACTGATTTCAAATGGGGCCCCCACGGGAAAAAAATCTAAGGATGTTTTTGGTGATCCCGATGGCTAGTCAACAGGACTTATTCGACAAGCCTTATAGTGTGCGGCTTTTGCCTCACCACACACACACTTAAGAATTAATGGATTTATTTTTAATCTGACATTTTTATTATCTCAAACGTTATTATAGACATAATGCACACTTTACTTTTTTTTAATTTGGCGTCTGTTTCAGATACGAGTACCCACTCTAATAACGTTTCAACTGTTCGTTTGTGAAGCCCGAATTAACTTTAGTCTCCCTAGAGATTATCTAAGAATTATGTGATGTTAAATTTCGCTGCTACAAATTCCAAGGTTAATGTTTTTATACAAGAAGTTATTCCCCAGAAGTCTGTCAAATTTATTGCTTATTATTTACAAATAATGACTAAGTTTAGGTTAGGCTGGCATGAGGCCGTAAAAAGAGAGTACCCAGTGAGGATCGAAATCTCCATACTATCTAATTGGTCTTTGAGTCGAGATCTCTGACACTCGCAAGCAAATCCGTGTTTCAATGTAGATTCAAAGCATTATTCTTTCAGTGAAACTAGCAACCCCACCTTCTTAACCTGAAAGCTCTAATCTCATGAAAGATGCGGTCGACAGAAGTCGAGAAACCTTATATAAAACAACATGCCAGGCCGCGTACACAATTCCGGAAAATCTTCGTTGAAAACACAACTATACTTAAACATGAAAACAAACAAAAACTAAAAATTCTTGAAGCTATATACATAAAACAGTTGAAACCTAACCTGAACAAAATAAACCATGAAATCTCCACAAATATTCTTAAATGCCTGTAATTAATAACGGTAGCCATCGGCTTATACCAGCAGCTTTCCACACTTAATACTTCTCGTTTTCACTCTCGCGTGGTCATGTGTGACGTCATGAGCTGCGATGTGATTTTCGCTTCCGCGTCTCGCATACACGAATTTGTCGTTGCTTTGAAATTTTTCATGGAACAAAAACAAACAATCATTATTGTTTCGTCCGTGTAATATTTTATATATTGAAATGTAATTATCATCTTTGATGATGGCTTATGTAAGCCGAAAGCTTAGATCGGATTTAAACATGTATCAATATAATATCCTTTCGTTTTTCAATGATAATGTTATTAAGCTTATCAGGCAATATGAAAAATAGTTATCGATTACACCATGTCATTCCAGTGGGTCTAAAACTAACCGTATGATGAAGGAAAGGAAACTAAAGCGGTTGTTTCAATTAATTTTCACAGGGGTATATGTTGAATTTTGTATGGCATGATTTAGTCATTATAGCATATGTTAGTGTCATGAAAATAAAACCCTCTTCTTTGGATGTTAAACAGTAAAAATCTGCATTCTTATGAGTTAAGTCTATGAAAACGAGATTGCGAGATCCGAAGTTATCGTTATTGAAAATATTGTATCGCCGGAAAAAAAAGTTATTTATACAAACTTATCAACGGACTAATAGGCCGAATTTTCATGGATGGGAAGGGATTATTTTTGAGTTATAAAACCACTGCAGTAACTACCAGTAGTTATGATCCTAATGTAAATACTAATATATATATATATATATATATATATATATATATATATATATATATATATATATATATATATATATATATATATATATATATATAATTAAAAATAATAGATTTCCTACAGCTCCTTTTTCGCGCACGCGCTAATGTATCGTACTTTCCGTTTTTGTTTACAATTGAAAGCCCCCCGCCCCCCAGCGGTTACTCTGAGAACTAATACGACTCGTCCCGCTAAGCCCACACATTTCGAAATACATCGCTGACGATATTAATTTTTTTTTCTTTTTTGGGGCTAATAGAATTCATTGTGAATTGTGTGATTTTATCATAGCATATTTTCTTATGAACAATGACAGAAGATCGTTTATTCAATGACATTTTTGTAAGAAGTGAAAATGTACACCTGCAGTCATCAGGGAATTTCTGGTGTTCTCATCTCCTCACCTTAAAACAAACAAAAGTATTTGCTAATTGATGTAGCCAAAATATAAAATACCAAAGACAGCACCAGTAATCCTTTTTTTATGCGCATTTGGTAAGATGCTGTCAAACGAACAGATTCCCAATATAGAGCGTCCCAAATATCGTTACGAAATCCAAATGTAATTCAAAATTGATTATTTAACCCTTACAAGGCGGCCATTATCAATTGATGTTTCGTTGGAGATCAACGGGTGTCTTCAATTGCCGATATAAACTTTTTTCCAACGGTGCCGGCATCATTCTACTCATAATTCGAGTCTAACTTACTAACTCTAGGAATCCTGCGACCACCGTTTGCACTGGGTCTGGCGGCGTCCATTTCCGAGAATATTTTCTTGCAAATAAAACTGGAAAACCAAATCAAAAGACAATTTTATAGTCTGCATACATTGGGCGTCGTGTCATTGTTACCAAGCAGGTTTCATTAGATCAGTTACGAGTAGCGAGTTCGATCCTTGTGAGAAAATAGGAATGGGGAGGTTCAATTTCCAAATGTCATAATCAGTCCATCAAGTCGAATGCCATGAAATACTGGGGCGTAAATCAATGCGTGGTGCGCGCTTAGGCGATCATGTATCTTTCGATACATGACTGACGAGGTAGATTTTTTCCCAGAGTAGGTTGCCATTTCTTTCTGCGTTAGAACAGTTGCCATCCAAGGCTATAGAACCCATTCTGTCCTGCTATTTACTCATAGTTGGGGCGGGGAATGAGGAGTCATACATTTCCCAAGGGTATTAAGCACGTAAAGCGTTCTTTTATAGGGGGTAAAAAATAGGATGGCTAGGCGTGGAGTAATGGTTAACGAGCTCACACACTAAATTCCCGTAGATTCCACGGAGGAGGATGATGTTCAGTGCTCTGAAGTGCTGCTATATTTCCCGTAGCAAGTATGTTTTTTTTGGGGGGGTGGGGGGATGCAGTTGCTATCCCCATACCCAAGCGGTTATGAATTGTTATTATTCTCTTAGGGTGGTTGCCAACCATGGCGTAAGAGACTAGCCTGCTTTGCTATTTAATCCATTGCTAGGGGGAGATGAGGTGGATACGTAACTTTCTCTATGGTATTTACGCCTAAATGAATGTGACGAAATCGAATGGAATTCAAACTCTGTTTCCTATTTCTTATTTCGAGCCGCTAACCATGACATACCCCTCGCACATATCGGGCCACTATTGCATATTGATTAAAACAAACACACACACACGCACAAAAAGAAAAAAAAATAGGCGAAGAAAACTGATATTCGATTTTCAAATTAGTGATTTTTACAAAAAAATAAATCTTCTGAAGTCCAACGCCTGCTTTCTTGATTGTCTACGGAGCCACTTCCGTTCCCTCTACAATGCAAACGTTCCAACAAGTAAGAAAAACAGGTTTTCAATAAAAGGAAGGAAGGAAGAAAGAAAGAAAGAAGGAATTCTAAAGAAATATCTTTGACGCGCCATCTTAAGAGAGAAGATTTATTTATCTTAAAAACTCATCTTTGCAACGTCATTCATTCCTGTTCTACATTTACAGCGAAATAGGTTACGACGCCTCTGAGTACGCATGCGCTAAGACTGCCTTCTGTCGAATCCAACTAAACTCACACTAAACGTAATCGACAATGAGGTTTCGAATCCTTGTGGGTATTTGGGTTTTACTAAGCTTAGTTGAGATTGGCTTAAGACCACCATAGCTGTCTAGTGAGAATCGAAACAGTCACACGAATAAAGTAATCTGTCAATAACTGTCTAGTTACTTATAAAGCAACAGTTGGAAAAAGCTTATATGCGTGCGCGCGCGCGCGCGCGTGTGTGTGTGTGTGTGTGTGTGTGCGCGCGCATATATGTGTATATATGTGTGTAGGTATATATATATATATATATATATATATATATATATATATATATATATATATATATGTGTGTGTGCGTGCGTATGTATGTGTGTATGTATAAATTCGTTAAAAGCATCATTTTCATGTAAACACTGTTTTACCTGATTTTGAGTATTTATCTATTTATACACTGCTAACGGCTCCCGTACGATCACTGAAGTTAAGCAACGTCGAGACTGGTCAGTACCTAGATGATTGACCGTTTGTGAATGCCGTAAGCTTAGATGTGCAGGTGGTGTAATGGATAACGCCTCTGAATTGTTAATCGGAGAGCCAAGTTCCAATTCCGGTTGGGTTCGTTATATTCATTTACGCTCAAATAAAATTGAAAAAGGCATGAATCCACATCATCCCCTTCCAGCTAAGACTTGTATCACTAAAATTCTTAATATCTAAAAATATTTTCTACCTTTTAAATAACCTGCAAAGTGTTGATAAGTCGTAGAAAATTGAACAATCGATCAAGTTTGCTAGCCATTAGCCTACGTCAAGGTGACCACGACCACTTAAATATTTATGCATACTAATAATTATTTTATATAATTAATAATTTTTATGCACACTAATCTATACGTACAGATTGTATGTCATTTATTGTTTTAGTAACTTCGTCTGGTTTGTCCCCGGAGCGAGTCCTTAAAAACGGTATCTTGAATTCATTTAAAGGAACATTTTGACGTAAACATTGGCTTGGTTTTTTTTTTTTTTTTTTTTTTTTGTGGGGGGGGGTTGTTTTTTTCTGAACTTTTAGCGTTTATATACCTATTTATGAAAGTGTTGAATTAATTCTCAGGTAAGAGCCAGAACTGTTATTAATAAGGTGTGTAGACATCTTCTGAGGAGACTCCACACACACTCGCATATGTACATGATTAAATCTGAGGAAAAAAAAAGGTGATAGCTTTTCTATTTTTTTTTCTCTCTCTCACTCTCTCTCTCTCTATACAGCGTCTTTATACGGCTTGTCTTTTTGTCTGTCAGATAACAGAAGATACCCAACAGGAATCTACAAGTCACAAATTATTTGTATATCTTCTATTCTTTGAATATTCTCGTTATCAATTCTTGTTGTGGAACTGCAAACCGATTCTCAGACATTTGGGTCTGCGGCAAGGCGATACATGTAATACAGGTATCGCCTTGGTCTGCAGTGAACAAAAGCTAATCAAGTTAGTACTGGTTGTTGGTGCTGGCTTCAACTAGTGAGGTCCTTCCTTGCCCCCATAATGTCTTTTGAATGCTGCGTGGATTCCTATGTTGTATCTTTGGTCATTGTACGAATTTATGAATCGATTTCTTCTGACATTGCTATTTTAGGGACAACTTCCGTAGCGTAATGACCAGAAAAAGATCTCTCCTTTCTAAAAAAAAAAAAAAAAAAAAAAAAAAAAAAGGAAAAATGAAAGCACATCAGGCCCAATGACGGTTTCTCCTAGAAGATGGCTGGTTCGAATCCTGCCGGAGATCGCATAGTTTCCTAATATCTCGAATATTTTAGGCTGGTAGACGAAAAAAAATAATTTTTAGTAAATAAACGGAGCCTCTACTTGATGCGAGTATCCACTACAAATAACGTTTAAGTTTCATTCATTCATATATATATATATATATATATATATAATGGACTCTCCCGTCGTTTTCGACGTATGTCTTTCAGTTCAGTTTTTATGTTTGTTTCGTACGAGACCACAATCCTGCTCGGGATTTGCAAACCAATCCACACGAAGGGCATACTGAAGAGCTGACCATCTTATGGGCTGATGTATTAGCCCGAGATTTAGTGTTAATTCTTAATTCTCTCAGAGGGTTAAGACAATTCTTTCCAAAGTTATACCTCGGTAGCAGGTGTTTCTCCAGTTTGGTCGGTTTTCAACAAGTTCAAATTCCTCTATAGGGACGTTTGCAGCAATTAAATTGTATTTAAGTTTATCCTTGAAACGTAACCAAGGACGGCCTACGTTACGCTTCCCGTGAAAAGGTTAAATATGTATATATCGAAATGGACTGAGTTCGACAATTATTTGAATATATTTATTGCTTATACGTTATTTTTATAGATACAAATATTTAAGTCGTCTGTTTATAAACATTATTAACATTCACCGGCCTGAATATCAAAGAAATTTCATAGAAAATATGTTTCCTCCGACAGAAATCGAACCTGTATCCTACACGGAATCGTCATATAGCCTGACGTGCTATACCACTTAGCTACAGAGGAAGCATTTGATTAACAAGTTCGAATTACTGTTTTTAAACTACAAATTTCCAATGATTTCTCTCAAAGATCTGCTTGAAGCGTATCTTAACATAAACAAATGACGTCATATATTGTGATTGTGTAATTGACTAAATCCGATAATTATTTTAATATATTTATTATTATTCGTTATTTTTTATAGATACAAATATTTAAGTACATAATCTGTTCAGTCCATTTCGCAATATATGACGTGATTTGTTTACATTAAGATAAGCTTTGAGCAGATATGAGCTCTCGAGAGAAATCATGGTGAATTTGTAGTTTAAAAACAGTTTCGACCTTGCAAACCAGACGTTTCCTCTGTAGCGAAATGGTGTAGCACGTCAGGCTATATGACAGTTCCGTGTAGAATACAGGTTCGATTCCTATCGGAGGATACATATTTTCTTTGCGATTTCTCGGACATTCAAGCCGGTAAATGTTAACTGTTTATTATAAACAAATAACGTATACTATATATATATATATATATATATATATATATATATATATATATATATAGTGAGACTACTCCGTTATCTTTCCAGTAGTCTTTAAATAAAGAAATGTTAAATCTGACAATTTTAATTTGTGCATGAAACTTCAAGTAGCATCGATTGGTGAAAAACATAATTTTTCTTAATGTATATTTGTGTGAATTTTATCCTTTCATTTGCCATTAGCTGTTGTTTTTGCGCGTACAAGACTGTTATTCAAATTCAGTGTGCATTTTTTTCCCCTGTTCTCAGTTTTGCAAATACATGTCTGCAAATAAGTGAGCTTTTTTTTTCCACCGTGTTTTCTTTTTTAATTTTTCTTCTATTCTTTCCTCAATGCTGTCTGTCTTTTTCTTCTTCAGGTCGTTGTTGTTGTGAGAAAATCAAACATACCGAGTGTCGAGAAGTTTGTGAACAGGTAAGCGTCGATGTCTCATTGCATTTTCATTATTATTTTTTTTCCTTTCTATCTCTCTCATTTAGCAAACAACATTGTCGCCATTTTTTTCTTAGTGTTCATCATCGACTTTGATTTGAGAGAAGTCTACAAAATGAATGAATTAATGAATTAATGTTGTTTTGTGACACATAGACCCTGCTATAAAAGGGTCTGTAATGCCAAAACAAGGACTCCATATTTTATTTTTTTAAACACTTACGAGCCGTGTGTACATTTTAATAATAATCAATATTAGGTATTTGTTTTCTTTTTAATCTTAAATAATTAAAAATAAACTGCTTTTGGGGGTTTTTTGCTAAGAAAAACTATGGTTCTTCAGAAAACTTTTCAAAAAATCTAGCAATTCTTTAAATAAATATTAAATGAATTCAGTCGAAATTTATAGCGCATATACCTGTGGGAAAAATAAAATCTATTGTGGGGTACGCCGTTCAAATTTTTTTAAAAATTTGCGTTGAATTTTATGTCATTCGTAAAATATTAAAAATTCTTAAATAACTGCTTTTTTCTTTAAAAAAAAATCAATGTTAAAAAGATGTCGTCTTTTAAATATTCAACGATATATGAAGAATCTCGTTTTTCTTTTTAGTATATTTGTTAATCATAGATGGTGAACTCTCTAGTCGATTTCGACGTAAGAGGATCGACGTGTTCAGTTTATAACTGAACCGCCTGGGGCACCTCGAAGCGGTATAATGGTTAGCAAGCTTTCCCCGCTAGAAAAATTACGACTGAGTAGCGAGTTCGATCCTCACTGGGTGCCCCCTTACTTTCGGCTTTGTGCCACATCCAAGCTACATTGTAAAATCACTTGGGCACCTTCACGTGGCGTAATGATTAGCAAGCTTGTCTAGCTAGAACAATTACGACTGAGTAGTGAGTTCGATCCTCACTAGGTGCCCCCTAGTTTCGGCCTTGTGCTACATCTAAGCTTGGAAAATCACTATAACTGAACCGCCTTTTTTTTCTTTTACAATGTTTACCCTATACGAGGTCCAAGAGACACTCGAGGTAGAGGATTACAGAGTAAGAGGCACCTTTCCATGCAAGTAGATAAAGCCGCCAAGATGCAAGAGGTGGGGGAACCGGAAATGAAAGGCTTTAGAAGGAAGCGGAAACCCAATCCTAAACAGGAAACAAGGAATAAACCTCTACTCGTCTTCAAAAGACGGGAAAAGTATGTGAGCCGGACGATACAAAAATGAAGCTAGTAGAAAGATTTAAAATATCTAATGTTTTAACAAAGGACAGAAAGTGCGATACCAAAATCCGAAAACGTATTGGGGGCGGGGGGAAAGAAAGATGTCTTCTAAAAGATAAGCAAACTCTTAAGAGGAAAATTTCGTTAGAAACAAAAGAAAAGAGTACTGAACTGTTATATACTATCAGTCCACCTATATGACAGTGAATGCTGGACAATATCCTCACAGATGAAGGGAATGGAGGTAACGGATATGTGGATCTACAGAAGGATGTTGAGAATAGCATAAAATAATCATGTGAGCAATGACGAAGCTTTAGAGAAAATGAAAGCTAAAAGGACAGTTAAAATTAGAAAGAAACAAGTGAAAACTTCTAGGGTCCATAATGAGAAAAGAAGAAAATTTAACACTCCCAGGATATTGAAAGCAGAACATAATGAGGAGTTAAGGAGTTTGTGTAAATGGTTGACAGAACAGCGATTAGGAGAGATAGAAAAAAAAAATGAAAGGGAAGTAACTTAGAGGAGAGAAACGGAGGAAGAGCAAATATGACGTTAGTGAGGAAGCGGGAAGCTGTTTCGTTTCGTTTCTTTCGTTTCTTTCGTTTCGTTTCTTTCGTTTCGTTTCTTTCGTTTCGTTTCTTTCGTTTCTTTCGTTTCGTTTCTTTCGTTTCTTTCGTTTCGTTTCTTTCGTTTCGTTTCTTTCGTTTCTTTCGTTTCGTTTCTTTCGTTTCTTTCGTTTCGTTTCTTTCGTTTCGTTTCATTTCGTTTCTTTTCTTTCCCTTCTTTTCTTTTCTTTCCCTTCTTTTCTTCGTTGAATGCTTTATCAATGTTCTTTTTATTGCTTTAATAAAATGAACCCTACGAAAATGTTAAAATAAAATTAAAAAAAAAAAATAAAAGTTCTTGTCAAACTTGCGTGGGGCGGAAAAACAGACAAGGTTTCTGGAACTGCGCAAAACTCTAGTTTCTAATTCTCTTCAGGTGTTCTTTGACTCCATTGTTGAATTTCAGGAACAAGCAGAAGCCTATATTCTGACCAACAGTCGTTCCTATCGAGAACCAAGTGCAGGTGGCGGTGTAGAAACAGTGACGTACATCGCAAAGGAGGCAGATTGGGTACGAACAATCGTATTAATAAATACAGTGAAGGAGCAATATCCCAGGGTAAAATTTAATATTTCCTCTTGGATATAATTTATTAGCAACCCCACTTTTATTTATATTTTTCTTTTTCTTTGGTTTTCAAGCTTAAGTGTTAGTCACGATTTTTGCCTGACATTCCACAGCTGCGCCGGCGAATCCTTGACGCGTCAGAAATTTCTCAACATGGGGCAACATTTCTGAATGAAAAATTGAATGGACGGCGGATTGGACGTGAATCAGAAATAGCATGCCGACAACTGGCGGCTTGTACTATTTCGCTCTGTTGGGAACGGCGGAAAATGAATCTATGTAAATAAAATAACGCGTTTGCTTGTTTGTCCTCTATAGACTCGACGAAGTTAAGCAACGCTGAGTCTGAGCAGTACTTGAGAATACCAGGTTCTGTAAGCTTGGATGTGCGGGTGGTGTAATGAAAAACAGTTCGGAACTGGAAACCGGAGAGCAGAGTTTCAATTCGACTCTGGTTCGTTATATTAAGTTACACATAAATACCCTTTAGAAAGGTATGAATCTACCCTTTCTCCTCAAACTATGGGTTAATTTTGGAGGACTAATGGCGGCTTATCTGCTTTAAATGACCCACGAACGTTGATAATCCGTAAAAAGTTAATCAGTCTCCAGTCGTTGAATTAAATATTTTCACTCCAAAATTGTCATTGACTTTTCGTCCTTTTAAATATTTTAAATCATTGTACTAAGTTTATTTTGGTATCGTCCGGCTCACATACTTTCCCGCTTTTTTTTAAGAGGAGTAGAGGTTAATTCCTTGTTTCCTGTTTAGGATTAGGTTTCCGCTTCCTTCTAAAGCCTTTCACAACCGGTTCCCCCACCTCTTGCATCTTGGCGTAACTCTCTTATTACTGAGAAGCGAGTTCGATCCTCACTGGGTGCCATAACTAAAACCAGCTGAGCAAATAACACTTCATTTCAGACACCTTGATTATTCCGAGTTACAATCGGAGCACAGACGAGATAAAATTTATAACAATATGGGAAATTATTACGAGTAATATCTATATATATATATATATATATATATATATATATATATATATATAAAGGTTGGTGCAAAAATGACGTAATAATGTCGTTTTTTGACGTATTTTTTAACGTCAAAAAACGACATTATTACGCCATTATTTTTGCACCAACCTAATATTAATCCGTTGGTATAAAATGCAAGTGAATCCTATTAACACAAATATAAAATATTAAAACTAATTCACACATCAATATTTTTTAATAAACAGAGCAATATATTTCGGAATTAAGATACCATTATGTAAATGATCATTTTCACTTTGTAAAATTAAATTTACATGATTTTTTCAAACAGTCAATGGATGATAAATTATTGCTGGGATTTTTTTTATTGCAACAATTTATAATCCATTGACTGAAAAATCCAGTAAATTTAATTTTACACGGGGCGAATAATGGTTTACATAGTAGTATCTTAATTTCGATTGTATGATAAATATATAATGCGCGGGCGGATGGGTACTGTGGAAAGTAAGTTGAATCGTGAATCTTTTAGCGAACTCGAAGTCGGTAGCCTGACAAGTGCCTTACTTGATGGTAGCCCTCCCCCCCATAAGAATTTGATAAATTCTTTATAATATGAATAGATAGGTTCGCCTATCGTCCGGTTCATACACCTCCCTGATCTTTTGAACAAGAGTAGAGCTTTCTCACTTGTTTCCTGTTTAAGGTTTGGTTTCCGTTTCTTTCTAAAGACTTTTCATTCTCTTTCACTCGCAGTAGACCCTTGTCTCTTAGTGACATTGCTACCTTGTTTCAGGTGAATTTATTATATATAAAATAAGGCGCGGAAACAAATGTGAGCCAATTCGGGAGCCTGGATGAAGTTGTAATAAAATTCGATGCAATCATTTCTTTTACTTAATATTCTCACTAAAACAAAAACTAACTCACTGTAAATGGCCAAACTGCTAGAGCCCATGAGTTTTATGAAGACATCCACCCCCCAAAAAAGCTTTGTCATCGATCTTGCCTCCCTTTCTGTTGTTTTTTTTTTTTTTTTTTTTTAACGATCTGCCTAGGAAGGTTCTCAGATCGTTAATACACATAAAATGCTGATGCTAACAGGGAAACACCTCCAATAGTAAGGTTTTTCAGTGCTTTACGGCTGATCTCTCAGCTGATCTAACTCTAGCAGCTTGCCCCAATAACAGTCAGCCTCATTTCATTTCCATCGTCCTGGGTATGCTAAACTACATCTGGCAGTAAGGCCTCTGAACGAGAGGTTTTGAGGTGTGTGGAACCACTTCTTAATTGCTGTTTTTCCAGGTCCAATCTGACCCAGGGTGGTAGCACCTGTTAGTGTCCCAGCTATGGGCAAATTTTAAACCGACAAACTGGGGTCAAGGCATGGAAATATAAAAATACATTTGAAAAAATTATCAGCTTTACATTGTTGGGAAAAATGCCAGTAATAAATTGTTGGGAAAAGAAAACAAATTACCAAATCTCGCAAGTAAAATTTCGGCTTTCAATGACCCATAAGGAGTTGATATGCAGCTAAACAATCAATCCAACCCCACTTTTACGACTGCTGTGGCATCGTTCCTATTTTGTGTGCGTTTGAAAAAAAATACTTCAGAGATGGGACGAAACCTTCCACGACGAAAGAGGACAACCGGCAATACACAGAATTAGCGAAAGACCATAAATATTAAAATGGAATCAGCACTGGTCAAATTGAACAGAAACAAAGCAGTAGGGCCAGACGGAATCATAATTGATAGGTTGGCAGAAATATAGGTAAAAAAAAAATTTGTTTTTTTTTTCTTTCTCTCTTTTGTTTTTTTTCTTTCTCTATTTGTTTTCTTTTTTGTTTCTCTCTTTTGTTTTCTTTTTTTGTTTCTCTCTTTTGCTTTCTTTTTTGCTTTCTCTCTTTTGCTTTCTTTTTTTCTTTCTCTCTTTTGCTTTCTTTTTTTCTTTCTCTCTTTTGCTTTCTTTTTTTCTTTCTCTCTTTTGTTTTCTTTTTTCTTTCTCTCTTTTGTTTTCTTTTTTCTTTCTCTCTTTTGTTTTCTTTTTTCTTTCTCTCTTTTGTTTTCTTTTTTCTTTCTCTCTTTTGTTTTCTTTTTTCTTTCTCTCTTTTGTTTTCTTTTTTCTTTCTCTCTTTTGTTTTCTTTTTTCTTTCTCTCTTTTGTTTTCTTTTTTCTTTCTCTCTTTTGTTTTCTTTTTTCTTTCTCTCTTTTGTTTTCTTTTTTCTTTCTCTCTTTTGTTTTCTTTTTTCTTTCTCTCTTTTGTTTTCTTTTTTCTTTCTCTCTTTTTTCTTTTTTCTTTCTCTCTTTTGTTTTCTTGTTTCTTTCTCTTTTTCTTTTTTCTTTCTCTTTTTCTTTTTTCTTTCTCCTTTTTCTTTTTTTCTTTCTCCTTTTTCTTTTTTCTTTCTCCTTTTTCTTTTTTTCTTTCTCCTTTTTCTTTTTTTCTTTCTCCTTTTTCTTTTTTTCTTTCTCCTTTTTCTTTTTTTCTTTCTCCTTTTTCTTTTTTTCTTTCTCCTTTTTCTTTTTTTCTTTCTCCTTTTTCTTTTTTTCTTTCTCCTTTTTCTTTTTTTCTTTCTCCTTTTTCTTTTTTTCTTTCTCCTTTTTCTTTTTTCTTTCTCTCTCTTTTCTTTTTTCTTTCTCTCTCTTTTCTTTTTTCTTTCTCTCTCTTTTCTTTTTTCTTTCTCTCTCTTTTCTTTTTTCTTTCTCTCTCTTTTCTTTTCTCTCTCTTTTCTTTTCTCTCTCTTTTCTTTTCTCTCTCTTTTCTTTTCTCTCTCTTTTCTTTTCTCTCTCTTTTCTTTTCTCTCTCTTTTCTTTTCTCTCTCTTTTCTTTTCTCTCTCTTTTCTTTTCTCTCTCTTTTCTTTTCTCTCTCTTTTCTTTTCTCTCTCTTTTCTTTTCTCTCTCTTTTCTTTTCTCTCTCTTTTCTTTTTTCTTTCTCTCTTTTTTCTTTCTCTCTTTTTTCTTTCTCTCTTTTTTCTTTCTCTCTTTTTTCTTTCTCTCTTTTTTCTTTCTCTCTTTTTTCTTTCGCTCTTTTTTCTTTCGCTCTTTTTTCTTTCGCTCTTTTTTCTTTCGCTCTTTTTTCTTTCGCTCTTTTTTCTTTCGCTCTTTTTTCTTTCGCTCTTTTGTTTTCTTTTTTCTTTCTCTCTTTTTTCTCTCTCTCTTTTTTTCTCTCTCTCTCGTTTTCTTTTTTTTCTCTCTCTCTCTCTCTCTCTCTCGTTTTCTTTTTTTTTTCTCTCTCTCTCTCTCTCTCTCGTTTTCTTTTTTTTTCTCTCTCTCTCTCTCTCTCGTTTTCTTTTTTCTCTCTCTCCTCTTAGTTATTTTGATATATTAATATTAATTGTAACTCCAACAGTTAAAACTACTTGCAATAGAAACCGCTGCAGCAGCGTCTAGTGTGCTGTGTCTATGTCCCAATGCAACACAGCAGATGTCTACATGACTTACATACTTTGGGCACGTGCCATAGATTGTATGTATCTAAACATGTTTAACTATTGCGTTGTTCCGTGTTATCGATTTTTTTTTTCTAACTAACGCACACACGTAAAGAGTCCATTTTCTGCCCGGCAGAATGGCGTCGTTGGCTATTTATTCTTTCATCAAGAGGACGGTTTACTCAACAGACATTTTAATTTTTTTTTTTTTTTTTTTTTTTTTTTTTTTTTTTATTCGGGAGGTGGAGAAGCCCTTCTTGAAAAGAAAGAAGGCAAAACGGCTAATCATTTGTGCAGTGGTTTCGAAACCTCTGAAGCCGTGTTCCGATAAATTTCCTTGTGTAATTAGTACCAAGACGACGATGAAAATTGGCGGGAAACGAACCGAGATCAAAAAAGATGGCCGCTAAATAGGGAACGGACATTCACGATAAACAGAGACAAAGATCTTAATCAACAAGAGATAATGCAATCAACACTCAGTGCTTATATATATATATATATATATATATATATATATATATATATATAGTAAAGCACAGAGAAGGCGAACAGTTCTAATTTCGATTGGAACTATGTATGTTTATGTTGCACTAATACGTTTGTAAAAGCCGTGAAAACTTTACTGCCTGTTGGATTTAGCTTTTATGACTTAGTTGAACGTGTTTTACATAATGTCAGTTCAATCAGGAGAATAAACCAGCTAGTGTGTGTCACACACGTTTTATATATATATATATATATATATGTTCAAATGTAAAAGAGCGAAGAGTTAAGATTTCAGCGATCAAAACGTTAATTTATAACAGAGCTCAATACAAAAGTAGAGTAATAAATATTTATTATGCTGTGTTGAATTAGAACATGCAGATACCTACTACAAAACTATACATCTTGTTTTAACGTTAATTTTATTTTTAACGTTTCATTCATCAGGTGGGAAATCACGATGCTCCTAAAGATTTCGTAGCATCGTGATTTCCCACCTGATGAAAAGTTAAAAAAAAATTTTAACGTTGAAACAAGATTTGTAGTGGGTATCGGCATGTTCTAATTTAACACTGCATAATACACACACACAGGTGAACCAAAAGGTAGATGGACACTACGTTAAGATGCATTTCAAGTAATACACAAAGATTCTTGTCTAAAATGTTTGTCGAAGCGTGGGAGGTAGACTTCAACGCTGCGTAAATTGTGGTGGACAGCGGTTTAAAGGTTTTTTATTGTATTATTGTATAAAATAAAATTTAATTGACTATGTAATAATTGTTTATCAAAATTTAATTGTATTAGTATGTAATCTCAAAATAAATGTTATCGTTGATTGTTCACCTACTTTTGGTTCACATTATATATATATATATATATATATAAAATGTGTGTGTATATATATATATATATATATATATATATACGTGTGTGTGTGTGTGCACGAAACAGATTGTGGCCGCTCGTTGGTGACCTTCATATATACGCCATTGCTGATATTGAGCACTTTCACACATAAATATATCGAACGTTACAAATGCTTACATCGTTTGCATACATGCCTACAATTATATTGTGTGTGTGTATATATATATATATATATATATATATATATATGGTCACTCGTATTAGTCAATTAAGGCAGCCAACCAACCCTTATTGTAGACACTCGTTCAGGCTTATTTGTGTTCAACACCCACAGATTCTACATGTGCAGACCTTAGTTACAGTTTCTGGGAGAGAGCGTGTTATCTAGCGTGATCAACATTCTGAACAAAGCCAGCACACTCAAACTCTCGGTCACAATGACTTGTGACTTTGTGCTAGCACACCTATCGAGGGCTCCTAAGGATTCTGTCTACCCAATTTCACCCACAAGACTGTATAAACACAGTGGATGAAAAAACCTGGATAGTCCAATTTTCAAATAAATTGGCAACCGAAGAAAAATGAGGAAAAAAGAAAGACCCAGAAACCTCCGAACGGGGCGAAAGAAATCGTCCAGTACCTTAAATCTCTGGTACAAAGAAGAAAAAAAAACCCAGCGAGTAATAAGTTAAAACGAAGAGTACTCAATACACTAAGTAGAACAAAAGTAAATTAAA
>OZ010613.1:42130607-42164215 GCA_963932145.1 Acanthosepion lycidas
ACAGACAGGAGGGTACGTATTAAGACAGTGTGGGTGAACCAGTGTAGTGTTTTTTTGTTTGTTTTTTCTCCACTTTAAAAAAAGAATAATACACATATCAGAAATTTTTGAAGACTTCTTGGTTGGGCTGTGAACTTTTCTGTATTATTATTTTTTTTTAATCCCTCATATTTATATTAATAACATACACCTAACATTATAAACAATATGAAGTTGACGAAAAAAGGGAGTCGAAAGTGTTGAGAAACGGAAAATTGTTCGCTAGAAACAAAGAAAAAAAGTGTTGGATTGCTATGTGATAACCATTCTCTTATATGGCTGTTTAATGTTGGACAGTATCCCCCATAGACGCGGAAAGAACTGGGGACAGCAGAAATGTGGTTCTACAGAAGGATGCTGAGAATACTATGGATGGATCCAGTAAGCAACGAAGAAAATAGCAACAGAAAGAAAGCTTATGCTCAGAATAAAAAAGAAATAGATAAATTTAATTGCATACAACGGGGAAGGCAGGCTTGGAAAACAAAACTCGAACAACATGTTGAGGGCGAGACAGCGATAGGCAGTAAGTCACCTAATGATCTTGTTTCAAATGGAGATAGGAACGGCTGGTAGGACCCTTAGCAGAATTACAAAGATTGCTAAGAGCCATAAGGGATAGGAAGTTGTGGAGGACTATGATTTCCCATGCCCTGATGGAACACAGCACATAGAAGGCGGCGCCACCAATTAATAAAAAGTATCTAGAGAAAGGTATCGAGATAATGGTTGGCCACATAATGTGACACCGAGATCCGAAGCCCGCAGTAGATTAGCAAAAGAAGCAGTCCAAAAACTGAGAGACGGAAAAATGTTCATTAGAAACAAAGAAAAGATCACCGGATCGCTATATGATATCAATCCTTTTATATGGTTGTGAATGCTGGACAAACTTTCCACGGATAAAACTGGAGGTAACAGAAATGTGGTTCTACAGAAGGATGCTGAGAATTCTAGGGACGGCATCTGTAAACAACACGGAAGTTTTGAATGACAATAAAAGGACACTTATACTCAAAATCAGGAACAGATAGCTGGAATTTCTTTGGACACATAATGAGGAAAGAGGGCTTGGAAAACTTAACCCTCACAGGGCATACTGAGAACAAGAGAGATTGGGGAAGGCTGAGAACCACGAGCTAGTGTAAATGGATAGCGGAACGGGAGGAAACTGCTGAAAGCCATAAGGAATAGAAAGCTGTGGAGAGGCACGATCGACCATGTGTTGAAAAGACGCGGCACATAGAACTATGAAGTCCCCTTTTGCATTACTAGTCCTTCTGCGTTTTACCATTGGAATTTTTTTTTGTTTTTTGTGGAGGGGGTCTGTTGATTCAATCGAACAGAAAAACCAGCTTCTGTCTCAACAAGCCTCGTTTTGATCGCTATTATCGACATTCTACTGGTCGCTGGTCTGAGCAAACCATAATATTCAACAATCAACATGGATGCCTCGATTCTATCGCCCGATTTTTTTTTTTCTCCTAGCAAATCCCACTTAAGACGTTCGCACTGCTTTGCCATCTCTTTTATTGGGGGCGCCTACAATAATTTTCGTGTAAAATTAACGGATGGCAAAAACCTGTCGTTGGGACCTAAAACGTTACCGACCGGGGTTGAGGAGAAGGAAAATTTGGAAGAAAGAGAGACATTTTCTCAACGTATTTTGTATTTTATTGTTTTTTCTTCTCTCTATTTAACGGAGAGTTCCACTCTCTGCAGTTTGTTATTCTATTTATCTAGTTATTTTCATATATATATATATATATATATATATATATATATATATATTCTTTATATCATAATTTTTACGCCTCTATCTTCCTCTGTTAGCTTCTTTCTCCATCTGCGAAGTTTTGGGCTGGGTGGATCGCTCGTAAGGTGAAACTTAAGGTGGGGTGGATGGTTGATGGGATTTGAGAAGATAAGACCTCTGGAGAAGAAAAAAAACGATGTGGGGGCCGGGGTTTTTAGAAAATAATGGCGTGCATGCTGGTGGGGGAATTTTTCTTCCTTGCCACACTCTAGGCTGTATTTTGCCTCTCTCTTCCCATCGTCCGCTTACACTTTTTCGAGGAAAAAAAATCGCTCCAGATGGGTGACTATCAACAAATATTAACCTAGATACAGGGCGTAAGATTTCTCTTTTTATATTTCTTCCTTGAACCCGAGATAAGAAACAGACTGGCGGATTAACACCTCGAATTCTCATCTATTTTCCTCCGTTTTTTTTTTCCTCATAATTTTATCTTTCCCTCTCTCATCACCTTCTGTGATTTCTTCTTTTTTTTTGTTGGGTGGGGGGTTCTCTCGCATTACTTTTTTTCCGCCTTTTCTTTTCATCACCTTTTATTCTCCTCCTTCCTTTCTTTTTTTTTCTCTCTCTCTCTATTTTTTTCCTTTTCATTTTATCTCTCTCTCTCTTTACCTTTTGTCCTTTGAATTTTATCTATCGTTATCTTTTGTCGTCTTCATTTTATCTCTCTCTCTCTCTCTCTTTACATTTTGTCTATCGTTATCTTTTGTCCTCTTCATTTTATATAAGTTGGTGCAAAAATAATGTCGTTTTCTCACATATTTTACTGTGTGAGAAAACGACATTATTTTTGCACCAACCTTATATATATATATATATATATATATATATATATTATATATTTGCCTTCTTTGTCCTCTTCCATTTTATACACCCCCTCTCTCATTGTCATTTCTCTCTTTACCTTTTGTCTTCTTCATTTTATCTCTCTCTCTCTTTACCTTTTGTCTATCGTTATCTTTTGTCCTCTTCATTATATATATACATATATATATATATATATATATATATGTTTGCTTTCTTTGTCCCCTTCCTTTTTTATCTACCCCCTCTCTCATTGTCGTTGTTGTTTTCCTCTTTTTTCCACTCTGACTCTCTCTCTCTCTCTCTCTCTCTCAACTCTCGTTACCATCATTGTTTTCCTATTTCTCTCTTTCCACTCTCATTAGTTTTCATGCTTTTCCCCACGTTTTTTCCCCCCTACATCTGTATACACACACACTTCCCTCCCTTACCTTTGTACTCAATATTTTTTTCTATGGGAATGCATGGCAATCTGATACGTCTCAGAATTAAACAACCTGGCCTTTCACATTTCTGGGCCATCATTGAGTAGAATGTCACATCGGCACTTCCTCAAATTAAGTTGGATATTTTTAAAATTTTCTTCCGAGAAAATAAGCTTTCGGAGGACATGTCGCCATACTTATTACAACGTTTCGGCCGTTGTCTTCAGGTGGTCGGAATGTCGCACTGAACCCTTTATTTTGCTCTCTGAGGTAGACTGTTCTAGTTCCACGTGCCATGTTTAATGGATGTCAGTTATCAGTTATCTCCTGTTAATTTCCCTCTCCAAGTTCTCCACCGCCTTAACCAGGTATTGAACTCACACTCTTTGGATCCTGTCAGTGGATCTAATCAACACCTTTATCCACTGTGCCATGTGTCCTTGTGTATGAATTTCTGAGTATTATAAACCATAATAATATTATAATACGTATTTGTTGTTCTAAAATAAGAAAGACGTTATCCTAATTTTCATTTTAAACCCAACAATAATAATTGTAATATGTTTTTGTCGATAAATTTATGTTTATCAGCATAGAACTTACGGTTGCATCTAGTCAGTTCAACTAGAAAATGATGAGACCTTACTGCCAATCTAGTACTGCGCTTAAATTTGTAAACTCAAGGCACCAAAAATTTATAAAAAACGTTCTTAAACTCCAGAAACTTCCTCCACCTAAAAATGTTCTGAAACGCCCAAAACTCCCAAAATTCTCTCCAGATATTTATCTGAACGTTTCTCTGACTATTCGAAAAAAATAATCTTCCCAGTTTCATTCTTTTAGATGAGACACTCTCAAATTATGGCATTTAGGAAATTGGTCGGGCCGTCAACTTTCAGTGCTATCGTGTGACACACATACATACTATACGTGCGCACACGCACACACTGGTTATTTCTTGAATTATGATCATTAACGTACGCTGAATTTGAAGTTTAGCCAAATTAAAAGAAAAAAAATCATTGACAAAAGCAGCAGGAGTATCCAAAAAAACAAAAAAAAAAACATTGATTTCCCCAAATCTTTATTCTTCTCCGACATGTCAATTAAATAAAATAAAAAAAAAAATTAAAAAAAAATGTTATTTCCAAAGATCAAAAAAAAAAAAAAAAAAAAAAATAGCAGTTTCCAGAGAAAGCTTTTATTTCCACTGATGGCGAACAAATGCATATGTCAATTTTCGACATGGTCCCCCTGTTTTTTTTTTTTTTTTTTTTTTTTTTTTTTTTAAACCTTTCACTCTGTCTCATATTTAAATTTAACTTTAAATGAGTTATGTATTTAATTTTTAATTGCGTGTAGCTACAATAGTTACTACCTGTTACTTCAAGTTGTTTGATTGACCGATATCGAAAAACGGACGGACGGACGGACATACGTACACTGCGCTTTATTTATATAGATTATTATTATTATTATGATTATAATAATTATTACTAATATTATGTGCCGTATCATCTTACGAGAGAGTAATTTTAAGTGCCTAATTACCAGATCCTTACCGGGGTCTATAAATAAAAGGGCCACTGTAGGAGTTTTATCTGCGCATAATTGTGACGTTTCGTTTAGCAGGAGAGGGTTTTGCGGATGATATGTGCAGTTCAACCCAAAGTAATATTTTGTATATCTGAGATGTGGAATGTAACCAAGAATTTTACATCATTTCCGGCCACCTTCTTTATCATACCCAACGCCCCAATCACACCAGAGATAATCGTAGTTTTAAGTTTCCACGTCTTTGTTACTTCGATTTGCAGGTCATTATAATTTGACAGATTTTAAAATTCTGTTTTTAGAAACACTGGAATTTCGTCATTGCAAATAGTTGTCCTTTATGATTATGTCGGGTATATATGAATCAATTTCCCTGTCTGAGGATTTGATGATGATGATAATAATAAAATAATATTATTATAATGATAATAAAATAATATTATATTATTATAATGATAATAAAATAATATTATATTATTATAATGATAATAAAATAATATTATATTATTATAATGATAATAAAATAATATTATATTATTATAATGATAATAAAATAATATTATATTATTATAATGATAATAAAATAATATTATATTATTATAATGATAATAAAATAATATTATATTATTATAATGATAATAAAATGATATATTATTATAATGATGATATTATAATATTATAATATTATAATGATGATATTATAATAATATTATGATATTCTTATTATTTTATCTCTACTATAATGATTCCAGCCTGAATATCCGAGAAATTTCGAACAAAATATGCGTTCTCCAGACTTTGCTAAACACACGCTTCTCTATTGCCAAGTTGTATAGAACGTCAGATAAAATGACGGTTCCGTATAGGACACAGGTTCGATTCCTGTTGGAGAGCGCATATTTTCTACGAAATTTCTCGAATATTTGTTCAAAGGTACACCCTGACCCGCGGTGGTAGCACCTGTTAGAGTCCCAGCTATGGACAAAGAGTAACTCTTCAAACAAAACATTATGAACGTATAAAAATAGATTTTTATGGCAAAATGACCGATAAGTTTTATCTGCTGTTGAAGGTATACAATTCCATTGAAAATATTTAGATTTCGGCATCTGCTGCTTGAGGCCCTTCAATTCGATTAAAACAATAATTGATTGGTTTCCAAAATAAAATGTTAAAAAAAAATCTAGAAAACCCTAACCATGATTTGAAACTGATTCTATGAACTTAGACAACTATTGGACTTTATTTTTTAATTTCTAAATAGGCTAAATTATTTCGATAGAATCAATGAAAAAGCGCAAACTAATAACTTTCTATTTTTCTTACTTTGTATTATATAAATTATATTTAAAATATTATATCTTCTGTATTCAAAATTATAGAAGAAATCCTTAAAAATCTATCAACTACTAAATTTTATCTATAACTCTGAAAATAGTGTCCAGCACTGAATATATATATATATATATATATATATATATATATATATATATATATATGACCATTCTGTTAAATTTTCCTTTACGCTCTCTTCGACCCTCGCAAAGTCTCCTTTATTCTCAGCACTTTCTGAGTTCTCAGAGGCTGACTCAGGCAATACAGATTGTAGTCTGGTTACATGCAGTTTCACTGTTTTTACTCATCAAAGCAAAAAAAAAAAGGTGACACATCAGACGGGCAGGTTGTCAGAGGGGGGGTGGCAAGGTTGCAGGGTGCACACCTGCAATGGAAAGGGGGTTATCTGTTTTTGTAGGGAGGTCAAAGGTCGTGCAGAAGATGATGCTTACAGATGAGTCGCTTTGGCCGATCTTGGAGGAGGAGAGCAAATAAAGCTGGAGTGAGGTTAGTGTGTGGAGGGGATGTTGGGAGGAGTGAAAGTTGGAAGCATGGAGGAAAAAAGAGAGAGTAGCGTGAGAGACGATGTTGTCGAGAAAGTGTTTTTTATATAATGAACGTGCTGGAAAGAAAAATGTGAGAGTGGTAAAGAAAAAAAAACAACATTGAAAGGGAGAGTCCGAAGACGAGAGGAAGAGCTTGTATAGTAAATCTGCCTTAGAAAAAGGCAATACTAGCGAGTGAGGAAAACAAAGACTCACATGTTTAACCCATAGTATTCTCAGCATCCTTCTGTAGAACATTTTCTTCATCTGTGAGGAGATTGTCCAGTATTCACTGCCATATAGGCGGACCGATATTACGTAACAGTTCAGTACTCTTTTCTTTGAGTTAACGAAATTTTCCTGTTTCTTAATGTTTGGCTTGTCTTTTGGAAGACACCTTTAGCTAACCCAATGCACCTTCGGACTTCGATGTCACACTTTCCGTCTCATGTCAAAACACTTCCCAGATATTTAAATCTTTGTACTTGAATGTGTTATCTCCAATTTGTAATTTGCATGTTCCTTTTGCTGACAACCATGCATTCCGTCTTCTTGTAATTGACATTTTAGTCCTTTGATCTAGCTTTCCTTCACTACCTCTGTAGGAGTTTTTGTAGTTTTCTTTCCGTGTCTGCTATCAACACTTTGTCACCTGAATATCTTCTTTTTTTTTTTTTTTTTTTTTTTTTTGTTAAACTTGTGGCCGCTAATAATGAATTCTGGTAAGACTCCAGATTCTCTGAGAAATGCCTTACTGTATAGATTGAATAAGTACGATGAGAAGACAAACCTTTGTCTTACGCCCTTTCTATTTTTGTCTATTTACTAAATTCATTTCTATCCGTATACAGGCGATTTGCTCCTAATATAGGTTCTGTATTATTCTAATATCCTTCCCGAATATGACAAGGTTACTTAGCAGTTCCAACAATTCTTTGCGGCGTAATTTATCAAATTCTCTTGTATAATCTATAAAACACTAGTTCACATCCTTCTGTGCGCTGTATTCATCAGAATTCGAAAGTTTTCTTATATGGTTCATTAGGCTAAATGATGGAATTCACATTCGTTTGCACCTGGCTTCTCACGCAGTGCTATAAAAATGAATCTACCTAGTCCTTCCGATATATCACCACTGTTGTATATTTTGATTATTATGCCTATCATCAAGGAGGCACAGTGGAATAAGGATAGCGGCTCGGATTGAAGAATCGGAGAGCCGAGTTCGAATTCCAGTCGAATCCATTACATTCACTTACTAGTATAGGTATGGGAAAGGTATGAATCATCTCCTTCGCCCCACCAGCTATGGGTAAATAGCAGAACAGACCGGGTTCTATAGACTTGGATGGCAATTGGTCTACCGCAGAAAGAAATGGCAACCTACTGAGGCAAAAAATTTGCCTCGTCAGTCATGTATCGAAATATCACGCATGGCACATAAATGACTGAAGTGAATGCAACGGATTAGACTGGAATTCGAACTCGGCTCTCCGATTCCGCACTCATTACTCCACCGTGCCTCCTGCCTCGTAGACTAGCAGTAGTTAAAAGAACTCGTGGTAGTTTTCTCCCTCCTAAGGGATCTTATGACGGCAGACTCGTAGAAATCACAGCTAAAACCATGTGCGGTGACTTTCTAAGGGTAGCTTAGATGTGGCACAAGGCCGAATGTATGCGGCGCCCAGTGAGGATCGATTTCACTAAGCTGTAATTGTTTTAACGAAACAAACTTGCTACCTATTACACGACGTTGAAGCGCCCAAATGATTTTCTAAGAGAAACTTATCCTCATAATTTTAACACTATTACTGTTGCTACCAGATTACTAAGTAGCAATGTCTCTTAGCTTATTAACGCATATACCAGGAGCTTCGGCGACCGTTGCACCGAATACTCTTGTATTTATTTTTCATTGGGGGCCCCCTATTATCACTTCAGCCTACACACATGGTGGTGGTATTTGTATCCGATTGATACGCTACGAGATTGAACCATAGATCATGTCGTCCACTATAGCTTAATCTCAACGATTTCAACTTAACTCACTAAACCGAGCGACTACGCAACGTTGCACAGATACCAAACAAAAGTGGCTATTGCTGCAATAAGAATGGTCGCCATTGAATTTTCCAACAAAGAGTACAGTATTTCAAACCTTCATCCTCTTTTAATACAACAACCGAAACGGCTTCTGTATTCTCTCGTTTGCTTCCGTATTCTCTCACTTGCTGTATTCTTCAGGGAATATCCAGTTGGATTCATTTTTCTTTTAATCATTTCATCCTAAGCAAGGCAATAAAGCCACTAGGACGCAAGAGGTTACTAAGTGTTAGAGAATATGTAGTGACATTATTATCTATATAATACTTACAATAATACTGTGATTGCGTGTGTCTTTGTGTGGTACGTCCGTCGTTCGGCGCATAATAATTTACGTGTTGTTTATACAGTATTTTTATTTTAACTCTCTTCAAATAGAAATTTTTTTTTAATTAAAATATTTTAAGTTAAAGACAGACACAAAGAGATCCCGCTTTGACGTTTGGTTCAGTTGTTTGTAGAATAACGGTTTATATTGCATTTTTTTTTTTTTTAAACAAACAATATTTCAAATATTTAAAGATATTTTTTGGCATATTTAAAAAATATTTTCCAATGAATATGATTTTAAAAGATTTATTAGCATATTAAAAAAAAGTAAATCTGATTAAAAATATATTTTAAGTGAATAAGATTTAAAAATAAGAGTTCTTTATAACATAAACATATAACAATTCCTTTTGCATTTTTGTACAAGTGTTCACATATTTTTTAAAAAGGAAAGTTCATCAGAACAATTACCATGAAAGTATTTATAGAAAAGACACAGAGGTTACGTTACGGCGGTGAGAAAGAGACTGAAGCCGAGATGCCAGATTAGGACTAATGATTCTTCTTTGGATTTTATCAAGAATCTCTAAAAACGTAACATATATGGCGGGAGCACCAGGCCAAATGTGGCATCAATATTCAAAGCAAGGACAAATGGTAGAATAGATTCTGGAGAGAAAAATTGTCTAACTCGACATAGTGAACCAATTTTCTTAACAATTACTTCAATATACTCTTTCCACTTCATGTCAACTTACAAGGCGCAATGGTTCACTCTCTTGGGGGTTAGCATCAACCATACCGATAGAAGGTAAAAATTGCTTCTATCAGATGATTACAAATAAGCAGTTTCATTTTGAGACGTTAAAATTAACAAGCTACACCTTGCCCCGTTTAACAACAAATTGTAGGTCATTTTTGAGATCAGTTACCAATTTGACTATATTGAACTGATCAGACTTATTATTAGGTTGGTGCAAAATATAATGTCGGTTTTTGACGTTAAAAAATACCGACATTATTTTTGCACCAACCTAATATTAAGACAGGAATAAATAGCTGTGTCATCAACATAGATGCCAAGATAAGAAAGATTGAATCGGTTCAAAAATTTGTCTAGAAATACCATAACCTTTCTACTTACGAAGAAGATCAGTATGCCAAACCCTGTCAAATGCCTTTGAGATATCCAAAGCAACAGCCCGAGCTTCACCATTCTTATCTAAAACTTGATAGACTTCTTCAACAATAATCGTTAACACATCAGCAGTTGACCTAAAGAAACGAAAGGTATATTGCTTGCAGCAATATTCAAAGCAATAATGAATGGTAGTTATAAATATGTAAGACAGATTCTGACAAGAAAAAGTGTCCGATACAATACAGTGAATCAACTTTCCCAGCTGCAGATTTAGCAATTGATTCAATATAATCTTTCCACTTCATATCAGCTGAAAACGTTAGTCCGAGAAGGCGCAAACGAGTTACTCTCCTGGAGGTTAGTATCAGCCATACTGATGGAAAGCACAAAGGGTTGTCTCAGATGATTAAGAGAGCAGTTTTGTTTTTGAGGCGTTAAAATTAACAAGCAAATATTTGCACAATTTAACAACAGATTGTAGGGGTTTTTTTTTGGAGGGGGTCTTTTTTTATTATTTATTTACTTTTTTTTTTTAGGCTAGCAACCAATTTAACTTTATCGAGCCGATCAAATTTCGTATTCTATCATTGGATTCTTTTCTTTTCAGTCAAGTATGTTTTCTTAGTGCTTGCTTTTTATCATGTCCGCTGTCCTTTTAATGGGAATCCAGACTTGATGATTATCCCTTTTCCGTGTTATTATCGCTGTGTTTTTCCTTTGAGTACATTTAATTCTGCACTGATTGACTCGGAGAATGAACATAAAACCTTTTATACATATTTTGATTTTCATTGCATTACAGTAGGATTGTACTTGTAAAGGGTGCGATGGATGAATTGTCGTCTAAATGACGCAAAAAAATGAAAATATTAGGTTGGTGCAAAAATAATGTCGTTTTCTCGCATAGTAACATATGGGAGAAAACGACATTATTTTTGCACCAACCTAATAACACTAGCATCTCATTTTAACAGATATATTTACCAAAATTACATAGAATTATCTTGACATACTAAAGAGTAAATTCATTCTCTAAAATCGCCATTTGCTTCAAGCACAGCCTTCAGACTTCTGAATCTCTTGCAACTCTTCTGGACAACTCTGAATTCAAAACCTGGGGAGGGTCGTTTGGGGACCTTGAGTACTCCTTTTTTCTCTGTATTCGGCTCCCCTCAAAAGCGTGGTTGGTTCTACACAAGCCTTCGCCACTGGAATCAAATCATGTGTGGAGTGTAATGACTGTTCTGTGCTAAGAACTGAGTCGCTGTATTTTTGATTGTTTAATTTTCTACGGTTACCAAGAAATTGATTCGAAAGGGTTGAAACAAAAATAAACGGAGAGAAAACGAGCAATTTGTCAAAACCCGACAATACTAAAAAAAAAAAAAAAAAAACCTAAAGGCAAACTTATCTACTCAGTAAAGTGCTCGAAGCCTAGATTGCCTAGACCAAGCAAAAAACGCTTAACAACGTTAAATCCTATAAATGGATGGCTCTAGTCGTAACCCGAGTTTCACGTGATCTTCAGGCGACTTAAACGGGTTATATATATATATATATATATATATATATATATATATATATATATATATGTGTGTGTGTGTGTGTGCATTGAAGGATGCTGATAATATCATGGAAGGAACATGAGAACATGAAGGAAGTGAAATTTAAAAAAAAAGGGCACTTGTACGTAGAGGCAGTTGGAATTTCTGAGATGCAAAATGATGAAAAAGGGCTTGGAGAATTTGACACTCACAAGACATACTGAAGACAGCTGAGGCAGAGGGAAAACATTGAGTAACCTGTCTAACGAGCTTGTAAAAATATAAATCAATGGCAGAACAGACCGGGAGGGATATTAGGGGTCGGGGTTCAGTCATTGCTATGCGCTACAAAGGAAAAGAAGTTGTGAAGATTCTTGATAGGCCATATTTTGAAGAAACGGAAATGAAGCCTGCCAGAATTGGCTAAAAATCCTTACGGGAGGCAACGACTGAAGACTGAATTTGTTCAACTTGTCGACAATGTAAGCTACCCGAATTCACCGCCCCCCGGGACGACGACGACGAGGCTAAACGCACTCTCTACTCGGTCAAATTAAACCAAAAGAATGATTCGCGTTAGAAAAAACAAAACAACAAAAAAAAAACATGGAAAACGTGCAAGGAATTTTATTCTGAGTGGGGTGGATGTCTCTTCTTTGCCTCCCTTTCCTTGGGTCATACTTGTCGTGTCTGCTTGGCAGGTGTCAGCTCCTTGTCTCTTCAGCGACAGATCTGAAATAAATGTTTGAAGAAACGCTATTAGGCAGTGTTAATCGCAGCGGTTTACCGTTAAGTGGACAATACAAAATCTGTTCAAACCCTGTTTAACCCCCCCACCTCCCACCGCCACCACTCAGTTACCCAGTACCACAATATACTCGCTCTATTCTCGGTGAAATACCCGCCAAGCCACTTTGGCCAGGGTAAACAATCAACTCTGTTTCGGGTATTTTTTTAGTGTTTAAATATGCATAAGTATGGAAAAGAGTGAGCCAGCCAGTCTTACAGTCAGCTAGCCAGTCAAATATCCGAGGACAACAAAACATTAAAGATATCTAGATTTTCAGACCCTGAAAAGAAAAAGTTAAAAAGGAAAAAAATACTCACCAGGTGACCAGGAACACGTTTTCCAAGCTTCGTTTCTCCGTTGTATTAAAGAGTATGTTGAGGTACAGGAAAATGGATAACTTATTTATTTTTTTTTATATATATATATCATTTCGTCACAAGCAAGGCGATAATGCCACGAAGACGCAAGTGGTTACTGAAAGGGAAGACTTTAGTGAGGTCGAAGGACAATAAAAGAACAGGTTTCAGGAAGACAGAAAATTACGATTGAAGTTGCATACAAATTTTTGAATTCGTAGTTTTACTCAGAAGGCTCTGTTCAGCGGCCGCCTTCCCGGTTTCACTCGGAAGGCCCTGTTCAACGGCCGCCTTCCCGGTTTCACTCGGAAGGCTCTGTTCAGCGGCCGCCTTCCCGGTTTCACTCGGAAGGCTCTGTTCAGCGGCCGCCTTCCCGGTTTCACTCGGAAGGCTCTGTTCAGCGGCCGCCTTCCCGGTTTCACTCGGAAGGCTCTGTTCAGCGGCCGCCTTCCCGGTTTCACTCGGAAGGCTCTGTTCAGCGGCCGCCTTCCCGGTTTCACTCGGAAGACTCTGTTCAGCGGCCGCCTTCCCGGTTTCACTCGGAAGACTCTGTTCAGCGGCCGCCTTCTCGGTTTCACTCGGAAGACTCTGTTCAGCGGCCGCCTTCCCGGTTTCACTCGGAAGGCTCTGTTCAGAGGCCGCCTTCCCGGTTTCACTCGGAACGCTCTGTTCAACCCGCGGCATTGTTTTCAATTACTTCCAAATGATACCAGGGGGCGGTATCTTCACTCTAGGCCGATATAATCAAGTAATCAACGCCTTGATGAATCGACCATTGTGAAATTTGAACCCAGGTCTGAAGGTCAGAACACGTCTATGATAGAGCGCTAATTTGAGGGATGGGGAGGGGAGTAGCAATTCTGTAGCAATACTCTCGGATATCGCTTGCCGGTCATGGTATCATATTCCAAGAGGTCGGAACATTTTACGTTATATCGGCAAAACTTTTCCTGCGATAAGAAAATAAGAAATTTTTTTTTTTGTATAATTCGGAATCAATATCACAAGCCATTGTTAGTATATTAGTTTTTCACTCTCAAATTGTATGTTTATGCTTATTCGTTGGCAGCATGTAACATATAGGTCACAGAAGTCATTGTCAGTCAGTCTGATTCTCTAGTCGGCCTATGTGTGTGTCTTTCTCGTGTGGGCGTCTCTCTATCTCTGTCGTCTGCGTCTCTCTCTCCATTTTGTCTGTCTATATGTGCGTCTCTCTCCCCCCGCTTGTCTGTTTCTCTCTCTCTCCCCCCGCTTGTCTGTTTCTCTCTCTCTCCCCCCGCTTGTCTGTTTCTCTCTCTCTCCCCCCGCTTGTCTGTTTCTCTCTCTCTCCCCCCGCTTGTCTGTTTCTCTCTCTCTCCCCCCGCTTGTCTGTTTCTCTCTCTCTCCCCCCGCTTGTCTGTTTCTCTCTCTCTCTCTCCCCCCGCTTGTCTGTTTCTCTCTCTCTCTCTCCCCCCGCTTGTCTGTTTCTCTCTCTCTCTCTCCCCCCGCTTGTCTGTTTCTCTCTCTCTCTCTCCCCCCGCTTGTCTGTTTCTCTCTCTCTCTCCCCCCACGCTTGTCTGTTTTTCTCTCTCTCTCTCCCCCCACGCTTGTCTGTTTTTCTCTCTCTCTCTCCCCCCGCTTGTCTGTTTTTCTCTCTCTCTCTCTCCCCCCGCTTGTCTGTTTTTCTCTCTCTCTCTCTCCCCCCGCTTGTCTGTTTCTCTCTCTCTCTCTCCCCCCGCTTGTCTGTTTCTCTCTCTCTCTCTCTTCCTCGCTTGTCTGTTTCTCTCTCTCTCTCTCTCTTCCTCGCTTGTCTGTTTCTCTCTCTCTCTCTCTTCCTCGCTTGTCTGTTTCTCTCTCTCTCTCTCTTCCTCGCTTGTCTGTTTCTCTCTCTCTCTCTCTTCCTCGCTTGTCTGTTTCTCTCTCTCTCTCTCTTCCTCGCTTGTCTGTTTCTCTCTCTCTCTCTCTTCCTCGCTTGTCTGTTTCTCTCTCTCTCTTCCTCGCTTGTCTGTTTCTCTCTCTCTCTTCCTCGCTTGTCTGTTTCTCTCTCTCTCTTCCTCACTTGTCTGTTTCTCTCTCTCTCTCTTCCTCGCTTGTCTGTTTCTCTCTCTCTCTCTCTCTCTCTGCCTCGCTTGTCTGTTATCTCCCCCCCCCGCTGGTCTCTCGTCACTCTGGTCTGTCTCTCTCTCTCTCTCTCTCGTTACTCTGGTCTGTCTCTCTCTCTCTCTCTCGTTACTCTGGTCTGTCTCTCTCTCTCTCTCTCTCGTTACTCTGGTCTGTCTCTCTCTCTCTCTCTCTCTCGTTACTCTGGTCTGTCTGTCTCTCTCTCTCTCTCTCTCTCTCTCTCTCGTTACTCTGGTCTGTCTCTCTCTCTCTCTTGTTACTCTGGTCTGTCTCTCTCTCTCTCTCGTTACTCTGGTCTCTCTCTCTCTCTCTCTCGTTACTCTGGTCTCTCTCTCTCTCTCGTCTGTGTGTGAACCTTGTCTGTTGCTTTATTGATGATCTGATTCCGAACAAAAACACACACACGCACACACACACACACACACACACACACACACACACACACACACAGAAAGAGTTGTTTCCGATCTTCTCGCTCTCATTTCTATTATTATTACATACTGACAACTCCTTGTCTTTTCGTCATATCCAAGCTTCTGTATTCAACCTCAGCGACGTTGTTATACTCATCTGCCTTCACCACGAAAACATTTGAATAGTTAATTTCATTCCTTGTCTGCCATTTTTTTTTTCCTTTTCGTGATGTTTCTTTTCACTGTCCCACATATTATCTGTGGGACACCCGCACGCAATCTTCCATCCTGTCAGGAATTTCAGATCACGATAAAAATGTTTAATTTATTTTATTCTAGTTTTATTTTAATTTTTTTTTTTTCTATTTTTAGCAAACATTTGGAGATTAAGAAATGAGGCGAGGAAGATTTGTGGGGGGGGGGAATCGAGGTGGAAGCTGAGAAAGGACTGATTGCTGAAACACCTTGACAATAATGGGACTTTCTCTTCAACTTCTGATCTTAATCTTAAAACGTTCTTCTTCCCGTTTCCCACCCCTTCTCTCTTGAAATCGGCATCGTAGAACGGTGATACTGTTTTGTCTGCGAACGGCAGTGGTTCGTCGAAATTAAAACAGGTTTAAATGGAAGGAATACGAGGAGGAAAGCTGTATATGGAGGAAAACAAATTCTAAAGAATTTTTGATGGCGAACGAAGAAAAAAAAAAAAAAAAAAGAAGCAAAATGAGCGAAGATATTATTAGGTTGGTGCAAAAATAATGACGTAATAATGTCGTTTTGTGACGTTAAAAAAATACGTCAAAAACGACATTATTACGTCATTATTTTTGCACCAACCTAATAGGAAAGAAGTTCAAAGAACAGAAACAGACGATTGGTTTTAAATGAGTAATCTTCAATCTATACCCATATTGAGAGACTACAACAATCATTTTCTTTATTTTTTTTTTCCTCATATAAATATCTCAGTGTCTGTGGAACAACTGCCTTCCATTTTTTTTTTCCTTCTTTTTGTCTTCGTCTTTCGCCATTGTGCCTTTGCTTCTCCCTGTTCTATTAACTCGGTCTGTTCCCGCCCGACAATGCGTGCCTCCCTTCCTCGTCTCTTATTGTATTTTCTTTACTCTTCCTTGCTCTCTTAGAAACCCGTCCCTCATTTCTGCTTACGACTGAACTTTGACATTGACCTACTTTTTTGCGAAATAATCCCTCATTTTCTTTTGATCTCTGTGTTTTTAGTTTTTTTTTTGTATTTTTTGTTTGTTTTTTTTTTTTTTGTTCCGAGGAATATTTCTTTCTATTTCTTTATTTTTGTTTGTTTGGTTTCTTTCTTCATCCATTCTTTACAACTTAATCTTTCATTTTTTTTTTCTCTTTTAGTCAGTTTCATACCGCATCTTTTTTTCTCTTACCTCTGAACTTTTTTAGTCATGACTTTTTTTTTTTTTTTTTTTTTTTTTTTTCGATTTTTCATTCATTTTTTTCTTTTTCAATAATTTCTTAGTTACTGCTTTTATTTATTTTTTTTTTTTTTTAGTCTTATTCCTTTTGACTTGCTTTCTTTCTTTGAGACATTTTATCTTTTTTTGTGTAGTCATTCATTTTCTTTCTACCCTTATTTCATTCAATTTTCGTTCAATCTTCTTTCTATTACTTTTTCATTATTTTTCTTCCCGTTGTACAGACTTTTCTTCATTTCTCATCTTTTTTTTTTTTTCACGTATATCTTTTTTTTAATTCTTTCTTGAAGTTTTACTCTTATTTTATTTTAAAAAATTTTTCGCCTCTTGTTTTTCAACCACCACATTCTTGTTTATTTTCTTCCACCCGCAACTTCGTCTGTTTTCCTCCCCCCCACACTATTTCATCTGTTTTCCTCCCCCCCCACTATTTCATCTGTTTTCCTCCCCCCCCACTATTTCATCTGTTTCCCCCCATTTCATCTGTTTTCCTCCCCCTCACACTATTTCATCTGTTTTCCTCCCCCTCACACTATTTCATCTGTTTTCCTCCCCCTCACACTATTTCATCTGTTTTCCTCCCCCTCAGACTATTTCATCTGTTTTCCTCCCCCTCAGACTATTTCATCTGTTTTCCTCCCCCTCAGACTATTTCATCTGTTTTCCTCCCCCTCAGACTATTTCATCTGTTTTCCTCCCCCTCAGACTATTTCATCTGTTTTCCTCCCCCTCAGACTATTTCATCTGTTTTCCTCCCCCTCAGACTATTTCATCTGTTTTCCTCCCCCTCAGACTATTTCATCTGTTTTCCTCCCCCTCAGACTATTTCATCTGTTTTCCTCCCCCTCAGACTATTTCATCTGTTTTCCTCCCCCTCAGACTATTTCATCTGTTTTCCTCCCCCTCAGACTATTTCATCTGTTTTCCTCCCCCTCAGACTATTTCATCTGTTTTCCTCCCCCTCAGACTATTTCATCTGTTTTCCTCCCCCTCAGACTATTTCATCTGTTTTCCTCCCCCTCAGACTATTTCATCTGTTTTCCTCCCCCTCAGACTATTTCATCTGTTTTCCTCCCCCTCAGACTATTTCATCTGTTTTCCTCCCCCTCAGACTATTTCATCTGTTTTCCTCCCCCTCAGACTATTTCATCTGTTTTCCTCCCCCTCAGACTATTTCATCTGTTTTCCTCCCCCTCAGACTATTTCATCTGTTTTCCTCCCCCTCAGACTATTTCATCTGTTTTCCTCCCCCTCAGACTATTTCATCTGTTTTCCTCCCCCTCAGACTATTTCATCTGTTTTCCTCCCCCTCAGACTATTTCATCTGTTTTCCTCCCCCTCAGACTATTTCATCTGTTTTCCTCCCCCTCAGACTATTTCATCTGTTTTCCTCCCCCTCAGACTATTTCATCTGTTTTCCTCCCCCTCAGACTATTTCATCTGTTTTCCTCCCCCTCAGACTATTTCATCTGTTTTCCTCCCCCTCAGACTATTTCATCTGTTTTCCTCCCCCTCAGACTATTTCATCTGTTTTCCTCCCCCTCAGACTATTTCATCTGTTTTCCTCCCCCTCAGACTATTTCATCTGTTTTCCTCCCCCTCAGACTATTTCATCTGTTTTCCTCCCCCTCAGACTATTTCATCTGTTTTCCTCCCCCTCAGACTATTTCATCTGTTTTCCTCCCCCTCAGACTATTTCATCTGTTTTCCTCCCCCTCAGACTATTTCATCTGTTTTCCTCCCCCTCAGACTATTTCATCTGTTTTCCTCCCCCTCAGACTATTTCATCTGTTTTCCTCCCCCTCAGACTATTTCATCTGTTTTCCTCCCCCTCAGACTATTTCATCTGTTTTCCTCCCCCTCAGACTATTTCATCTGTTTTCCTCCCCCTCAGACTATTTCATCTGTTTTCCTCCCCCTCAGACTATTTCATCTGTTTTCCTCCCCCTCAGACTATTTCATCTGTTTTCCTCCCCCTCAGACTATTTCATCTGTTTTCCTCCCCCTCACACTATTTCATCTGTTTTCCTCCCCCTCACACTATTTCATCTGTTTTCCTCTCCCTCACACTATTTCATCTGTTTTCCTCCCCCTCACACTATCATCTGTTCTTCTCCCCCTCACACTTTCATCTGTTCTTCTCCCCTAGACTTCTTCATCTGTTTCTTCTCCCACCTCCACTTCTTCATCTGTTTTTCTCCCACGACTTCGTCGTCTGTTTAAGCTCCTCCTCCTTCTGTTTTCCTTCCCGCCCGCTTCTTCTTCTTCTCTGTTTTCCTTCCCACCCACTTAGATTTTCCTTAATTTTCTACAGTGGATATCTTCCTTGTCTTACTTTTTTTTTATCCTTTTTCCAGTCTGCCTCTTTCCTTTCTTTCTTTCGCTCTTTTATCCTTCTGATTTCTCTCTCTCTCTCTCTCTCTCATTACAACTTCTCTCTCTATTTTTCTCTTCGGCTTTCACCTTTCATCTCCGTGGAAACATATTTTCGTTCTTTTTCCTTATCCAACTTATAAATTTTCTTATCATTAAAAATAATAATTTTTTAAGCGTTTCAACCCAAGCAAGGCGAGAAGCCACTAGGACGCAAGGGGTTACAGAAGATCAGATAGGAGTGATAGAAGAAAGGATGAGGAGAAGAATAGTGGATAGATCAAGGCAACTGGAGATGTCGATTGACATTACATTTGAATAGCTGGAGATTATAGCTCTCAGGGAAACTGGAATAGGGAAGGGAGTTCCACAGGCGAGAGGTGCGAGACATAAAGCTATTGGAGTAGATTTCGGAGTTTCGACATTGAAAGGGTGAGAGCGGGATGTCAGCCTCTTAGGGCGCTTGAACTCATGAAGTCTGGGAACCAGCGAATGCAGCTCCTCGGAGCAATTGCCATAATAATAATAATGTGGAGGGGGCTACGGCATAAAACCCCGACTTTCATAGGGTTTTATTTGGTACTAGCTTAAAAGCCGCCCTATCGGCGGCATTTAACCTAGCTCCTGTGGATGACTCTTGGTTTGGCCATCATTACAATATCTGGGGAGGAGTAGATGCGATAGACATCAATAAACTACAGACGAACTCAAAATTGATCGTTGCATTTAAGTATTGAATTAATATTTAAGCTCACTTTTTAAAAGTTCAATGATAATTCTTCTGCTGTCACTTAATTTTAAGACGCTTTCATGTACGTCAATCCATATTTTCCGTACAATTATTTTTATATGTGACAGAAAAGGGGAAAATTTACAAGATAAAATTAATATAGAGTAAAGATGGGAAACTAGAAATTAGAATTAGTTAAACATTCAATATTTGAAGCGTTAGAGAAACATAATACCTAATTAAGTAAAACCTATATTATGAAATCTATATGAATAAATGCGAAATTGGAGTATAATTATCCAAAGAATTCTATGGTTATATGATATTATATTATACTAGCCATTGTCGTTGCTTTCATGGTTCAAGGAGAGTAACTCTGATTTTACTTTTGTATACAAAATTGCAGTGCACGTTTTATTATAAACTATCTTAAAAGCATCCCTATCGGTCGGCATTTAAGCTAGCTCCTGTGGATGACTCTTGGTTTGGCCATCATTACAATAGCTAGGGAGGAGTTGATGCGACAGGCATCAATAAACTACAGAAGAACACAAAACTGATCACTGCATTTAAGTATGGAATTAATGTTTAAGCTTAACTTTTAAAAATTCAACGATAATTCTGCTGCTGCTACTTAGACGATTTGATGTGCGTAGGTCCTTATTTTCCATGCAAGCAATTATTTTTATTTCATGGGTGACAGAACAGGGGAAAATTTACAAGATAAAATTAATATCGGGTAAAGATGGAAATATAGAAATTAGAATTAGTTATACATTCAACATTTGAAGAGTTAGAGAAACATAACTAATCAAGTAAAACCTACATTATGGAATATAACATTAATATATATTTTTAACCTCGCATAATCCGGCAACCCTGAAGCTGAGCTCAACGAAAATCGTTCTTTGTGCATAGCTTTTCTCTGGCTTTTGAATGAGCTATGAATCATAGGAGCGGAAGAGTTGCTTGAACACACACATACGCACACTACCCTTATATATATATATATATATTAATAAAAAGAAAGAACAGCAAGATATATAATCCGGTGTTCTTATAGATATTTTTATTTTTACAAAAAAGTGCTCAATGTAAATTTACAGAGCATTAATATATATATATATATATATATATATATATATATATATATATATATATATATATAAAATATATACTATTTACATTATTCGGACTATTGTCCTCATCTTTGTCGCCATATTTATTGTACGCCCCGGCCTTCTTCAGGTGGTTGTAATGTCGCTCACTGGGGTAGACTGTTCTAGTGCCATGTTTAATGGATGTCGGTTATCTCCTGTTAATTCCCCTCTCCAAGTTATCCACTGCCTTAACAGGGTATTGAACTCACACTCTTTGGGTCCTCTTACTAGATCTAACCAACGCCTCTATCCACTGTGACATGTGCCCTTGAGGACATTTGTGTATGAATTTCTGGGTATTATAAACCTAATGTCTTCAGCAACCTTTTTTACCAGTGCTCATATTGCAATTTTTGTTATCATTGCAATTTTTGTTGTTATTATAGCTTTTCTCTGGCACTCCTTATTACTGGGAGTGATTAAACGCCAATCGAACCTGATCATCATCTAGTTTCGGAACAGATTATTGGAGAGTGGTTTATTTTAATTTCTTCCTTTCATTGTCTTCTTGCAACGCTGATGCAATTAAAATATCCCATCTGCCGGTGTTCATATGCATTCATAATTTGTCAATGAAAAATGTAAAAGATTATTTAAAATATTCATCTTGTCATCGAATATTGATACCGAAACACAAAATGATGATATTGTAATGTCTTCATGGCATGCTGTTGTATTAATCTTTTGCTCGATTCAACGTGTTAAGGGCAATTAAAAATAATTCTTATTGTGTGAAACAATGTTTTTGAAACGTTCTTTTTGTGACAATTGTTGCAATAATTCCTGTTTTCTTATTGCCCTTTCTCTTCGCCAATCTTTTCTCAGATTCTTGCATTTTCAGTAATCCCTTACGTAGGTGAATCGTCCTCGTGTGTCCACCCCCGTGACGTGTGTGTGCGCAGCGTCCTCGTTTGTCCCATGACTTTGTGTGTGCGTGTCTGCAGCGTCCTCGTTTGTCCCATGACTTTGTGTGTGTGTCTGCAGCGTCCTCGTTTGTCCCATGACTTTGTGTGTGTGTGTCTGCAGCGTCCTCGTTTGTCCCATGACTTTGTGTGTGTGTCTGCAGCGTCCTCGTTTGTCCCATGACTTTGTGTGTGTGTCTGCAGCGTCCTCGTTTGTCCCATGACTTTGTGTGTGTGTCTGCAGCGTCCTCGTTTGTCCCATGACTTTGTGTGTGTGTCTGCAGCGTCCTCGTTTGTCCCATGACTTTGTGTGTGTGTCTGCAGCGTCCTCGTTTGTCCCATGACTTTGTGTGTGTGTCTGCAGCGTCCTCGTTTGTCCCATGACTTTGTGTGTGTGTCTGCAGCGTCCTCGTTTGTCCCATGACTTTGTGTGTGTGTCTGCAGCGTCCTCGTTTGTCCCATGACTTTGTGTGTCTGCAGCGTCCTCGTTTGTCCCATGACTTTGTGTGTCTGCAGCGTCCTCGTTTGTCCCATGACTTTGTGTGTGCGTGTGTAGCGCCTCCTGACCAATTGAGCACTCATCATAATTTCATTTGGAGTCCTGTCCTTATCGACCCAGTAACTTTTCAGAACCCCCAACTTAACACCTAAATTCGCTACTGCAGAGGCTCACTATGGGGGTTAACACGGTTTACTCCAGCGTTCGTTCATCCACTCATCGTGACATGCAAGTGATGAAACAAAAGCTTTAGTGTAAATTAAAAAAATTAGCAGCTTCATCGGAAATTCGAACCCCCTTTGTTATTTTCACTTTGATGGAAATCGTTATAAACGTCGGTATTCCTAAGCCTCCCCACCACATACGACCATTTGCTGCAATTAATGTTAAAGCTTTTAAGAAATGTAAAAAAAAAAAATGCCTGAGAAAGGACCATGAAATCGGTCTATCAATACTGTGACGTGTCAAATTAATACAAGATTATATAAGCATTGCTTTAGTCCAATATATTTTACCTATATTTATGTGCTCCCCTCTCTCTCTCTCTTTCCGTCACGCTCTCCCTCTCTCTCTTTCCGTCACGCTCTCCCTCTCTCTCTTTCCGTCACGCTCTCTCCCTCTCTCTCTTTCCGTCACGCTCTCTCCCTCTCTCTCTTTCCGTCACGCTCTCTCCCTCTCTCTCTTTCCGTCACGCTCTCTCCCTCTCTCTCTTTCCGTCACGCTCTCTCCCTCTCTCTCTTTCCGTCACGCTCTCTCTCTCTTTCCGTCACGCTCTCTCTCTCTCTCTCTTTCCGTCACGCTCTCTCCCTCTCTCTCTTTCCGTCACGCTCTCTCTCTCTCTTTCCGTCACGCTCTCTCTCTCTCTTTCCGTCACGCTCTCTCTCTCTCTTTCCGTCACGCTCTCTCTCTCTCTTTCCGTCACGCTCTCTCTCTCTTTCCGTCACGCTCTCTCTCTCTCTCTTTCCGTCACGCTCTCTCTCTCTCTCTTTCCGTCACGCTCTCTCTCTCTCTCTTTCCGTCACGCTCTCTCTCTCTCTCCGTCACGCTCCCCCCTCTCTCTCTCTCTTTCCGTCACACACATACACACACTCTCTCTCTCTTTCCGTTTCACACACATACACACACTCTCTCTCTCTTTCCGTTTCACACACATACACACACTCTCTCTCTCTTTCCGTTTCACACACATACACACTCTCTCTCTCTCTTTCCGTTTCACACACTCTCTCTCTGTTACGCTCTCCGTTTCACTCGCTTGCTCTCCCTCTCCATTTCTGTTGCGCTCTCTAATTCTTTCTTTCTCTCGCTCCATCTCGCTATATATATATATATATATATATATATGTTTTTCTCTCTCTCCTATTTATATCGATTCCTCTGAAGCATGCCTTTCCTATTTTCTTTCTTAAAATAACTATTGCTCATGAAAATCTTTCCGTTGGTGGTGGGGATCTTTTTCTGAAAAGCAAATATTTCAGATAAGTTTCTTAACAAAAAAAAAAAAAAATCTCCACTCTGAGGAGGGGGGAAAGGTTCAGAACTTGACAAAGCAAAATAGGGATTTAATGATAACATTCATAGTTTTTTAAGTAAATAATCACGTGGCCATGTTGAATCCAAGGGCATGCGCGGAAAAAAAAAATTAATGACAGCAAAAAATAAAGGAAAAATATCGTCTCAACTTAGTTGCAACTTTCAGTACAATCTTGCGCAGTGTGACAGCAGTTGTAGTGAGGCTCGAACTCTGTACAGCTGAAATTTAATCTGTGATATGAGCTATATAACAATCTCGCTAAGTCTGGCGGTTTCTTTTTTTTTATTTTTTTTTGCATCTCCAATTCAGAGTTTTAATTTTGGGATGTTCCTCTTGCTGACACCTACATACACAATGTTATTACAATTGATGGTTAGTCAATTCTTCTCACTTCTCTTTATTGCCTTCTCTGCGAATTACTGTAGTTTACTTTCTGTGCTCATGTGTATATAAATGTCGGCCAATAATAAATCCTAGTTTTCTCAGGAGTGCCTCCCTGTAAACGTTGTCATATACCGCTTTTAACCAAGTTGGCTGAATCCTATTTCCATGTTGATAACCGCTGCACAACCTCACACTTATATATATATATATATATATATATGTGTGTGTGTATATGTACACACAAAGAGGGCGTTGGGAACGGTCAGAAAATGCGAACAACAAAGTCGAAACAGACAAAACAGAAGTGAAAGAGCGCAGGTTATTCTTATTATATTTTATCCCCAGCCGTCACACGCCATTTATATATCGCATTATATATATATAATATATATATGTATATAATATATATATGTATATATAATATATATAATATAATTATTTATTTAAAAATATGATTCCAACACGCTACATAAGAGGTCTCATGTTTCAAAACAAGAGCCGAAAACTTCAAAATAATATTTGAATTAACTTGAGTTAAAGTAGGCTCTGTTCCATCTTCAAGCGAAATTTTTTGGGAATGACTTATTTCTGAAATTTACGAGTTTTAATAGTATGGTCAGAATTGAAATCAAAAATTTCCATGGTAACATCAAGGGCGGATTGTTTAGAATCGGCAGGGGTGGGGTGTTAATAATTTGTATCAGTATAGAGTTGGGGTGGCTAAATTTACGAAGGAGGAAGTTTTCGCTTAGTCTGGCTTGAGCGTCTACGGAGATTTATTTATTTATTTTTATTTTATTCTTTTATTATATCTCTTTCTGAAAGGGATTTTTGTGTATATGAAAAGGCCGTAACGTTTGTTATTTGACGACTTCATAAAGGGTTATCAATTTTTGTAGGTAATTAAAACTATGTATTTGGGCTATGGATTTTAAAATTTATTTTTTAGTATGCGTGTTTTAGGCTAGTTATTCAGAGCGTAAGTTCGGTTGTGTCGGCAGAAAACCGTTAATTCTTGCCGGTTGTTTAATAGGTTTTTATTGTTTAGAAGCTTAATAATGTGTAGTTTCTCATGGAGGCACAAAGAAGGGCATGGGTCATCCCAAGTTTTGCAAGTTCTAGTCCTGTTAATGATTTTCCATTTTACTTTAGGTGTCCTATTTTTTTCTTTCAGGTGCCAAAAATATTTAGATAGAGAGGTCTGATGTCTAAAGTTTATGTTGTTGAAGGAGCATTTATGCTGCCTCCATCTGGTTTTAAAGGCATTTTTCGTGGACCCAATGTATATCATATTATTGTTAGGGTTCTCCGTGGATGATATAGTGCATTGGTATACCACAGATTTGATGCAGCACTTATTTTCTAATGGGCAGTCTACCGGGTTTCTACAATCGCATAATTTTTCCCTATCATTATCTGATTTAAGTGTAGAGTTATTAAAACTATTCAGGCAAGGGGGTTTGTTCAGGATATTATTATTGTGTCTTCTTATTATACCTTCTAGATTTTCAGTGCAGCAATAACTCAATTTTAGTGTGTTCTTATTGAATATATTACTAAGCCTACTTTTGGTGGGAAAGTGTTTATCGATTAGAGCTAAGAACTTCTGTCCTAGTTTAATACTAACCATTTGGTTGAACGGAGGTGTATACCAAATTATGTTTCTTTTCCTGTTTTTTTTTCTTTTGGTTATTGCAATTGTCCCTATATTTAATGTTAGCATTTTTATAACCACTATTTTTTAGGGCAGTGTTGTAGAAGTCATTATAATATATAATATATATATATATATATATATATATATACACACACACACAAATGAAAGTACAGTTTGAGTAAAATTTAAAATACAAAAAAAAAGACCTTTTCTGTTAACTTTACGTCTAACCCCTCCCTTCAACGCCCTTTCAAAAAATTGAACATGTTATATTTGTCTACAATCACGATACAATTGTCGCTGGCATATTTTCCGCAGTTGTCAATGATGTCCTGTCTATGTTCTGGTTTATTGTGACATGAAAAAATAACTTACCCACTCTAATCCACTGAGCTTACCTTTCTATTTAGCGCAGATCTGACATTTAATTGGCTAATCAAGACATACCCACTAGTCTAATTTTAATTCTGACCTTATACCTCCCCACTCTTTTAACTTTCGGAAGAGAGGTGACATTTTGTTTTTAAATTCCCTTAAAGATCATTTAATCACAAGTTACTTGCCATCGCCTGCAGAATTACAATCATAGTATTGAAACATGAAAGCTTTCGTGTAGCGATTTCAGTATGTTGTTATTATAATCTCTTATAATAAAAATTTTTTATATATATATATATATATATATATATATATATACTAGCAGCATGGCCTGGCGTTGCCCGTGCTTGATTCAAAAATCGTACGACTCATACAGCAATCGCTATCACTTGACTTAAAATATTTTTGCCCTTCCTTGCCTTTAAAAGAGTGCCCTTTGACGTGCTGATGTTGCTATATGCCTTACTTCCTGCCTATCTCACACTGCAAATTTTTTCTAAGCTCTATACTAAACATTAAATCTGTTACGAAAAAAGAACTAAACAAAATGAACACAAAACGATAGGCTTTAAAAAAGGACTCGTAACTGGAAAAACCGAATGAAAAAAAGAATGTTAACAAATACTTTTTCACACCCAACCCAGTTCTGCGGAATCAGAATCAACGTTGAGTTTAAGCAAGCGAATGAGCCATTTGGAGTAAAGTGTCATGCAGATTTAAATTTTTCCCACTTCTGACGAATGCAGCTATCGTTTTTTTTTTTTTTTTTTTTTTTTTGGCATGCTAGTTAACATTCGAGTCAGTCAGCTGTTGGCTCTCACGCTAGCCAGTAGAATCTTCCTGCCTATTCGTGGCAGCCAGCTATAGGCTCTCACTCTGGCCAGTAGAAAATGGCCGCAAACTACATGGAAAGTGTCGTAGAAGCATGAAAAAATCGATTATTTCCACTATCGATAGGTTTGGGAAATGCAAAATTGGTCATGGCCTTCCCGCTAACTTGGAGCATGTGCATGTAAATTTGAGTACAAATCCGTTGAAAATTGCGGCCGTGCATTCGTCACACACACACACACACACACACACACACACACACACACACACATCCTGCTATAGAGAGAGAGATAATGATGCAAAAATTTTATATATTAAAGGGAAAATGCATACCAAAGTTTTCTTGTGATGCGTTTCGTCCTTTAGTACTTGATAGGATTAAATTTGTTATGTTGTTGTGACTACGCATGCGTACGAACGAAGAATGCTGGGAATTTTAATTTAAATTTTTTTTAATATATAATTTATCCGATTTAATTAAGTTTCTTTTTCTTTTTGTTTCCATCATTTTTGTTATTAGATATACCACACTGTCATATTAAAAGATCTGCCAGGAATGGTGAAATGTTGCAAGTTTACTGTGAATGACCTTGCGGAAAAAAAGAAAATATATCTAAATTAAATAGCTTTAATTTAAAATTCCCAGCATCCCTCTTTCGAGCGCATGCGTAATTACACCAACATAGTAAATTTAGTCCGATCAAGTCCTAAAGGATGAAACTCATCACACGAGAACTTTTCCACTTATTCATACATTTTTACCCCCATATATACAGGGTGAGATGGGTAAATTGTCGCTATTTTATATTTCTAATTTCGCGCATGCGCGTTGTTCTTGATTTTGTCGACTAAACACTATAGTCTGGAACCGTCTGTGAGAAAAAGAGCAGTCCGCCAAAAATTTGAAAACTGCATAATGTATTGCTAGGCATTCGTACCTGAATCACCAATACGAACATTTTAGTGTATCAATCTTAAATAAAGAGCTACCGCCATGTTTCCGCAATATTTTAAACTAAAAGTATTAGGTTGGTGCAAAAATAATTTCGTTTTCTAACATATGTTACTATGTGAGAAAACGAAATTATTTTTGCACCAACCTAATAATATTTGTTTCAAAGCTTTAAATCAGCTAGTATTCATAAAAAAATTCCAGGAAAGTATATTTTATTTTTATAAGATTTTTTTAAAGAGAATTACATTGTGATGAAAAATGGCGTTAAATTCAGCGGTTTTAGCAATTTCAAAACGAAACTATTTCCAGTCAATTCAAATTAGTTTTTAAATACAGCAAAGCATTTTGCCTATTGGAAATATTAAATTTTATTTATTAGCTTGAAATTAAAACTAACATAAATGCTTCAATAAAGATTTTTCATTTTCAACTCTTCATTTTACACCTTCGGTATCACGAATCTGTGGAGGTACCTATATACAGGGTGATTGAAAAGTAAAGCCCTATTTTATGTATGATGGATTATTCCGTTTAACTATAATATTTACAAGGCGGGAGAGTTCATACATAAAATAGGAAGTTAGTGTTCAATCACTATATATATATATATATATATATATATATATATATATATATATATATATATATATATATATACGGCCGCTGGTCGATACACTTTGGCAAAAGGAGTGGTTTTTTGATGGAAAAGATAATTATGAATATATCATATTTTGTTTATTTTAAATATAAAATTAAAAAAAACAGCAATTATCGTATAAAATATGGACTGTCCTATCATTGCGATAACCTGAGATATTTAACAAAATTTAAATTATGTAACGGTCAGTCTTAATTCAGCACCTGAAGATTACGTTCTACATTAGACTCCGAGTCATGGTACCCGTGAACATGGATATATATATATATATATATATATATATATATAAAATTATTATTTGAAGAAAATAAACCGCAAACATCTTAACGGTCCTAGAAAGACATTTGAATCCCTACCACGCAAAAAATTCATTTTTATAATATGTGGAAATATCTACTCTTTGTTTGAAGGAGGTCGTGAAACTAGAAACACACGTAGCAGAATTATAGAAAATAGAGTATAATACACATTTCAAAATTTAAAAAAATCCACATTTCAGCCAAAAACGTTTGCGCTTTATCTTCTTTTTAAAATATGAATGTTTAAAATATACATATGTTTCGTGTTTCAGTTACTATCCGTTCATATATGGTGAAATTAATAATAAACGGTACAGATTTAGAAATCTTACAAAAGAAAAATTGTGATTCTGACAGGAATCGAACCTGGATCTTTTTTTTAACCTCGGGGAAACGATTTAAGACAAACTGTGCCTCCATGAAAAAGATTTAATAAATTTCAATCACTTTGAATGTTTCTTCTATGAAAACGATTGATTTTTATCCTCATATTTTCTCGTTTCAGTTAAAGTCAGGCAGAGAGGTGCGTCAATTGCAAAGATTAGTAACTGCTGCTGAACAATGTCCAGAAGACGAGGTGAGTATCCAATTCATCTTTTCGCCTTTTTATACGAACTGCAAATCAGAGATACCAAAATCAAACAAGTACGGAAGTTTAAATATCTGGGAAGTGTTTTAACAGAGAACGAAAAGTGTGACACCGAAATCCGAAGGCATATTCGGATAGCCAGAGACGCATTTCAAAATCTAAGTAGAGTTCTGACAAATAGAGAAAATTGCTAGAAACAAGGAAACGATCACTAAACTGCTATGTGATATCTGTCCTCCTATATGGCAGTGAATGCTGGACGATCTCCTTAAAGATAAAGAGACTTGAAGCAACAGAAATGTGGTTCTACAGAAGGATGCTGAGGATACCATGGACCGAACATGTGGGTAACGACGAAGATTGAGGGGAAAATGGAAACAAAAAAGACACTTCAGGAAGATGGGGCACATAATGATGGAGGGCTTGGAAAATTTGATATTCACAGGACAGATTGAAGGCAAGAAGGACAGACAAAAAAACCGTACAGGGCGCGATGGGTAAATTGTCGCTGTTTTATATTTTTAATTTCGCGTATGTGCATTGTTTTTTTTTTTTTTGTCGACTACTCAGTATAGTAGGGACAGTTGGGCACCGTCTGTGAGAAAAAAAAAGAGCATTATGACTCGGTTCACTCCGTCAGAAATTTGGAAACAGCATGTTGTACTGCTTGACATTTACACCGGAAGCTCTAATACGAAAAATTCTAAGCGTTTGGGTGTCAATCTGGGGAGAGTGCAGAGGATTCGAAAAGAGTTGGAGTCTAATTGTGATTACGAAGGTACGGCAGCACGGAAAACTCGCTCAGATCGTTCTGATAAGAAAAGAACTGAATTTGTTGGTGAAGTCCTAAGACTCAACATGGAGGCCTATATCAAGTGCCTTGAGAAGGTAGTGCTGCCCTGGATCAAAAGGGTGGCTGCTGGAAGGCCCTGTGTCTGGTAACAGGACTCTGCACCATGCCACACAAGCAGGAGAATCCAGTCATGGCCGTTAGACAATTTCTGCAATCACATCACACCTTAAATTTGGTCACCTAACGCCTCAAATTGCAATCTACGTGATTATTATGTGTTGGGCGCAGTTGAGCGAAAGACTAACAAAACCCTTTGCAACACTGAACTGAAGGCAAGAAGCATTTACCAACTTAAACAAGCGACCGTCCAGAAGTCATTTGGAAACTAATTATTATTTATTAATTATAATTGAATAAATTTACTCTTTAGTATTTCAAGATATTCTGTGTAATATTGGTAAATATATCTGTTAAAATGAGATGTCACTGTTATTTTCATTTTTGCATCATTTAGATGAAAATTTATCCATCGTACCCTGTAATTAGTGAGGTTGAGTAAAACAGATGATGGAACAGGGTTTATGAGAAATAATAGAAAGACAAAACTTATTAAGAGCTGCAAGGCACAGGAACTTGTGGAAAGCTATGATCGTTTACATGGTACATAAAGAAGACATTTGTAGGGAAGACCCGAGTACAAGCCCTATTTTTTAATGGGGAAGACTCAAGGCTTTTTTTTAATGGTGAAAACTTAAGCACCCTTTTAATGGGGAAGACTGAAGACCTTTTATTTCTAATGGGGAGGACCGTTTTTTTCTAATGGGGAAAACTTAATCCAAAAAAGGCATGGCACGTGGAATTAGAACGATCTACCACACACACACACACACACACACACACACACACACACTAAATATAGGGTTCGGTTCGGAATTCCAACAAATATCACCTGAAGAAGGTCGGAGTGTACAACGGCTGAAATTTGAATATGGCAATAAAAATGAGGACAACAGTCTGAGTAATGTAAATAGTTACAATGCTTCCATTCAGAATGTTTTACGACGTGATCTTAGGCTGTGATATTAAATTGGCCTTGAATCCGAATGATAAAAGCAAAACAAAAAAGGTGTCGTGTTATCTGTTGGGGAAGGAGGGTGCTTTTGAACAATATTATGGTCCAGGTCAAAGTTCAAAAGCCCAATTCCAAACCACGAAGCAATGATTATGTCTATCAATGTTGGTTGTGCTTTCAACCAGAAGCTTACCTTTACAAATCTACTTTAATACACATTTTTGGGTTTAAGCTTCAGAAAACCATACGGCAAGCCGATAATTTAGGCATTGAATTAGCCAAAATTTTGAATTCTCCAAACATATTGATTTCAATCTCTGTCTCATGTCCGGATAATCGTTGAACTACTTTGTCTGTATCCTTGGTATAATGTTAAATTGTGTTGTTTGTTTGTTTTCACAGGAAGAACTGTGGCAGTGTGCAGAAGACACAGCAACCGGTGAGCTGGAATTTTCTTTTCTTTTTTATTATTGAGAATCTTTTTTGCATTTGCTTTTCATTTGGTCTTAGGTTTATTTTTCCCCCACTTTTTTTGTGTTTCAACCGCTCCATCATTTTTGTGTACATATTTCGTTACTAATTGCTTTTCTCTATACACATTTTCTCTTACTAACTATAACATTTACCTGCCACTGGTCTTTGCCCTCTGTATCTCCCTCTCTCACTTTGGTCCTTGAGCTGTCTCTCACCCGGGTCTTTGCACTCTCTCTCTCTCTCACCCTGGTCCTTGCACTGTCTGTCTATCTCTCTCTCTCTAGTCCTTGCACTCTCTCTCTCTCTAGTCCTTGCACTCTCTCTCTCTCTAGTCCTTGCACTCTCTCTCTCTCTAGTCCTTGCACTCTCTCTCTCTCTCTAGTCTTTGCACTCTCTCTCTCTCTCTCTAGTCCTTGCACTCTCTCTCTCTCTCTGGTCCTTGCACTCTCTCTCTCTGGTCCTTGCACTCTCTCTCTCTGGTCCTTGCACTCTCTCTCTCTCTCTGGTCCTTGCACTCTCTCTCTCTCTCTCTGGTCCTTGCACTCTCTCTCTCTCTCTCTGGTCCTTGCACTCTCTCTCTCTCTCTCTCTGGTCCTTGCACTCTCTCTCTCTCTCTCTCTGGTCCTTGCACTCTCTCTCTCTCTCTCTGGTCCTTGCACTCTCTCTCTCTCTCTCTGGTCCTTGCACTCTCTCTCTCTCTCTCTCTCTGGTCCTTGCACTCTCTCTCTCTCTCTCTCTGGTCCTTGCACTCTCTCTCTCTCTCTCTCTGGTCCTTGCACTCTCTCTCTCTCTCTCTCTGGTCCTTGCACTCTCTCTCTCTCTCTCTGGTCCTTGCACTCTCTCTCTCTCTCTCTCTCTGGTCCTTGCACTCTCTCTCTCTCTCTCTCTCTGGTCCTTGCACTCTCTCTCTCTCTCTCTCTCATTCTGGTCCTTTCACTCTCATTCTGGTCCTTTCACTCTCACTCTAGTCCTTGCACTCACTCTCTCTCTCTCTCTCTTGTCCTTGCACTCACTCTCTCTCTCTCTCTTGTCCTTGCACTCACTCTCTCTCTCTCTCTTGTCCTTGCACTCACTCTCTCTCTCTCTTGTCCTTGCACTCACTCTCTCTCTCTCTCTTGTCCTTGCACTCACTCTCTCTCTCTCTCTCTCTTGTCCTTGCACTCACTCTCTCTCTCTTGTCCTTGCACTCACTCTCTCTCTTGTCCTTGCACTCACTCTCTCTCTTGTCCTTGCACTCTCTCTCTCTTGTCCTTGCACTCTCTCTCTCTTGTCCTTGCACTCTCTCTCTCTTGTCCTTGCACTCTCTCTCTCTTGTCCTTGCACTCTCTCTCTCTCTCTCTCTGGTCCTTGCACTCTCTCTCTCTCTCTCTCTGGTCCTTGCACTCTCTCTCTCTCTCTCTCTGGTCCTTGCACTCTCTCTCTCTCTCTCTCTGGTCCTTGCACTCTCTCTCTCTCTCTCTCTGGTCCTTGCACTCTCTCTCTCTCTCTCTCTGGTCCTTGCACTCTCTCTCTCTCTGGTCCTTGCACTCTCTCTCTCTCTGGTCCTTGCACTCATTCTCTCTCTCTCATTCTGGTCCTTTCACTCTCACTCTCTCTAGTCCTTGCACTCACTCTCTCTCTAGTCC
>OZ010613.1:42164415-42196915 GCA_963932145.1 Acanthosepion lycidas
CATATATATGTCTCTCTCTTCCTCTTTGCCCTTGTGCATATATATGTCTCTCTCTTCCTCTTTGCCCGTGTGTGCGTGGGTCTCTCTCTCCTTCTCTCTCCTTCTATATCTATCTCTCTCATATATATATATATATATATATATATATTGTCTGACAATCGCTAAAGCGTGAAACCCAGGGTCACAAGCTCACACTATCCAACCATATATGTTAGCTATATCTCTGATATTGAGCGCTTTCTAATAAGTACCGCGCATATAATATATAAATAATTATACATACATATATATATATATATATATATATATATATATATATTTTATTTATATTTATATACACACACTTTTCACACACACACACACACATATATATATATATATATATATATATCTTTGCCTTTGTTTGTTTGTATTTGTTTCTGACTTGCCTCTTTTTTTCTCTTTCCAAAACTTTTCTCGCTATAACTGACCAAAAAAAAAATGAAAATAAAATTTTGGCAAATATTCTAAACTTCTCCAATTTCAAATATAAACACAATTTTATTTTATTTTTATTTTTTTTTTTTTTCTTAAGGTAAAATTCTTCGAAATGTTTCTAAATATTTTCTTTGTTGCTGTTGAAAATATTTCCATTTTTTTTAATGACTTCAGAACTTGTCTTTCCGAACTGAAACCAGGCCAAGACTATTTTTAATAACACTTCCAAAATTGTCAATATCCTAAGACCAAAATGAATCTAAATCTAGCGAACCTTACCATTCCAATATTTCGAACCCGCTGAGAAAATAACCGTTCTCAGTCTTTGATATTTTTTAAATCAAATTTCCCCTTATCTTCGAGAGATAACATCTAAAACTACCCCCAACACACACACACAGAACAGATATCTGAAACCGCGGATAATACTGAACCTTCTGTATGATCTTTTTCGCTTCACATGTTTAATTTTTTTTTTAATTCGACACAATAAGAAATTAACTAAAATAATAAGAAAATAGAAACAGTGATTGATAGAAGATTCGTTTGAACCGTATATAGTATTGGGTTGGTGCATAATTATCAGTCGTTTTTTTAGGCGAGTTAATTTGTATTTACTTGACCCCCACTTAGTCAAGTTGTGATAGAAGGTCAGTTTTTAACTCGGTGTCTTCACTTGGGCCGCTGGTCTTAGCTGGTGATAACCGTGATACTACCAGCATGTTGTAGGCGAGTTATTTAATAACTAAATAAAAAATTAAAAGATTTGCGTTTCTATTTACCTGAAATCAACCTATTTACCTGAAATCAACCTATTTACCTGAAATCAACCTTTTTTTACCGTGTTTGCGGTTTCCATTCCATTCCGATACTCTGACCTTTCCAAGCACACCTGTTGGACATCGACCCAAAGAGAAAAACAATTCTTATAGTTTACCCCAGGACGTCGCACCTGTCGACTACTGTCTGAAGGGTAACTACTTAAATGACTTGATATTAAGAAGAAAGTTAACAAAACAGTAATTTTTTTTCTTTAATAAAATATTTTATTTTCAGATTATGTAAATGCGTGTCGATAATCAGACGCTCCGGAATAATCATTTAAAAATGTTATTGTTCAATTATGTTTCTTTTTTCATAATATTGTTAAAAAAAAAAAAAAAAACGCCTGATAATTATGCACCAATCCAATATCAACCTCAGTATATTATTAGGTTGGTGCAAAAATAATATCGTTTTTTGACGTATTTTTTTTAACGTTAAAAAAAACGATATTATTTTTGCACGCACCTGATATTTGTTTACTTAACTACGACAAATGTTCTCGTTTCTTTCACTTAATCACTTTACGGGTTGTCTTTGACATATAAAGATTAACTTATAATTTCTGAGCTTTGAAACTATTATGAAGTAAAAATTTACGATTTGTATTCGGGCCTTTTTGGGGACATGATTTCAATTACTTTGCATCTAAAATGTAATATTTTTTTTTTTATTAAAATGATCAGAGTAAGTCTTTAATTAGGTTTTTTTTTTGTTTTGTTTTTTGTTTTTTTTTTGTTTTTTTTTTTGTTTTTTTTTTTGTTTTTTTTTGTGTTTTTTTTGTTTTTTTTTGTTTTTTTTTTGTGTTTTTTTTTGTTTTTTTAACTCCATTCAAGATTAAGAACAGCTGTGATCATTTTATGTAATCCGTTTTTAAAAGTTTATTTATTAAAAAAAAAAAAAAAAAGGAGAAAAAAAAAAAGACATTCAATTAGATTGAATGTAACTCCGTGCCGGGCTGCTCATTTTGTTATAATTTTATTAAGCTGTCAATATTTGCCTGTTCTAATATAATTACCAGCCTGTAAGTAATACACGTATTCTTGTAAGGTCAGCCGTTTGGCTTTTATTTTTGGAGTCTGGTCTTCTGAGTTTACATCTCTCTATATCTCTACCTCCATCCCTTTCTCTCTCCATATCTCTTTCTCTCTCCATATCTCTTTCTCTCTCCATATCTCTTTCTCTCTCCATATCTCTTTCTCTCTCCATATCTCTTTCTCTCTCCATATCTCTTTCGAGGTATATATATGTACACTTATATAACAATCCTATCATTATACACGTTTAATTGAATATGACGGTCAGAATTTTAAAAAATAACAATTATTGTGTAGAAACTTTACGTTGGGGTTATTGTCCCAAGCGCTTTCAGCTAATTCATTAGCCATTTTTAAAGGGTTCGTTATAAGTATATTTTTGTTTGTATTCTAAGCTGTGTTATATAAAAATTGTAGTAATTCGATTTGGGGTTGACTTAAAAACAGTCCTAATACCCTACAACCAGTTTGAAAGCAACTCATTTTCATTACTGGGCTATACTGTTCTATAATAAGTGCTTCAATTATATTTGAATGATTTTTACAATTAGACGTTTTTAAAATGACAACATTGCCTGCAATGATTTTTCTTGCGGGAGTTAGATATGGATTTTTGAAGCCACCATAACATGGAATGCAAATGAACAACGTTAGATATTAAATAAAATAATCGAACCAACTTTTCCTTGCTCATATTGGGAGGATTTTTAGAAGTGGTTCTGTAGAAGGAATCTGTCTTGTAATTTGCTTTGTACTCATAACCAACTAAAGCTTAAAAAATTTCTAAAACTTCATACTTAAATAATCTTATCAGTTTTGACGACTACTTTCTATACCTGAATAGGTTGGGTTTTTTTTTTTTTTTTTAGCAACAAAATTTAATGAAATCTGGGTTATCCAATGTACTTTAAATCCTTATCAAAGCAAACATGAAACGGTTATCGAGCGATCCCTTAAGTCTGAGATTTCAAGGCAGTAAAGCCACTAAGTCACAAGGAGTTACAGGGTGTGGAAGAATTAGAAGCAGAAGCAGTAATAACGAGCGGGAAGACGAGTAATCAAAAGGACAGTAGATAGCGATTGACATTACATTTAAATTTTTGCAGATTAAAGTTGGCTGGAAATCATGGAGCCGGAAGGGAATTCCACCTGCGAGAACAGAAACTGTTATCATAGAACTTACGGCTACATCTAGCCAGCTCAATTGTAAATTGATGAGACCTCGCCGCCAATCTAGTACTGCGCTTAAATACATTAAGTCTAGGTACCATAGCGAAAAGTCCACCCGAACAATTACCATGAAAGTGTTTATAGAAACGATAGACAACTTTTCGGCGGTGAGAAAGTGACTGAAGCTAAGACGATAGATCAAGACCAATAATATTGCTAATACTTCTTTGGAGCTCAAGGTAAATAGCAGGGGCAATGGACCATATGTGGCAGCAATATTCTAAGCATGGACGAACTGTAGACTTATATGTAAGATAGATTCTAGAGAGAAAAATGTCTCGCAGGACAGAGAAGAAACTTTCTTAGCAGCTCACCTAGCAATGGATTCAATCAATATAAAAAAATCTACACGTGTTGAATTCATTTATTTTGTAAGGTTCCAACGATTTACCGTTACAAATGGTAAATCCTATCCACGACAGTCTTACTTTTGTTTTCTTTTTCGTCAAACAATTTTCGACAAATGCACACAACGTTTTCTGCGATCTCGAGCAGCTAAGATTCGTTCTTTTCCTAAAAAACACTTTGTCTAGAATTCGGCGTCTCTAAAACCATCAATATATAAGACGTTTAAAATATTTATAACAAGTTTACTGTAAATTTTCGATATGTCCCGTGTTCCCTTCAGGACGTAGGCGAACATGTCTCTCCACGATTTCCTATCCTTTGTAGCTCTTAATAAATTTTTGTCTTTTCGCTATTTCTCCTAAACCCTGTTCCACCATCCATTTACTCAAGCTCATTCTTCTTCTATGTGCCATGTCCCTTCAGGACGTTAGCGATCATGGCTCTCCACAATCTCCAGTTCTTTGTAGCTCTTAATAAATTTTGTCTTTTCGCTATTTCTCCTGAATCCTGTTCTGCCATCCATTTTCTCAAGCTTGTTAAGTATGTTATGCGGTGTTTGCCTTTGTCCCTCTTGTCGTCAATCTGCCCTATGTGTCTCAGATTTTCCAAGCCCTCTTTTCTTATGTGCCCCAGAAATTTCAACTGTCTCTTTCTGATGTTAAGCAGAAGTTTCCCTTTTGTTTCTATTTTTTCTAAAACCTCGTCGTTACTCACATGTTCGGTTCGTGTTATCCTGAGCATCCTTCTGTAGAACTACATGTTACCTCAAGTCTCCTCATCTTTGACTGTCCAGCATTCACTGCCATACAGGAGGACAGATATCATGTAACTGTTCAGTACGCTTTTCTTTGTTTCTAACGAAGTTTTTTTTTTCTGTCTCTTAATACTCTGGTTAGGTTTTGGAAGGCATCTTTCGCTATCCCAGTGTGCCTTCTTTCTGTCTTCTGTTGGAAAACTTCACAGATATTTAAGTTTTTGCGCTTGATTAATTTTGGTATCTCAGATTTTTAATTTGCATTTTGGACTCACCCTTTTGTTAACCAACATGCATTCTGTCTTCTTGCAATTAGTGTTTAGTTCTTTCTGCTCCGTCCTGGGTATGACAATAAACTACATCCGCGTCCTGGGTAAGACGATAAACTACGTCCAACAGCGAGGCCTCTGATCATGTTTTGAGGAGCGTGGACCACCTCTTAATTGCTAGAGTCCCCAGGTCCAACCTAGTAGCTGTTAGGGTCCTATCTATGGTCAAATAGTTGGCACCACAACCTGACTCAAAACACTACGAAAGTGTAAAAATAGATTTTAATACCAGAAATACTTAAAAAAAAAAAAAAATAGTATCAGCAATAAATATTTGAAAAAAGGAAATTTTGCCAGAAATAAAAATCTTGTCAGCATTAAATAACCCATTATGGTTAATATGCCACAAAACAAACAATTTTCTTTCTGTTGGAGCCTTTGTAGTTTTCTTTACGTGACTTCTATCAATATTCTCATCTGCATATCTTATGTTGTTAATATTGTGGTAGGACATCTAATTCTCTCAGAATTGCCTCACTGTATAGGTTGAATAAGTCCGGTGAGACGACACATCCTTGTCTTACATTTCTTTCTATTTTTGTATATCTGCTGAACTCTACCCGTATGCAGGTGATTTGCTGCCAGTATGAAAATAATAATTTGCCTCAAAATTAATTACAGCTGTATATGCTGTGATTAATTAATTTTAAACATGGTTTGCGATTTTTGACTTGATGGAAATTTTTGAGATGTATTGGTTAATTTGTATGGAATTGAAAAGAACTCGACAGGAAAATAAATAAATGATGTAATTTGATACTAAAGTGGGGTAAACCTTTGGACTAAATTTAAAAAAAAATAACGGCTTATTTTCTGATCGGGTTTTTCAATAAAGAAAATGATTTTTTTTTTTTTTTTTTCAAGATTAAAATCTCTGTGGATGTTTTTTTATTTTTATTGGTAATCAGTCAATATCGAAAATAAATAAAAAAAATATTTTTCATTCGCTTCTATCAAAGACAAAGAATTATAGAATAATAATAATGAGGTTAAAGTGATATATATATATATATATATATATATATATATATATATATAATGAACATAGATTGGTTTGATTTTGTTTTTGTGAGCAAACTTTCCCTTAGAAAATAAAATTTAAAAAAAATGAATTTCTCCTCTCTTCCTTTTGATATTCATTCTTATTAAAGCATTTGAACACTGTCTTTCACTCACTCTCTCTCTCTCTCACACGTGTATGTGTGTGTATATATATATATATATATATATATATTTTATTGACTACAAGTTACTTATTATTTTTGTGGCTTTGCCCTTTTCCCGATGCCGTCTTTAAAGGTTGCTGATACTGGCTTCTGTTCTGTTTTTCTTCGTATTATCTAAAACGTAAGGCCGTGCCAATGGTCGACCATATTGTCTTCGGAAAGGAGATAACGTAGTTTTTAATTTTATTTTTTTCTCCTCGAAGCACGCTTGTATTAATTTTTAAATAATCAGTAGAATTTCCAAAAGAAATCGGAGGGCAGATGAGATAAGTAAATATAAAGAAATATATATAATGTGAAAAGTGTGTGTATATCGCAAAAGCGTGAAACCCAGGGTCACAAACTCACATCAATCCAACCAAATATATATATATATATATATATATATATATATATATATATATATATATATATATATAAAGATGGGTTTCTAAAAAATCCCGAAATCAAGAACGTAAGAAATCAAAAGAGAAATTGAAAGATGAAAGAAATGAAGCCGTGGGGGGGATTCAACTTAAGAGAGAATGAAAAATAAACGATTGAGTGAATATACACTTTAACATATCGACTGCTAAATATTGGTCATTCTATATCAAGATAAGTTTTTAACTAAATATTTATTTTTGGGGAACTCGAAATTTGGATAACGAACTAATAATAATAATAATAATAATACATCCCGGGGGTATAACAGTAAAATTGTCCAATTGTTACATTAGGCTTTGTCTCGTTGTAACTTAGAAATGATTAAAGATATCTTACTGGAATACTCTGAGATTTTTATAACACTATTAGAGTCTACTTTGATCAATAAGAATGTAAAATTACTCTCCAAGCTCTCCAAGCTCAACATAATCGAAAATGACGTTCATCATTAATTAATGATAGCTAAAGGATTGGAAGCTCATGAAATAAAATTGAAATATATTCCAGGACCAACTTATTCAAGATGATGTTCGCCTAAAGATGCAGAATTAAATTTCGCGGCATCAAATAAAGCTGTGCCAATATTTCTCCTAAAAGCTGATAATTGGAACTGAAATTCATATGTTATATTTAATACACATGTATATTATACTTCAAACTTCCTATGGTACGTATTATCTTTAAAAGTTTTGTTTTTTTCTTTTACAAACATCTGCTTAATGTCGTTTTTATTGTGAAAATTAATTTGCATAAACTCAATTGTTTACTTGTTTTAAAGTTTAATTATATACTTGTGTATTCCGAATTAATCATTCTTAATACAGGTTTCATTAAAATGACTGACAAAGAATTTCTAAATTTTTCTTTCTCTCTCTCTCCTTACACTCTCTCTACACGCTCTCTCTCTCTCTGTGTTTACACACTCTCTCTCTCTGTGTTTACACTCTCTCTGTTTACACTCTCTCTACACTCTCTCTCTGTTTACACTCTCTCTACACACTCTCTCTCTCTCTCTCTGTTTACACACACTCTCTCTCTCTCTGTTTACACACACTCTCTCTCTCTCTGTTTACACACACTCTCTCTCTCTCTGTTTACACACTCTCTCTCTCTCTGTTTACTCTCTCTCTCTCTGTGTTTACACTCTCTCTCTCTCTCTCTGTTTACACTCTCTCTCTCTCTCTCTGTTTACACTCTCTACACTCTATCTATCTCTGTTTACACTCTCACTATCTCTGTTTACACTCTCTATGCTCTCTCTCTCTACGTTCTCCATCTCTATCTCTCTCTATCTACGTTCTCCATCTCTATCTCTCTCTATCTACGTTCTCCATCTCTATCTCTCTCTATCTACGTTATCTCTCTTTCTCTCTCTATCTACGTTATCTCTCTTTCTCTCTCTATCTACGTTATCTCTCTTTCTCTCTCTATCTACGTTATCTCTCTTTCTCTCTCTATCTACGTTATCTCTCTTTCTCTCTCTATCTACGTTATCTCTCTTTCTCTCTCTATCTACGTTATCTCTCTTTCTCTCTCTATCTACGTTATCTCTCTTTCTCTCTCTATCTACGTTATCTCTCTTTCTCTCTCTATCTACGTTATCTCTCTTTCTCTCTCTATCTACGTTATCTCTCTTTCTCTCTCTATCTACGTTATCTCTCTTTCTCTCTCTATCTACGTTATCTCTCTTTCTCTCTCTATCTACGTTATCTCTCTTTCTCTCTCTATCTACGTTATCTCTCTTTCTCTCTCTATCTACGTTATCTCTCTTTCTCTCTCTATCTACGTTATCTCTCTTTCTCTCTCTATCTACGTTATCTCTCTTTCTCTCTCTATCTACGTTATCTCTCTTTCTCTCTCTATCTACGTTATCTCTCTTTCTCTCTCTATCTACGTTATCTCTCTTTCTCTCTCTATCTACGTTATCTCTCTTTCTCTCTCTATCTACGTTATCTCTCTTTCTCTCTCTATCTACGTTATCTCTCTTTCTCTCTCTATCTACGTTATCTCTCTTTCTCTCTCTATCTACGTTATCTCTCTTTCTCTCTCTATCTACGTTATCTCTCTTTCTCTCTCTATCTACGTTATAATTTCAGTTTGATCGTTTATATGATGTCACCTTGAGTGACTTGAAATTAGTTCCATCAGACATGAGAATGCTGGAATTAAAAAACAGTTGCATAAATATTCACAGAGCAGTCCTTGAAAATGAATGTAGCAACATTAAAAACTACTCTGGATGGATGGGGATAGAACAATATAAAATAAATATGAACTTTACAGATAATACAAAATAACTTATTTGGAAATTTGACAGATTTAATGAAAAAAATACTATAAATAAAATTTGTCCATATTATTTAAAAATTATATAGTATAAAGGTGTTATATTTATGGAATAAAGGGCTCAATATCGGGGATAGTGTATGTAAATATAAAAGTGAACATTGAAGTCAACACTCAGAGGCGACAGGCTGTTTCATGCTAGAGGCAATCATCAGAACGTGATTTTTTCTCGACTAATATATAAATATATTTCAGGTGTGTGTGTGGTCAGTGGTGCATTGTGGGTAGTAAATTCTAACGATTATTTTGGCGGGAGTGATTTGTTTATTTCGATTAATTTATTTTGCTTTTCTTTTGATTTTTTTATTTTATATATTTATTTATACTTTTCGGTTTTCGATGTTTTAGTAACATAGTATAAATTTGTTTAATATTAGTTTTGATCATTTATTTGATAGTTTGTTTTGGTCTGGGAAGGTAATTGAATTTTGTTTTTTGGGGTTTTTGGGGTTTTTTTTTTTTTTTTCGTTTAATTTTTTTTTGGGGGGGTATAGATTTTTGTAGTCTATTCTTTGTTATTTTGGCGGAAGTGGTTTTGTTAATTTATTTATTCTATTATTTATTGATTGATTTGGATTGATTATTTTTACTTGTCTTTTCTTATTTTTGACATAAATATCTCCAAATGAGAAAAAGAATAGATGAAGTAAAATTCCTCTATTCGTAGCATTTACCTTTAAAAGAAAGTGCTCAATACAAAGTAGAGCAATATATTATTATTTTAGTATAAGATATTATAACAAGAACATGTTGAAATCGTAGCTATTTCAACATTTTTTGTTTATCTTTATATATATAATATATATATATATATACTCGACTCGTCGAATTCGACATGAGGGTCAAGCAGCTCAGTTCCTAGGAACCGACTGCCAGACACCAGCACATGAGATTTGATTCTAGTGGTGAAGGTTTCGTGCAGGACTATCCACACTTTTTGAAGGGCCGAATACAGAGACCTGGTGCACTACGTGCCACAAGGTCCCCAAACGACCCTCCGCAGGTTTTGAATTCAGAGTTGTCCTTCTCATAGACCAGTTGCCATCCAAGGCTATAGAACCTAGTCTGTCATGCTATTTACTCATAGCTGGAAGAAGAAAATTCATGCCTTTCCCAAGGGTATCAGCGTGTAAGTGATTGTAATGAATTCGACTGGAATTCGAACTCGGCTCTCCGATTCCTCAATCCAAGCCGCTATCCATTACTCAACCAAGAGAAAGAGGCAGAAGAGAGAGAAAAAATGTAAAGAAAGAGAGAGAGAAAAAAAAAACGGAGAGACAGCGTAAAGAAAGAAAGAGAGAGTGATAGTGTGTGTATATATATATATATATATATATATATATATATATATATAGGAGAGATTTATCTGTATGCATACATGGATTCATGTGTGCGTATATATGAGTATTTGAATTCTTATAATGAGTCACCATCTTAGAAAATGTGTGTGCATTTGCCTAAATACATTCGATTTACTTCAAGTAAAACGCACACTCATTCGTGTGTATTCAATGAAGATATGTGAGCTGTGTGTATTTAAAAATGACACAAGCTTCTCTATCAAAGTAAGTACACACACACACACACACACATCTAATATATATATATATATATATATAAACAAACGTTTTCAGTAAAACTGTTGCAATTTCTTTCTACAATCCATCACCCCCACCACTTCCTATATGAAAACCTTGTTTGTGTTTTATATATATATATATATATATATATCCGCTAAATGTTGAGGAGAAATAGAAATTCTTTTTGATGTTCAAATTGAAATAACAGTTCCTCTTGTTCTGTTATCGACTTTTTTCTTTTTTTTTTATTTATTTCCGACGGATGTCTAAAAACCTCATTCTTACTCTCCCTTGTCCATCTCTCCTTCTCTCTCAAATTGTCATTCCCTCTGTTTTTTCTCAACCTTCTTGGAATCATAAACATCCTGGGGACTTCCATCCCCTCCACTTCAAACAAAACCCAAGTAGCCAGTAAAATTTCTCATCATGATGGACTTTAAAGATTTTTTTTTCTCCTTTTTGTCAAACAATGGAATGACGAACAAAACTCAATCGAAATCCGTTTGTTGAATTTTTTGTGTGTCTGTTACAAAAAAAAAAAGTCTTTCCTTTTTAGCGTTTCATGTTGTTCCGTTGTCAGCGTCAGAATATAAAACATATTCTTTACGTTGGCTTATAGTTAATGATTTCTTCAATGGAAATCTTATTTTTTTTACCTGATCTCATATCGAAGATTTATATGAAAAAAAAATGTTGACAATATCCATGACAACATAATCTTAACCTTGACATACACTGAATCGTTTCGATGAGGCTTGAATTTTAACTTTTTTTTTTTTTTTTACTTAAGTTTACCCAACATAAGGCTTGAGAGCCACTCAATCTTAAAGTTACTGAATGAGGTGCAATATATGCATTATTACACTGGAGTAAACATTGCACTAAAATTTCACACCAGACAATCAAGACGTATCTAATGCTGCTACCTGTCACCAAATGCAGACCTCACACCTGCAATCGGTATTTAAAGCGTGGGAATAAAGGTACTGCTGGACAGGTGTAAACAACCGTCCGAGGTAAGTGGGGGGTCGTTTCTCACATTTGTCAGGCAGAATGCAAGGTCGTCGTATAAAACCCAGGTCGACACCGGCAGACTGGTCGAGAATAACTGGTACAACACTGGAATGAATAAAACTTCAGAGTCTGTTTATATTTCTGAGATGAGGTATTATGTACATTATTTACATTATTCAGCCTATTATCCTCATCTTTGTCGCCATATTTATCACAACGTTTCGGCCGTTGTACGCTCCGGCTTTCTTCAGGTGGTTGGAAATAAAGGGTTCAGTTCGACATTCCAACCACCTGAAGAAGGCCGGAGCGTACAACGGCCGAAACGTGATAAATATGGCGACAAAGATGATGACAATAGTCCGAATAATGTAAATAATGTGAATAAAACTTGTTTAATTATATATATGGTGTCCCAAAATAAGGTATACACTCTTTAAATATTAATAGTTAATAATACATTACCGTGATGTGCGAACTTATATGGATGAAAATATGCAAAACAGATGGATTGGAAGAAGAGGGACAGTTGAATACCCACCTAGATCACCAGATTTGACACCCTTGGATTTCTTTTTGTGGGGGTTTCTAAAAGATAAACTTTACAGCAGGAAACCTGAAACAATTGCTGAAATGAGAGTAGCTATTGAAGAAGAATGTGCTCAAATGCCAGAGGAAATACTACTGGACGTTTGTAGGTCTATTTCTTCAAGATATGAAAAGTGTATTTAACAGAACGGCAACCAGTTTGACCACTTGATGCAAACTCATCATTATATGAACATTCTGCCATTGCCCCAAGTGGCTTTTATCTTATTAAAGTTAATTTTCTATGTTTTTTGTATATTTTACTCTCAAATTCTTTAAATATGTATTCTTTCTCTTGTATCAATCTTATTTACAAGTCAAAATACATAAATTGAATAAGTTAGAACGATTCAAAGAGTGTATACATTATTTTGGGACACCCTATATATATATTATATATATATATATATATATATATATTATATATATATTATATATATATATATATATTATATATATATTATATATATATTATATATATATATTTATATATAACCGGGTGTGACAGCATAATTGTCTATCCCACAAAATGTTTAATATCTAAAAGACAACTAAAGTAATTGACTTTCCTTTTTCTAGGCATTAGGTTAAGGCGTTTAGTAAGAATCACTGAAAAACCCTTTGAGCTATTCAGTTAAAAAGAGAACAGGTTAAAAATCTCAACTGAGCAATGGTGGGAGGAAAATGATCATTCAGGCCTTCAGTAATGGTACCAACATTCATACTCTGGCTTCCATCTTCAATGCCCATTCAAGAACTATCAAGAGACCAGCGAATAAGAAGAGTGGACAGTAGAGAGGAAAACTGTTCAGGAAGTCACAACAAGAGGAGGAATCATCATGTCATCTTAGAGCTAAAGAGTTAAATTAATTAGAAAAGATCCAACTCAATCCATAAGACGTTTGGCACGTGACAGTGGAGTTTCAGCCTTGACAGTCCAAAGAGAAGTGATAAGACTTGAAAATGAAATCGTACATGAAATGTGTGAAGCACCTTGTTGCTCCAGAACAAAAGGTTAGAAGGGGAATATCGTCTTGAATAAGTTGGAAAACTTATCCTGGAATTATAGATTTAAACTTAGTTTTAATCCTTCATGAGCTTCTGATCCTTAGCTATGATTAATTAATGATGAACATGTCATTTTCGTTTAGGATCGATCTCATCACGATAATTCTGTTAAGTTTTGAGAGTAATTACACATTCTTATTGCTCAAAGTCGAGTCCAGTAGTGTTATAAAACCTCAGAGTATTCCAGTTAGATATCTTTAATCATTTCTTAAATACAGCGGTTCAGAGCTTAATCTAACAACTGGACAATTTTGCTGTTACATCCGGTATAAATATGATAGAGATTTAATAGGCCCTTTAATGAAATTTGACGAATAAAAAGCCTTAACCGATTTGGCTACAGAGGAGCATTCGGTTAGCAAGGTCGAATTTACTGTCTTTAAACTTCAATCTTCCATGAATCTCTCATGTACATTCATATCTGCTCAAAGCGCACCCAAATGTAAACAAATGACGTCACAAATTATGAAATGGACAAAGTCCGACAATTTTATGTTTATTCATTGTTTTTATAGATACAAATATTTAAGTAAATGCTCTGTTTATAATAAGGCGCGTCATGCTAAATGACGTTTCCGTATAGGATACAGGTTCGAATCCTGTCGGAACACGAATATTTTCTGTGAAAATTTCTCGGGCATACAGGCCGGTAAATGTTGTTTAATACTGTTTATTATAAACAGAGCATTTACTTAAATATTTGTATCTATCAAAAGAATGTATAAACATAAAAATGTCTTAAAATATATATATATATATATATAATTTATCAGAGTTAACCTGTAGAAAAAGACTATGTATAAAGGTAAAAGACAATGCGAAAACTGTCATTAGACGGCGCGTTTCGTCCAATGTGGACTTTTCAAGGCAAAAAACGAAATGAATTTATTGAAAACAAAGTAACTATTAACAATAGTCCTTAGCAACTAGCTGAATTTAGAAAACGCTATTGTATTTATATTGTCAACTGAAAATTACGTCAAGTACTTTCACTTGTAGAAATATTGTTTTTATTGTTGTGTTGACGAATTCAATCATTTTCAGTTGACAATATGATTATAATATCGTTTACTAAATTCTTGTTGCTAAGGACATTTTGTTTGTTGTTGTAGTTACTTTTTCAATAAATTCATTTTGTTTTTGCCTTGAAAAAAATCCATATTGGTCGAAACGCTAATACTATTGTCTATATTTTCCTATTGTCTTTTACCTGAGATATATATATATATATATATATATATCACACAATTACGAGCTTAAAGAAATTAAAAACAATTAAAAACAAAACCTCTTGAAAATGACCAAAGAAGTGTTCGAAAATGCCTGAGACATTAGACACTAGGGACAATTTTTATACTCACTTACCCCCACCAAACGGGAAGTTTAAGAATACTAGAAAAACTATTGAAAAAAAAAAAGAAAATTTTACTTGTCTGTCAGATTCAGAGAAACATATACTCACTCAATCTTCTTAATGTTAACTCTTATTACAATTATGTCAATGAGCACTTAATTGTGAATGAACGGCAAAACAGGCGCAAAGAAAAGATTGTAAAAGGTCAAAAGTTACCTGGAGGAGCAAGAGAGGATGTAGTGCAACGCCATAATTAATCACGTTCTGAAAGTAAACAGCCTCTTGTCTTCAGCTTCTATTTTATATCTCGAGATTGTTGACGAAATCCCCAAAAGAATCTGCAATGTTATCGGTATTGACCTGGGATCTCGGCTTCAGACACTTTCCCATACAAAGTAGCTTCCCTGAGCCTCTTATATATATATATATATATATATATATATATATATATATATATATATAATAGAGAGAGTAATTGTTCTGACGAAATTTCCTCTTTGGGGCCTTGACTTAATGAATTAAGCGCGTTACTAGATTGGCAGTTAGGTCTCATAATTTCAATGTGGAAATTGCTAGATTTAGCCGTAAGTTCTATCCTAATAGTTTCCTCTCTCGGAATTTTCACTTATGGAGTTTTTTGTTTTTTTTACACTACGATCTCCCCAAAATTTAAGTCCAACCTTAGTCATCACCTGTCTTTCCGAATCGTGTTATTTTATTGTCTAATATCTCCTTTATAAGGTTTTCTCAGTTGATTTCATTCTCAGTAACCCTGTGAGTCTTAGTGGTTTTATCGCTTGGCTTGAGGTGAAATGACTGAAAAAAAAAAAAAATATATATATATATATATATACACAAGGTTGGTGCAAAAATAATGTCGTTTTTTCACATAGTAATATATGTGAGACAACGACATTATTTTTGCACCAACCTCTAATATAACCTTGTGTTGATTCAGACATTGCAGTAGGTTAGTTCTCTGGGCTACTTCGTATCTAACTGACATCTACTTCCTGAAAACCCAGTGCATATTTTTATCTTCTGCTTTCGTTCTCTCTGTTTTACAACTGAGAAATATCGTTGTTTGGTTGCCAAGCAACAAACGTTTAATTAATACTTTTAAAAATATTCAGCCAATCACAGTATTTTAATAAAATTTTCCGTATTGGCCAGACCAAGGAGACGCGTCTCCTCTATTCATTAATACGTTTATTTATTTTATCGAAAGTCGAGGAGACCTGGAATATATGTTGCCTGGACGACAATCTTCTCTCTCTCTCACTCTCTAAAAAGTGAAAAAAGAAAAATAATTTTCTTTTCTTTTTCCTTTTTCCTTTTTCTTTTTTTTCTTTTTCCTTTTTTCTTTTTTTCTTTTTCATTTTTCTTTCTTTTTCTTTTTCTCTTTTTCTTTCCTTTTCTCTTTTTTCTTTTCTTCTCTTTTCTCCTCTTCTCTTTTCTCTTTTCTTCCCTTCACTTTTCTCTTTTCTTCCCTTCACTTTTCTCTTTTCTTCCCTTCACTTTTCTCTTTTTAAATTCCTCTTCTGTATAAGTGAAATAGCTGAAGCCATAACGAATGAAAGACAATTGTCATCAAAAATAGTTTTAACTTCCAATCAGTGTGTTTCAAGAGATAACAGGATATAAAATATTCATTAGCAAAAGTCGTTTCTATTAAGTTCAATACTCGCTAGTGATAATGTCCTTGTGCCAAATAGGTTAAGCTAAATACATATATTTTCCTACTGGGTTGATTGATATTGCACAATGATTAGCAACCTATTCTCGAAAATCATTACCACAGGATTCAGTTTAGTGCTCCTCTATTTTTGCCTTAAGCCTGACTTGACTAATTTCTGTAACTATCAACATGTAGGTAATAAAATCAAAAGTTGAAATTTTTCTTTCCTGTTTCATATTTTATGTATTACTCAAGGTACCAAGCTGTGTTGAGAAAGTCTTGCAAGCCAATGCTAGTTAATTAAGCGCTTCGCTGTCATGCTCTTATGCCAGACTAAAAGCATGTGCCACACGTTGTGAATCATTGAGTTAAAATAACTTGGTTATTGAAAAGATATTATATGGTGATTCCATTACAGAACCCCAGTAATACAGTTTGTACTGTGAAGAATCTTTCATTTGGCACTTTGTCCAATTCATAAACGAATTAAAAGGTTCACATTTTAATCCCCATCGAATAAGTGATTTTTTTCTTCACGCAGTCAATCTGGTAAGCCCTCCACCTCAAGTAATGGCTTCACAATCTCCGTGAACATAGATTTAGCCATCTTGAGGGTTGCTGGATATCTGAATTAATAAATTAAAACCAGCTTGTGTAAGTAGAAGTCAGATAGGAGAATGGGAAAGATAGTAAAAACATTGCTAAGAGTTATAAAGCGCAGGAAGTTGTGGAGAACCATGATCAATGCAGATTAATAAGAACACTAGAGTAAATGTCTAATAGGTAACATTACTGTTTCTTCAACTCCGGACCGAATCAATTTACTGTGGGTGGGGGTACGTTGATTCTACATTCCCTCGAAGATGTAAGGAAGTTTCTTCTTCTCTCTTAAGTGGGTACATATATATCTACCTGTCATCCTGTTTCTCCCACGTGTGCGCACTTCATCTGCAGCTGGGGGAACAGTATCTTTAAATGTCACCACTGACATTTAATAAAGGAGTGGATCTGTACCTGACGGCAAGGAGGGAATATCTCAGGTCAAACCACTGATGCACCTAACTTCTCTGATGGACATATAGACAAGGCATCGAATAGAAGTGATTTGATTATATAATCCGACTTTCTGCGATTTTCCCTTGTTGTTTATAGAAGCACAGCCTCGCCACACTAACTATTGTTGTTGTGATTTCCGTTAACAATGTTGGATTTTAAAGAGTGGAGTTTCTAACCCCACATCAAACCGGTTTTGAATTCAATGTTTTCATCCTACAAGGTTGATTACCCTACAAGACTAGAGTCCATTCTCCAGTTATTTAACCCATAGCTGGGTGAAGGTAAGATGGATTCATTACCAAGAGTATATCCGCGAAAAGTGAACAAAAAGAAATCTGCCGATACCATTTTCTGCACCGATAACCGGTACGATACGACAACCGCATTCTCTCTTCTCTCCCCTTTTGCTCGCTTTGCTCCCATCTCTCCCTTTTGCTCGATTTGCTCCCTCCCTCCCGCTTTCACCTCTCCTCCCACTTTCATCTCTGCCTCTCCCCTTCATCTCTGCCTCTCCCCTTCATCTCTGCCTCTCCCCTTCATCTCTGCCTTCCCCCCGTCTCTCTCTCTCCCCCCGTCTTCTCTCTCTCTCTCACGCCATTCTTCTCCAGTCATGTCTTCATTTGATTACTATCAGCCTCAACAGCTCTGTCCGACCGTGGCGCACAAAATCAACGGTAAAATATTCCCCAACACGTAATCTCATAAAGCATTTGGATATGACCGATCATGTAGGCTACTTTGGGTTTTCAGCTGCCTTTTTACCTTTTTGCCATATATATATATATATGAAAATATGCAGCGTTTTCGGCATATTTAAGGTTATATATATATATATATATATATATATATATATATATATATATATATATAATGTATCCTTGTGGAGGTATGCAGAAAATAGAAAAGAACACATTGGGTGCATAATCCGGGGTTCCTTAGTATTTTTGTTTTTATTTTTAAGAAGACAGTGCTCCATACAGAAGTAGAGCTTATATTATAATAATATTTTTTGTTTAAAAATATGTTTCCTTCGCTACATAAGAGTTCTCATGTTTCAAAAACGAGAGCCGAAATCATCCAAATAATAACGGATAAATAGTAACGGACCGTGCCTAAAAAAAAAAAAAAAAAAAAAAAAAATACACGTAAACCGAGAGATAGCTTATTCCTAAAATTTCGCTTGAAGATGAAACGGGACTAAACACCACAATCCAACTTAATTTTATTAATTATTTGGATGATTTCGGCTCTCGTTTTTGAAACATGAGAACTCTTATGTAGCGAAGGAATCATATTTTTAAACAAAAAATATTATTATAAATATATATATATATATATATATATATATAAAGATAGATTCTTTAACAATTTTTTAAAGCTGGTATGACAGCTGCACCAAGATCGTTAAAAGCGATCTTTTTTTTTTTTTCTTTTTTTTTTTTTTTTTTTAAATAAAGTCAATAAAGAAATAAACACTACTAATGCCATTTAACAGCAACAGAACGATCCATTTTAACCTGCTGTTTTATTTGTTATTGAAGCCATGACGTCATGTCTGGTATAAAAATGACGTCAGTGTTTATTAATTTTTAACTCGTATTTCAATTCAGTTGCTTCCGGTATTTTGTGGCATGGTCGTCATTCTGCTGTATCAAATATTTTCAATGTTGAAACCTTTTAAGTAATAAAAAGAATAGTAATTAGTCTAACAGATTGTCGCCAATATATGCTTTTTATTGTTATTGTTCTTCTATGACAAGATGGCTGTTTTATTTATTTTTTTTACGCTTACAATATGGTTAATTGCTGTGAATTTCTTGTTTTTTTTTTCCTCTTCAAAACAATAACTTGGTGCCTAATAGATAAAACAGACTCCCACTGATCGAAATCCAACCAATTTCTCAGCCTTCCCCACCCAAGTAATTTTGAGGGAAGAATCTCCTGTAGAGTCAAGGTTTCTTAATTATTCTGAAGCCTTTTATTAATCAAAATTGTCGATTTCTCAGCCTCGAGGATATATCGAGCAATTTGCTTATGAATAAATATAATTATTTTGTGACAAGCTAATATTGTCTTTGATGAGCTCACATCAAATGTCAACAAATGGGAAATAGATTTGCTGCCACTGGTGGGGTTTGAACTCTTAACCAGATTGTTTACACGCTTCAAACACGAAGCCGAATGGAGTTGTCATGAAATAATTGTATTTGTTTATGTTGTTTGATGAGGGGAAAATGTCAGGATAATAGGCGGGAAAATAAGGGATCTTTTTTTCCTCTCAAAAAGAAAAAATTAGATTTCTTATTGGGTGAGCGGTTAAGATTTTCTATTTTAATGAGGTGTCAAGGTCAACTTCTAAAATAAGAAAATAAATAAAAATTTTCATTCTATCTTTGATTGTTCTCTCTTTCTCTTTATGCTAATTTCTCTTTCTCTATGCTTTTTTCTCTCTCTTTCCCTATGCTTTTTTCTCTCTCTTTCCCTATGCTTTTTTCTCTCTCTTTCCCTATGCTTTTTTCTCTCTCTTTCCCTATGCTTTTTTCTCTCTCTTTCCCTATGCTTTTTTCTCTCTCTTTCCCTATGCTTTTTTCTCTCTCTTTCCCTATGCTTTTTTCTCTCTCTTTCCCTATGCTTTTTTCTCTCTCTTTCCCTATGCTTTTTTCTCTCTCTTTCCCTATGCTTTTTTCTCTCTCTTTCCCTATGCTTTTTTCTCTCTCTTTCCCTATGCTTTTTTCTCTCTCTTTCCCTATGCTTTTTTCTCTCTCTTTCCCTATGCTTTTTTCTCTCTCTTTCCCTATGCTTTTTTCTCTCTCTCTCTTTCCTTCCTTCTCTCTCTCTCTCTCTCTTTCCTTCCTTCTCTCTCTCTCTCTCTTTCCTTCCTTCTCTCTCTCTCTCTCTTTCCTTCCTTCTCTCTCTCTCTCTCTTTCCTTCCTTCTCTCTCTCTCTCTCTCTCTTTCCTTCCTTCTCTCTCTCTCTCTCTCTCTTTCCTTCCTTCTCTCTCTCTCTCTCTTTCCTTCCTTCTCTCTCTCTCTCTCTCTCTTTCCTTCCTTCTCTCTTTCCTTCTTTCCTTCCTTCTCTCTTTCCTTCTTTCCTTCCTTCTCTCTCTCTCTCTCTCTTTCCTTCCTTCTCTCTCTCTCTCTCTCTTTCCTTCCTTCTCTCTCTCTCTCTCTCTTTCCTTCCTTCTCTCTCTCTCTCTCTCTTTCCTTCCTTCTCTCTCTCTCTTTCCTTCTCTCTTTTTGTCATTATTATGTATTTGTTTTCCGCATTCTCTCCTTTGCCCTTAAGATGTTTTATCTTCCATTTCTATTTGACTATTTTCCTTTCTTTCACTCTCCCTCATTAACGCTCTTTCTCAAATTATTTCTTTTATTTCTCTTTTTCATATCTTTCCGGAACTTTGTGTGTCGGTTACATGTGATTTTTCTCTCTTTTTTTTTCTTCAAACCCCATTCGGTTTATCTTCAAACATTCTGATTACATTACTCCTTTTCCTTTGGTTCAAACTATTCCCCCCCCCCGCTCTCTTATCTTTTTTCTTCTTTTCTCCGTTACTCTCTCCGCGTCGTTTCTTCTCCCCGTTCTCTCTCTCTCTCCTCTCTGCGTCGTTTCTTCTCCCCGTTACTCTCTCTCTCTCCTCTCCGCGTCGTTTCTTCTCCCCGTTACTCTCTCTCTCCTCTCCGCGTCGTTTCTTCTCCCCGTTACTCTCTCTCTCCTCTCCGCGTCGTTTCTTCTCCCCGTTACTCTCTCTCTCCTCTCCGCGTCGTTTCTTCTCCCCGTTACTCTCTCTCTCCCCCGAGTCGTTTCTTCTTCCCGTTACTTTCTCTCTCTCTCCCCCGAGTCGTTTCTTCTTCCCGTTACTTTCTCTCTCTCTCCCCAGAGTCGTTTCTTCTTCCCGTTACTTTCTCTCTCTCTCTCTCCGCGTCGTTTCTTCTCCCCGTTACTCTCTCTCTCCTCTCCGCGTCGTTTCTTCTCCCCGTTACTCTCTCTCTCCTCTCCGCGTCGTTTCTTCTCCCCGTTACTCTTTCTCTCTCCTCTCCGCGTCGTTTCTTCTCCCCGTTACTCTTTCTCTCTCCTCTCCGCGTCGTTTCTTCTCCCCGTTACTCTTTCTCTCTCCTCTCCGCGTCGTTTCTTCTACCCGTTACTCTTTCTCTCTCCTCTCCGCGTCGTTTCTTCTACCCGTTACTCTTTCTCTCTCCTCTCCGCGTCGTTTCTTCTCCCCGTTACTCTTTCTCTCTCCTCTCCGCGTCGTTTCTTCTACCCGTTACTCTTTCTCTCTCCTCTCCGCGTCGTTTCTTCTCCCCGTTACTCTCTCTCTCCTCTCCGCGTAGTTTCTTCTACCCGTTACTCTTTCTCTCTCCTCCCCGTTACTCTTTCTCTCTCCTCCCCGTTACTCTTTCTCTCTCCTCCCCGTTACTCTTTCTCTCTCCTCCCCGTTACTCTCCTCTCGTCGTTTCTTCTCCGCTTCAACTAGCTTACTCTTTAAACCCTCTTATTCCTTTTTTCTTCTCTCCTAGTTTTCTTTCCTTCCAATTTCTTTTGTTTTCATGTTCTCAATTTTCTTTGTCCTTTCATTTTCTCTTTTTTTTTTTTTCTTTATTCTCTGTCTTTTTATGTTCTTTACCTTTTGTCTGTCTTTTACTCTTGTGTTATTTCTTCTTTCGATTTCATTCATTGTTTTTTTTGGGGGGGGGGTTACCTTTTTCGTCTCTTTCCTTTTATTTCTCTTTTTCTATTTCCCTCTTCGATTTTCCTTGTCTCATTTCATTCTTTCTTTTTGTTTCTTTTTTTTTTCCTGCCATTTTCCTTGTTTTGTTCCTTTTTCTCTTTTTCTTCATTCCCTATTCTCCCTTTTTGTACCATTTATATTTTCTTTCTTTCTCTTTCTCTCTTTACGTTTTCATCTTCTTTCTCTCTTTACGTTTTCATCTTCTTTCTCTCTTTACGTTTTCATCTTCTTTCTCTCTTTACGTTTTCATCTTCTTTCTCTCTTTACGTTTTCATCTTCTTTCTCTCTTTACGTTTTCATCTTCTTTCTCTCTTTACGTTTTCATCTTCTTTCTCTCTTTACGTTTTCATCTTCTTTCTCTCTTTACGTTTTCATCTTCTTTCTCTCTTTACGTTTTCATCTTCTTTCTCTCTTTACGTTTTCATCTTCTTTCTCTCTTTACGTTTTCATCTTCTTTCTCTCTTTACGTTTTCATCTTCTTTCTCTCTTTACGTTTTCATCTTCTTTCTCTCTTTACGTTTTCATCTTCTTTCTCTCTTTACGTTTTCATCTTCTTTCTCTCTTTACGTTTTCATCTTCTTTCTCTCTTTACGTTTTCATCTTCTTTCTCTCTTTACGTTTTCATCTTCTTTCTCTCTTTACGTTTTCATCTTCTTTCTCTCTTTACGTTTTCATCTTCTTTCTCTCTTTACGTTTTCATCTTCTCTCTTGATACTTTTTTCTCTCGCTCTCTTTTTCTCTTTGATTCCTTTTTTTTTTTTTTTTTTTTTTTTTGTGAGACTCTTCAAAGAGAACGCAACCACATCAGAATTAAAGCCAGAATAATCGGCATCGAAATACAATAGAAGATTCGTAAGGTGAAGGAAGCCACATCTATGGCCTTGATTAACAAAAAGGGTTTCAAGCGGTATTTTCAAGTATTCGCTTCTTAATATTAACCCATTTTTATTTTGTGTGATTGCCAAAGTAAAATGAGAACAACGCGTAAAAGTCGCTGATGAGATGCTGTGTTTTGTCCATATTGCATTTGGGCTTCTATTGGGAGGGGGTGCTTTATATCTCCTTACAAAACTAAAGGAGAGAATTCAGCCTTCATTTTAATCTCCTTGCCTTGCCAGTAATGATAGAGGATTGACTGATTTTGTATTTTACGGCTTATCAACTTTTTACACGTTATTTAAAGCCAGAAAATATTTTTATACTGTAAGAACTTTTGGGGGTAAGTATTTACTAATACAAGTCCTGCTAATTAACCCATAGCTGACCAGGTGAGTGGAGCGGTTGATCCATACCTTTCAAAGGGATATTTGTGCGTAGGTGAAGATAACGAACCCGTCTGGAATTAGAACTCGGTCCTCTGAGATGTAGATACACACACACACACACACACACAATATATATATATATATATATATATATATATATATAATATGGAAAAGGTTATAGTTGTTCCAGCGAAAGAAAGTGTATATTTTCAAAAGAGAAACCGCAAACGTTTTTGGTTATAATGTGGATCTTTTTAAATATATATACTTTATTTTGCATATTTTTGCTATACGTGTTTCCGGTCTGATGGCCTTCATCAGGCAAAGAGTGGATATTTCCATATATTATTAAAAGGAATTAATTTTCCTTATGCTTGTCGATGTTTAACGATTGTCTTTTTGTGTAGTAGTAATCCAAATGTTTTACTTGGACTCGGTTGCTACTACACAAAAAGGACAATCGATAAGCATCGAAAAACATAAGGAAAATAAATTTCTTTTAATATGTGGAAAAATCCACTTTTTGCCTGATGAAGTTCATGACACCGGAAACCCGTGTAGCAAAAACATGGAAAATGAAGCGTAATATATATTTTAAAAATACACATTATAACCAAAAACGTTTGTGGTTTATCTATTATATATATATATATATATATATATATATATATATATATATATATATATATATATATAGGTCGTTTGGAAACCTTGCGGCATTCGGTGCACCAGGTCTCTGTATTCGTCCCTTCAAAAAGTGTGGATGGTCCTGCACGAGGCCTTCACCACTATAATCAAATCTCATGTGCCGGTGTCGGGCTGTCGGTTTCCTGGAAACTGATCTGCTTGACCCTCATACGTCGAATCTCGATTGAAGAGTCGATCATATATATATATATATATATATATATATATAAGTAGAAAAACTATTTTCGTATGATGCGTTTGGTTCTTTAGTTCTTTCTCGAGTTAAGGTTATGTTTACGTCGATGGAAAAAGTTATATACGCTAAAAAAAACATTTAAGTAATGAAATTGTCTTTGTTTACGCTATTATACGAAACTGAACAGAGATGTATGTTTCGAGAATAGGGAAAAATCTGTATTTAAAAGTACCTTTCGGGCTTTGCTGGACCGTCAGTTTCTCTGTAGCCGAGAGATCAAAGCACATTAGATCTAATGACGGTTTCCCCTAGGGCAATGCAGGTTCCAATCCTGCCGGACAGCACATATTTTTCTAATAAGATTTCTCGAATATTCAGGCCGGTAGACGAAAATAAATATTCTGTTCAATAAATAAACGGAGCGTCTACTCAAATATGGGCATCCGGTAAAAATAACGTTTAAGTAATTTTTGAGACTCAACGAACACTCGTTGCCATTTTTGGGATGTCAACTAATACTCCTTGTCACTTTTGTAATGCTCGTTGTAGTAGAGACTTTGTAATTGCAGATACAACTATAGTAACGCCGTTGAACAATACTGGTGTCAGACGCCTTCGAATATCACTCGAACTAATAGTACTTGCTCGATAATACTTGCTCAAATAGTAACCACCAAATAGTGATCTGAATAGAGAAATAGTATAGTGAATAGAGTAGACAATAGCGTTCGGTATAGCAATAGAGTAGAAATAACGATTAATCTAGACGTCGTGCGACTTCCTATATATGTTTCCTCTATGGTCACGTGATCCCCTTAATTCAATAATGGGATCTTCAAACTCAAGTTTCGGCAGCGACACTTTATTTCTATATAACTAATAAAATAGGTCGGATTAATAAATGAAAAATCTATTTCTGAAAATTACGTTGTTTAATCTTTTTAATTTTAATTTTTTTTTAATGTGTTTCAGTAGATGCTGCTTAGAAGATCGAACTTCAAAAGGAATTATGGAAATATATTTTAAGAGGGCAGCATTTTCATCAAAGAAACTATTAGCACTTCAATAAGTAGCACATTTTACTAATACAAAACTAAACATGTCTATAGTTAAAACATTATTATTAAAACAAAAAACTTTAATGTAAATTATTTTCATTCAAACATATTTGATTGAAATTAGCCAGTTTAATTTTTATTACATTTTCCTGGTTGTATAGAAGTAATTCTGCATCCAAATCAGACTTATATAAATAAACTGTCCAATGTTCATAATGTATTTGTGTCTTCGATCATCACAAGTCATTATCAAGGACTTTAATGTTAACATAATAGAGAAAAGTTTTGATTAAATTCATCCTGGCATTTTTAGAAGCATTTATTAAATGGCATTTAGTTTCTTTTACTTTTTCTCACTTTTGTTATTAAATGTCCTACATTATGATAAAAGATCTGCCAAGAAAGATGAAAAGTTCAAAGAACCTTGACGCAAAATTACTTGGATGATCTAGCGATTAAATCATTTTCGTCTTACTAAATTGCTTTCTCTTTTAATTAAACTATTTTTTTAATCAAAATTATTGTCATTTATTATAGTGAGCGACTAAATCCTTGAGTATGTGGTTTCGTAAAAGATCCCTTTTGTGTTCATATATTTTATTTGAATTCTTCCTTCAAGCTTTAGTTTTTCTCTTTCATTAAGTCTTTCAATATTTTAGAAGTAGTAACAAATTTTCTGTTAAGCTTTTCTGTTTAGACGCTTTGCTTAACAGTTAATCTATTCGCAACTTGCAGTTTCATATGCATTTGCGATCTTCTTCAGCAATTTCACAATACTTAGGCGTAATCCGATGGTAATATTAGCCATTGCCATATAAAGAAATATTCCTGGGTATGATGATAAATTACAACTGGTAGCAAGTGTGTTTTGTTTTACGGCATACCAACGTGAATGGGTTATTTAATGCCCAAGAGATTTTTATTGCTGGTAACATTTTTTCCAGAAATGTATTGTTGGTAATAATTTTCCAAACAAATATTGCTGGTATTAAAACCTATTTTTATACTCTCATAGTGTTTTGATTCATTTTGGTGGGTGGGGGGTAACTATTAGCAATTTAGTAAAACGAAAATGATTTAATCGCTAGATCATCCAAGTAATTTTGCGTCCAGGTACTTTGAACTTTGCATCTTTCTTGACAGATCTTTTATCATAGCTGCGACCCTGACATGTGCTAACGCCCCGGGTCAGGGTGGACCTAGGAACACCAGTAATTAAGAGGTGGTTCTACGCGCCTCAAAATTTCCTAATCAAAGGCTTTACTGTCGGAGGTAGTTTATCGTCTTACCCTGGATGCGGATGTAGTTTATCGTCTTACCCAGGACGACCGGTAGCAAAGCTTCTGATAGGGGGAATGGAGGTTTTGAGGAGCGTGAAACTACCTCTTAATTGCTGTTGTTCCCAGGTTCACCCTGACCCGATATGGTAAACACCTGTTAGGGTCCCAGCTATGGGCAAATGTTGTACCCCCTACCAAACAAAAACAAAACACTATGAAATTATAATTTATAGTAAAGATACCAGCAATATCTATTTATAGAAAAATAACCAACAATACATTTTATCTGTAGCTGAAAATGTAAATTAGTTAAAACCATAAAACTATTTAGATTTCGGCATTAAATAACACATAGCGGTTGATAAGCCGCTAAGAATCAATGAAGCAAATTTATAAGGAAATAATCAGACATTCATTCACAAAGCGAACTCGTCCTGGGCATGACGATAAACTACATCCGGCAGTAAGACCTCTGATCTGGAGGTTTTTGAGGAGCACCTCCTAATTACTCTTGTTCCCAGGTCTACCCTGACCCGGAATGGTAGCACATTAGGATCCCAGCTATGGGTAAATAGTTAACCCCTTCAAACTGAAGTCAAAACATAATGAAAATACGAAATTTTATAGTAAAAATACCAATGATACATATTCATATTAATAAAAATTACCAGCAGTACATTTCTGTAAGCAATAAGTGATAATAGCGTTAAGACATTTCACACCATGACTCATGAGAATAAGTGTAGTATCTGTTCTCATATGTTATGGTAATATTAGCAATTTCCTTCTAAGAAAACATTCAGTATTCATTGACAAAGCCACCACTGCTAGTTTCGGTTGAAATTTACAATTGTTTTTTTTTTTGTTTTTGTTTTCTTAAAACAATTTTTCAGGCAAATGAGTTTCCAGTAACTGTTATTGCTCTCTCCAGTATTGTTGGGAGTTTCCTTCCTAACTATTTGGTTGAAGTTATGTGGAATGTCAGCATTTTGATTATTTCATTATTCTCTCTTCAAGTTAAAGTTTAAAATTTGTTATATTTATGGGAGAGGGTTCATAATATCGGGGATGGCGCGCTTCTATGAAAATTGTTTTTTTAATTTAAAAAAAAAATAGTCTTCGTTATATTTTATTATTATTATTATTATTATTATTGTGGCGTGATCATTTACGTAGAGATAGACATTCCTGCCCTCGGTAAACACAGGCTCTGCTCTCTGCCGAGAAAATGGGTCATTACCCGACTCTCTGTCTAGTATCAGAATGTTTTTAAATGCAATATCAATCGTTATATTGTCTTAATTCCTGTTCTTCTATTGTTCGCTCCCCTAAATGTTTTCTTTTTCTCATATTTTCCTACACTCAGTAACACCTTGAGTTTTAGGGATTTTATTATATATATATATATATATATATATATATAATTCATATCAGGATACTTTATTTCTTGCATTATGTTCACCTGTTTTGATAGCTTGCTTTTTCTATACAGTGGTGTTTCTCCATTACTTAACGTTTTATGATCTTTTATGCACAGTGTACCTTCAGGAACATTGGCAATATTCTCCTGAACTTACTGTCCTTGCTCTAAGCAATGTTTGTCTCCTTACTATGGACCGTCAGTCTTTAATCTGCCACACCTTGACAAGCTCGTCAGGTAGATTACCCGCTAACCTTCACCTCGGCTTCTTACCTTCAGAATCTTCTGTCAGTGTAAAATTCTCCAAGCTTTCTTTCCTGGTCATTTGCCCAGGAAATTTCAGCTATCCCTTTCAAATTTAAAGTATAATAGTTTTTTCTTTTTGTTTCCATATTTCTTAGAACTATCAGCTTGCTCTTTTTATCACATTCTCTCTCTTTCACACGCACACACACACACACACACATATATATATATATATATATATATATATATATATATATATATATATATATATATATAAAACAGAGGATGTCTGTCTGATACCTTTTCATTCAAGATCCATGCAACCGATTTTGACCAAATTTGGCACATTCACTGTACAATGTAAGAGACAGGTTCTTGGTGTAAAAAAAAATCGATAATTTTAAAAAATCAATCGATAAAGCCGATCAAAAATCAATAAATTCAACTTTTTTTCCTCTGATTTCATTCACACTCGGTATGTAGGTTACTTACAACATGATGAGCTCAACGATACCTCATTTTTATTTCTACACCACTGCTTTTAGCAAAAAACCGAAAAACGAAAAATCGATTTCAACACAAATTTTAAACTAAAAACTCCCTCAATTTTCAAGCAATCTAATACAAACTTCACTCAATTGTAGCCAACAATAAGTTGATTGTTTAACAGTCATTTAACCTGATAATTGAGTCTATCCATATCGTGAAAACCCGCGTAAATAGCGAAAAATGGCAATTTTTACTGGTTTCTTTCTTATTTTTCACTGGTTTCTTTCTTATTTTTCACTGGTTTCTTTCTTATTTTTCACTGGTTTCTTTCTTATTTTTCACTGGTTTCTTTCTTATTTTTCACTGATCTTTCAACCAATTTCCATCAAACTTAACACTTGCTTTATAAATGTATCCTCTTTTACATCCCTGCTAGCACACTGACAAATTGAATTTCAAAAACTCCAAAATAATTTTGGTCTAAAGTAGGTCTTCATGTTGCCTGTTTTACCCCTTCATGTCCTCGGATAACTTTGATTGAATAAATACAGACTACCTCTGTTATATTAGTAACTGCATTAATTCAAAATGTTTTTTAATAAAAGTACTTTAAAGTAATTGAAGAAAATAGACTCTGTTAGATCTAAACATGGTGCTGTTTTTGCTCCATTCTAATTGAATGCTTTTTCTGATCAACCAGCTAGGAATGGCTTCTAGTATAGTATTAGGTTGGTGCAAAATAATGACGTAATAATGTCGTTTTTTGACGTTAAAAAATACGTCAGAAAACGACATTATTACGTCATTATTTTTGAACCAACCTAATAATATTTCCCTGCTATAGTGAAAGTGTTTTAGTGATTTTTTTTTCGTGATGCTATGATAGGTTACTTTAAGCATTATATGCAAGAGACAATTTTTTTCCTGCTATTGCCCTGCTGAAATGTAAGGGGTCTAATATTCCTACGTGTCTTTGATGTCGTCAAATATGGCAACTGTCTTTTATTTCTATTTAATAAACCGAACTGACTTTCCGAAAAACTCTCTATTTTATTTAAAACATCCAGAGATAACCCCACCACCAACTGACAATCCTCTCTCTCTCTCAGATAAATACCAATATGTCACGTGAGACTTTGGAAAAATATAGAGAGGAGAGAGATATATTATTTCTATTTGGATCGCTTTAGTGGTACGCGGGTGAGTGGGGTGGCTTTAACCACATTCTTCCCAAATCTTCCCTTTGATCCGAGTCGAATAGGCTATGGATCGAGGCATACATGTCATTTTGGGAGGATTTTCTTTTCTTCGGCCTCTCTCTCTCTCTCTCTGCACCCCACACGCCCAGCTGAGTTGTTCGCATACGTTTGAAAAACGGCCGCATTTGTGTTGATCCTGATTCCTGTGTACTAATATTTTTCCGGGATGAACAACTTGTTTTGCCCTCCCTAAAATTCTGAGGTCAGTGGTAATAACTTTTCTTGAGTGCATAACAAATGTCAAAATAACTTGTTTTAGTGGATTTGGTTCAGTGCATAAATAGAATATTGATTCTTGCTTTCTTTCTTGCTTTATCTTCCCTTTTTTGTTCTCTCTCTTTTTTCACTTTGTCTATCTCTCTCTTTTTTTTCACTTTGTCTATCTCTCTCTTTTTTTCCACTTTGTCTCTCTCTCTCTTTTTTTCCACTTTGTCTCTCTCTCTCTTTTTTTCCACTTTGTCTCTCTCTCTCTTTTTTTCCACTTTGTCTCTCTCTCTCTTTTTTTCCACTTTGTCTCTCTCTCTCTTTTTTTTTTCCACTTTGTCTCTCTCTCTCTTTTTTTTTTCCACTTTGTCTCTCTCTCTCTTTTTTTTTCCACTTTGTCTCTCTCTCTCTCTTTTTTTTTCGACTTTGTCTCTCTCTCTATCTTTATTTTTCCACTTTGTCTCTCTCTCTTTTTTTTTCCACTTTGTCTCTCTCTCTTTTTTTTTCCACTTTGTCTCTCTCTCTCTTTTTTTCCACTTTGTCTCTCTCTCTCTCTTTCCACTTTGTCTCTCTCTCTCTCTCTCTTTTTTCCACTTTGTCTCTCTCTCTCTCTCTCTTTTTTCCACTTTGTCTCTCTCTCTCTCTCTCTTTTTTCCACTTTGTCTCTCTCTCTCTCTTTTTTTCCACTTTGTCTCTCTCTCTCTTTTTCCACTTTGTCTCTCTCTCTTTTTTTCCACTTTGTCTCTCTCTCTGTCTCTCTTTTTTTCCACTTTGTCTCTCTCTCTCTCTCTTTTTTTCCACTTTGTCTCTCTCTCTCTCTCTTTTTTTCCACTTTGTCTCTCTCTCTCTTTTTTTCCACTTTGTCTCTCTCTCTCTTTTTTTCCACTTTGTCTCTCTCTCTCTTTTTTTCCACTTTGTCTCTCTCTCTCTCTCTCTTTTTTTCCACTTTGTCTCTCTCTCTCTTTTTTTCCACTTTGTCTCTCTCTCTCTTTTTTTCCACTTTGTCTCTCTCTCTCTTTTTTTCCACTTTGTCTCTCTCTCTCTTTTTTTCCACTTTGTCTCTCTCTCTCTTTTTTTCCACTTTGTCTCTCTCTCTCTTTTTTTCCACTTTGTCTCTCTCTCTCTCTCTCTTTTTTCACCTTGTCTCTCTCTCTCTCTCTCTTTTTTCACTTTGTCTCTCTCTCTCTTTTTTCACTTTGTCTCTCTCTCTCTTTTTTCACTTTGTCTCTCTCTCTCTCTTTTTTCACTTTGTCTCTCTCTCTCTCTTTTTTCACTTTGTCTCTCTCTCTCTCTTTTCACTTTGTCTCTCTCTCTCTCTTTTCACTTTGTCTCTCTCTCTCTTTTTTCACTTTGTCTCTCTCTCTCTCTCTCTTTTTTCACTTTGTCTCTTTTTTTCACTTTGTCTCTCTCTCTCTCTCTCTCTTCTTTCTTGGTTTCTTAGGACAGCCATATTTATAACAACCGTTGCCTACCAACTTTCACACGTCTACCGTGGAACAATGTGATGCATAGAAGATTTATTTTTATTGTAGATCTTACCCACTTCAGTGCCTTTTTCCCGCTTATTAATCCAAGAACTTTGACTTTTTTTTTACTTAAAAGAATCAATTTACGGCTCTTCAACGTATTTGTATTTCCTAGATTATCCCGTGCCATTACCAAAACTAGAGGAAAATGGAAACATGTATGGGACGTTAAAATACACAAGCGGGAATCTTCGTAAAATTGTTAAAAAAAAATACAGCCTTTCCTTGATAATGACCAGAAATATAGTTCATTGGTTGTTTGATTGGCGCATCAACTTCTTATGGGTCATTTAGTACCGAAAATTAATTTTCTTGGAAGCTTTGAAGTATTAAAAATGTTATTCTGCTTTCACAATTGAATACATGGTAGATGATACTCAGCCTTTGGGAATATATATGTTTGTGTAGACATAATTATTAGAGGCGGTGATATGCGTTTTTTATGTTATAGTTTTGTTGAAGTTATATTTTGGAACGCAGTTTGATTTCCTTAAGAAACTTCTTTTGTGTTGGCCGTTTGGTTAGTGGCATATTAACCTCTATAGGCTATTTCATGTCGAAGTCAAATAATTTGAATGAAATTGTATATCTTCAACAGCAGATAAAATGTATTGCTGGTCATTTTGTTTTAAAAATGTATTGTTGCTAATTTTACCATAAATATGTATTATTGGTAATCTTTTTTTTTTTATATATATAAAATTATATCACTAGTATTTTTATTATAAAAAATTTATTTTTATATTTTCATAGTGTTTTGGTTTGGTTGTTCAGTATTTGCCCATAACTGGGACCCTAAATTAGGATGGCTCTG
>OZ010613.1:42201915-42241915 GCA_963932145.1 Acanthosepion lycidas
TGGCGTCATTTGTTTACATTTGGATACGAATCGAGCAGATACGAATGTATGAGAGACAATGATGGAGAATTGTAGTTTAAAAACAGTAAAATCGACCTTGCTAACCGAAACGCTCCTCTGTGGCTAAATCGGTAAAAGCACGTCAGACTATATGACGGTTCCGTATAGGATACAGGTTCGATTCCTGTCGAAGGACGCATATTTTCTATGAAATTTCTCGGACATTTAGGCCGGTAAATGGTGTTAATACTTTTTATTATAAACAGAGCATTTACTTAAATATCTGTATCTATAAAAAGAATGTATAAACATAAAAAATATCTTAAAATATGTATATCATAAAATCCGTTAAATATATATATATATATATATAATGGGTTTTTATTATACACACACACACACACACACATATATATATATATATATATATATATATATATAATTTCAGAGAGTGAATCGCTAGATTGTACACTGACAGCATTCCATTTAGCACATTTTGCGCTGCCGTAGTCTCCTCCATCACAGAAATATTGTTCATAGTGCAATGGGTTACCGTTTACTTTTGCACCGGGGATGTTGAAGTCACCACGTCCTTCCTCTCAGCCGGATTTGTTTTGTGAAGTTACCTTATTCTAGGCTTTGCCTGGGTAAGACGATAAACTACATCCGATAGCAAGGCCTCTGATCAAGAGGTTTTGAGGAGCGTGGAACCACTTAATTGCTGACCCGGAGTTGTAGTACCTGTTAGGGTCCCGGCTATGGGCAAATAGTTAATCCAAAAAAAAACTGTGGTCAAAACACTATGAAAGTTTAAAAATATATTTTAATGGTAAAAAAGTATTACTAGCAAAATGTCTAGTCGGTTGATATACCGTAAAACAAAACAAACTATCGGCAGGACCCACAAGGCGGTAGTGTGTTTGAATTCAGAGTTTCATTCTCCTAGATTGGTTGCCATCAACTCTGTCCTGCTATTTTCCCCATATCTCGGTGTAGAAGAGATTAAGTATACCTTTCGCCAAGGGTATTAACACGTAAGTGGGTGTAATGAATTTCAATTCAGCTCTCCGGTTCCTCAATCCGAGTCGATAATTATCAATCCACTGTGCCTACCCTACCCAAACTGATTATTGGAAATCCTCATCGTATAATGTTTGATCTTTTAATATTCTTTGCTTTGACAAGGAAGATTATGATGCTGCAAAATATATTTGTTATGCAAAACGAATTCTCTTTTCACGGACTTATTGATGTCTCCATGTATAGAATGTTTTCTGAAGTGTTTAACACTTCCAATGGAACGTCTTTGAGAGGGCCATAATAGTGCTTATTTCTTCGAACAATCGCTACCTGCTTGCTATCCCAATCAACACACGTGAAATCTTCTCCGGCTGTTCCTCTATGCCTTTGGGTGTATTTCCTTTTTGCATCCTTGCAAGAACACCTGCAATGATTTTCTGATGCCACATACATATATATATAACAAGGACTTGTACCCACAGAACTAAAGCCTAGATTTGAACAAAATTTGCGTTGTAGTAGTTATTGGTTCGGACTTCGTGATGTCATTTGCGGCTGCGTGCTATTGGAAATTGCTTGGCGTGCCACGTGTGCCGTAGGTTGCTGACCCTTGGTATAGGCCATAGGTTTGGGTCCACTCTCTGAATTTTAAAAAATCCGCCAAAATTGTAGGTTTCGTGTCTTTTTCTAAACTAATTTAATGGCTCACTCAGACCAGATGTACTTTCTGAAGGGTTTTAATATAAATTCAATAATAATAATAACGCGATTAACCCATTTACTGTGTAAAGTTTCCTTCAAATTTTAGCTCTTTTTGCCTAATCTATCTTTCTGGTTAACGATAATCTTAGGAATGGCAGATTTTAAATTTTAGGTAACCTCTCTCTAAAAAAACTGGATACTATGCACTAATGGGTTTTAGCATCCTAGCTTAGTAGGAATTAATTAAACTAAAGATATTAAATCTAGAGGGTAGCCCCAAACTGTTGGCCTATAGCGTGTGGGTCATATCCTAATTTGGAGTGTAGAGTTCTTCCTGTCTGAAGATGAGTTACATTTCCTACATGTTCTGTTTTTGTTTCCCTTGGATGCAGCTGGCCCAGGTTAATTTTTTTTTCTATTTTCTTTGTTTATATAACTTCATTGATTTCATATATATATATATATATATATATATATATATATATATATATATATATAGGAAAAGGTGTATTTTCACAAGCTTCACCAATGAATTAACAGAAGAAAAAAATATTATTTCAACAAAATCTACATGAGTGATAAAAAAAAACATGATTCAGTGTCAGATGAACGCATGACTTCTACCTTATCGTTTTCGAAATTAGATTTTAATTTTTATTTAAATAAAAATAAATCCAGAGTTGAAATTAGTTCAAATCAAATTTCTAAAATGCCATAGTAAGAAGCAGAAAAACATTCATATGCTTGAAGTAAAACTCGTTTTCTGAGTTTTTTTGTCACAAATGTACATTTTGTTGAAAGACAATTTTGTTTTCGCCAGCCCAATGACAAAACGATTGAAAATATAAGTTTTCCAAATACTTATAGATTTACAACTCTGATTTTTATCAAAACTAGAGTTATATTGTCATCCACAGACTGTTTTGTTGTATCACAGCACATCAGTGCGACTAGACGTCCGATTACCTCTAGTTAGGATCGAAACCCGGCTGAATTGGCGTCAGTCGGAGATTCTACCCCTAAGCCGTTGGGGTAGCCGGCAGGGATTAAGGTGAATTTAAGCGTGTTTATTTTTAGATAAATACGCAGTGACTGAGAGAACTCGATTCGTTTTACCGAGGAGTCTTGTATTATTAGCAGTAATAGTCACTGTTTACAAACTCATGCTTCCTACCCAGAGAGCTCAACTGAAATAAACTTTTCAAGAGCATATGTATTGTCATCCACAGAGAGACTTGCCTCTAGCTAGGATATGGGCAATTGGCTAGGTTAGAACGTTCGCTTTCTGACCATGAGACCCGGGTTCGAATTTCACTAGTCGATTAGTCAGGCTGTTAAAAGGCGATCCTAGCTTGCTGAAAACGATACCACGTGTTGATCGAAACCTTGTGAGTGAAATTGGTTGTGCTTGCAAGTTATCGTTACCGAAGATTTATTCAGACTGTTGATGACGTTAGATAATGCACTCTCAGCATAATTGCACACGTGGTCTCTGTGGGTGTTGAACAAACACAAATGTGCAACGGGGGTCCTCTGATACGAGTGGCTGCGCTATTGCTAGTGTGTGTGTGTATGTGTGTGTGTGTGTGTTTCGTTGAACTTTTGTTTAGTCTTTTTTTTTTTTTTTTTTTGTTATATAATGTACATGTGCTGTCTTTGGACTTAATGAATGTAAATATTGTCCAAAACTGCGCTGGTTCTGAGGGCTTTTGACTCAACTGTTAGCCATTTTCAAGTGTTTTTTTTTTTGTTTTTTTTTTTGTTTTTTTTTAATACTATTATAATAAATGATATGTAAATGGCGATGAAAATTGCAAACAGTTTAACCGAAAGTGCTCGGAACCAATAAAAACTTTTGAAAGAGAAACTGCTACTCGAAAACACAACTATAATATATAATTTCTAATTATAAACGTTATTTTAGTGAGTACTCGTGGCGTATTGCTATCTCTGTTTTTTTTTTTTTTTGTTTTTTTTTATTATTATTATTTTCTTAAACAGAGAAATTGATGACAACTGGTCTAGGTCTATAAGTCATACTAAAGAAAAATATAAAAGTATGCCTCCCCGCAGGAGTTGAACCTATATTTTTAAAAAAAATCCCTTTAAAAATTACTCTTGTATGACATCCAAAGATCACTTGTTGCGTGAAACATAGTGGCGATTTTACAAGAGATTATTTTTTTTTATTTATATGTACACACACACACGTACAATAAGAATGTATAATGGACTCTCCCGACGGGTTCGACGTATGAGGATCTGACAATTTAACCAATTGATTCACTTATGAATTTTGTGCAATAATCTTAACTGGCACATAAGACCCGCAAGTGATTTGCAAAGGAGGCCGCATATGGAGCAAGAGTGAGGATTGTGGGATGAGGTCACTGTTAGATTGGCTGACCTTTTAGATCTTGCTCTAGCTTCTTGAAGACGATTCAGATTAACAGATTGAAAACCATCGAGTCCACTAAAACACGTTGATGTCCACTCTACCCGCTCTAAGGCTAAGTGCTCAAGGGTGTTATGAGGTACATTGACGGCTGACAAGTTGCTCTTCAGCTTGATAAGAACGATCAAATCCGGGTAAACAGACAGAAAACCCACACAAGTGATGTCTTGTGCAGAACCATCTACACTTTTTGGAACGATTGATACACTCGATCGGATAAATAAACGCATAAAGAGGAAGCAGAAATAGACAAGTGTGTGCATATACACATTATATATATAATGTGTGTGTATATATATATATATTTCATTGAAGATGACTGACAAGGTAGTGCGATTAAGATTTTTATTATATTTTTCTTTCATACACCCAAAGAGATTTTTTGTAGGACATAAATCGTATAAGAACTGTCGAAATGATCTTTAGTTCCGAGCGCTTTCAGTTAATCAATTAGCCATTATCAACGATGTTTTTGTTTGTCTTAATATGTATTTCTTAAATGTGAATTAGGAATTAATGAAAGCATTGGACAATTGTATGTATAATGCTTAAACGTTTACCATAGAAATGCACTGGAAATCGGAGGAAGAAATGGATTGCCAGTGATCAGGAATTAATAAAAACGTTATCGACAGAAAACCTTATTACACGCATCATGTAAACGAAGTAATAAAGATTTTGTTATAGAAATGCATTATATTATTGTAATACTTGCAGCCATATTTTTTCTGAATATTAATAATAATAATCGTACTAGTATTTTTAGATGATAATAAATATAATTGTCATAGTATTTTCTCCATAATAATAGTAATTGTAGTATTATTTTCTCGGTGATAGTAATAATTGTACTCGTATTTTCTTGATAATAATGACATAATAATAATAATTGTACTAGTATTTTTTCGATGATAATAGCAATAATAATCGTACTAGTATTTTTAGATGATAATAAATATAATTATAATAGTATTTTCTCCATAATAATTTGAATCCGAGCGCTTTTGCTTAATCAATTAGCCATTATCAAGGATTTTTTTTTGTCTTAATATATAGATTTTTTTTAAGCAATAGAAACGTTTTATTTCTCAAATACACTTAACACTTTGCGGTCGTCTTCATAATTAATAATTAAAGTGTTGAATTCCTATTTTTTTTATTGTTATATTTAATATATCTAATTACATATATAAAAATATAATAAAACGCTTAATCGCAGTGTCTTGTTAGACGTCTTTAATGGAAACTGTAAATTAAGAGGGATTGCTACCCAAATACACAAGTGTGTGTGTGTATATATATATATATATAAATTTACTTTTTATACCCGGATACCCGATTTCTTTTTAAATTTGACAATTTGGATCGTGATTACGATTCCAATGTAATAAATTATAACTATGGAATATTAGTGTTTGAGCCTTTTATATTATCTATCTATATATATATATATATATATATATATATATATATCATAAAAAAAAACAACGGACAAAGTTTATTGGTAGGGAGAATTATTTAAATGGTAATTAGTTGGAGGTGTAATATAAAATCCTTCTGTTTACAAAGAGAAGGCTTTAAAGATAGAATATAGATGGCCTCCAACAAAATATATATATATATTCACACCCTTCACAGGTTTTGAATTCAGAGTTGTCCTTCTCCTAGACCAGTTGCTATCTAAGTTTATGGAACCCAGTCTGCCCTACTATTTACCGAAAGCTGGAAGGAAAAGATTATTCATATTAGCACGAGCCGCTATCCACTACTTCACCGTCTTTTTCTCTCTCTCTCTCTCTCCCTCTATATATATATATATATATATATATATATATATATATATATATATTTTCCTTCTTCGGTTTTTTGAACAGGAGTTTGTTTGTCCCTTGTTTGCTATTTAGAATAGAGTTTCCGGTTCCTTCTCTAAAAATCTTTTGTCTTTCACTTGGGTCAATTGATCAAATAATATACATATACAAATGAAGAGAAAGAACAGATAGATTTCGAGTCCACAGTTCTCTAGTATTTACTTTTCTTTCTTTTTTTAAGTGCTCAATACAACGTAGTACATAATATTTTTTGATGATATTTTTATTAAAAATATTTTACATTCCGACACGGAAATTTATATTTTTCGAGACAATGTTTTTATCTCGTCATCAGACACATATATATAATGTTGTACGAGCAATATAACCCGACTTTGGCCGGGTCTTTCATTACTGGGAATTTTTGCCGTTCAATTGGAGCAGTTTAAGTTTAAAGTCACCCAACCTTAAAAGCAATATTAGTAATAACATTTTGGTGCAACTGAGTCACATCCCCAAATGAGGGTTAACAATTTGAATGGGGAGGTGGCCCTGAAAAGGGAACTGTGTAATAATAAATAATATTATTGTAATAACTTAAACTATTCATTTTCATTATAGTTTTTATGAAAGATATATATCCAAGAACAGAGAGTAAATAGTAAAATGTTGCTGACAGTTATAATGGACAGGAAGTAGTGGAGAGTCGCCAACAATTTGGACTCAAAACCGGCTCTGAAGAATTATCTATCAAACAAAGAAAATTTCATCGAAATCGGACAGAAACTGTGGAAATGCATAAATAACATTCGATCACGCGCATACACATACATTTTGAGAATTATATATATATATATATATTTGAGCAGCAGTCCTGAACTGTATTTATCCATTAACTGAAAATGGATTGTTAACAGTAAATATAATTCATCCTTGGGGATGGCTAAAGGTAACGGCGAAAACGCTTGGAAAAATAAAACATTTGAACTATTTTTGTCTAATTTATCTACGGAAAAGAAAAAATTATGAGATCATATGAGACATTATATAAAAAAAAAAAAAAATTAATTAAAGCACCTTGTCTGTCATAGTTAATGACATTTGGATGAAAAGAGAATTGCTGCCTAAACACACACACACATATTTATATATATATATATATATATATGTCTTTTGACGCACATATTTACACATCTGTAGGTTTTGCTTTCTCATCTCGATCTATTAACACATTTTTACCACAAAATAAAAATCTATACTGCAAACAACTAAAGTTAAGTTTTTTTTAACACCCGCAAACTAGGGCTGAAGCAAGAATCGTCATATTTGCTTGACATCCCCCCCACCCGCCATAAACATATGTAAATACACCCTCTCCCCCCACCACCACACCTTAACGCTTGCCTTTCTGCCTGGAACCGTAGGAAGAATTTCTCTCAGATTAGTTGGTCTTTGGTAGGAGACAAATTTCAGTGCCAACACCATAACTCACGCTCTCTCCATCTCTTTTACGAGCGAGGTAAAAAAAAAAAAAACAATTTTAACGTCTCAACACCCCTTGCTACATTTCTTTAAGATTGGGCGATGAAAGACAGAACCAAGAAAGAAGACAAGAGGAATTGCCAAAAGTACTTAACCATAGAATTTCTTTTTTCCCATGTTGTCGGATTATATAAACACCCTTTTCTCTCTATAAACAGACGCATCTGTCTGTAAACATATACGCAATTCGTTTTTCCTCTACCCCTGTCTAAACAAAAATCTATATCTACCTTTACTTGGCTATATCTGCCCTTATCTCCCTTTCTTTTATATATATATATATATATATATATATATATATATAAAACATCTGTCAGTAAATACAAATGGTCTTGTATAAATATTTATCAGTATCTATTAATTAATCCTCCTCTCTCATCCCCCTTTATATATTCGTCTGCATGTGCGTGCAATATGTGTACACACACACACACATATATATATATATATATATATATATATATAAGTAATGAAAGCTTCTCCGTCAAAAACTCTTGTCAAAATATGACCAAAATACAAATATGGGATTATTTTCCTAAGGGCTTTTGGTTATATGATTAAATCAGATGTTCATCTGGCCGGCCACAATTACTAGTTTCACACGCAGTTTTGGAATAGTCCTTTGTCTTGCTGTGTCATATACATATTCGGAGTTATTTTTTGTGTTATATACACACACACACACGGTGTGTTCCTTTGGATCTGTACGGGCTAGAGTGGAAGCCATGTAATCTGAACTGCGCGCGGCCTATATATACCTTCGCCCTGGTGTGGTCACTCCAGTTTCACCACCAAAAGACTGAATTTGAGCCAGAAATGGTGCTACCTTTATCTTGCGATATAAACAGAAGCGTACTATATATATATATATATATATATATATATATATATATATATATATATATACACTGTAGAAAAAGGAGATCAGTATTTAATGGTAAGTGTAAGTTCTACCCGACAAAATGTTATCGTCATTTTGAGGCATGAGACTGACAACGACCATGCAGTGTTGATTCCTATAAACCAGTCTGTATCTGTAATTCTCCAAATGTGTTTGTGATCGGATCTTGTTTATGCATTTCCAGTTTTCATCCGATTTTGATGAAATTTAATTTTTCTGTTTTTTGTTTGATAGATAATTCTTCAGTGATGGTTCTGAGTCCAAATTGTTAATGGCAATGGCTCTCCACTACTTCCTGTCCATTATAACTCTCAGCAACATTTTACTATTTACTATCTGTTCTTGGATATATATCTTTCATAAAAACTATAATGAAAATGAATAGTTTAAGTTATTACAATAATATTATTTATTATTACACAGTTCCCTTTTTAGGGCCACCTCCCCATTCAAATTGTTAACCCCCATTTGGGGATGTGCCTCAGTTGCACCAAAATGCTGTTACTAATATTGATTTTCTGGTTGGGTGACTTTAAACTTAAACTGCTCCAACTGAACGGCAAAAATTCCCAGTAATGAAACACCCGGCCAAAAACGAGTTATACTGCGTGTGTGTGTGTGTGTATATATATATATATATATATATATATATATATATATATATATATATATACCTATGAAGACGTTTAGGTTTCGGTTACACGAATAGAGGTGTGTGTCAGGAGTATGCAGAACAACAGTAGTCCTGTCGCCATGGTTACGCAAGCTGGGCCTATATATCAGAAGCAGTCTTCCTCGACGTCTGGGCGGAGATTTGAAGTGATCCAGAGAGAATTGGGCGACACTTTCTCCCGTCTTTTAACTTCCGACTCTATTTACCCAGCGTAGATTTCTTCAACTTCATCTACCACGGCTTCTTTCTTTTGTTGTCTTCAGCGTCGACACCGACTTTTTGTTTGAGGAGCGAGTTTTGTGCCTATTACTTCCATTACTATGAATCGTCATCCTTCCTCTCCTCAAAGCTCGACTTACTCTTCCGCTTCTGTTTCTCCCCGCCGCCCTTTTTCAAGTGGCGTATATGTTATCTCAAAACAAGAACATTCACGTGACAAACATCATCTTTAATTCCTAACCCTCATGCGCAGCCAGTGTCCATTGCAATTTCTCGAAAGAGAAAAAAAATAAATAAATAAAATAAACTATGTCATCCGAAAAAAAATAATGGCGATATATTAAACATTACGGAAACAGAATTATTTCTTTCGCCAGACGTGTTATAAGCCTGAAACAAGAACTTGTTATTTACTAAGCTCAATTTTGGCACAAGACCATAAATATGGTGCACCCAGTGAGGATCAAACTCGCTACTTAGTAGATCGCTGAAACTAAACTTCTTAACTATTACCGCACGCAGAGGCGTCCTTAAATGGTATACGAATATACACACACACACACACATATATCTCCAAGTATAGGATTGGTGTATACGGAATAAATTCCAATAACCAACAAATACTATTCTTAAATGAGTGCTCAATACTGAGTAGAGCAAATGTAATCATTTATTAGAAAATTATAACATACATTTGTTATAAAATCTCTACAAAAATAGCCTTTTTTTTTTTTTTTTTTTTTTTTTGTTATAATTTTCGAATAAATTATATTTGCTCTACTCTGTATTGAGCGATCTTTTAAGAATAGTATCTTTTGGTTATTGGAATTTATTCTGTATACACCAATCCGATACTTGGAGATATATATATATATATCTCATTTATTCGAAATTTCTAACATAAAAATGTTATAAAATCACTACAAAAATAGCCATTTTCTTTCAACACTTCTGGTCTTTTCTCAAGTGATGGTGTTGAATGTAGAATAAAGGGTTTTAAAAGGTTCAAATCAATCGAACATCCCTTGCTAGGAGAAATGCTGTTACATAAGCTGGAATGACCAATCAAAATACAAGTATACGAGAATTCAAAAAACTTGACAACGAACTTTGGTTATAATAATTATTTAATGCTTTAATGTTAGGGTTAGACTAAAATAGGATTCATACTAACTAATTAGAATGAATTCTATTTTAGTTTGCATATTTGTGTTTGTTCAACGCCCGTGGTTTATACTGCTATGCTAAGAAGACCGTAGTTAGTTTCTGGGAGAGAGAGCGCGCATCAAATGGTTTGAAGAACGCCAGTACGCTCAAACTCTCGGTCACAATGACTTGTGACTTCGTGCAAACACAACCATAGACGTCTATCCAATGCCACTTACAAGGATTGGGCCAGCTCGTTGTATGCATTTCGTGCACTTTGAGAAAGTGTCGCACGCTGGGATAGAATCCTCTGTTCGATAACATCAAGGTCATCTTCCTGACAAATCGGCGAGTGTGAGAATCGAACCTGGGTCGCATAGCTGGAAATATCTGTAATAAATGGACTTTTCTTTTGGGCATTATTTCTTATTTATAACGTTGTTTTTTAGTGGGTACACGTTTTTGAGTTGCTATCCCCACCTTTTTTTTCCTTTTTAGTTGCTATCCCCACCTTTTTTTTTTATCTTTTTAGTTGCTATCCCCACCTTTTTTTTTATCTTTTTAGTTGCTATCCCCACCTTTTTTTTTATCTTTTTAGTTGCTATCCCCACCTTTTTTTTTTATCTTTTTAGTTGCTATCCCCACCTTTTTTTTTTATCTTTTTAGTTGCTATCCCCACCTTTTTTTTTTATCTTTTTAGTTGCTATCCCCACCTTTTTTTTTATCTTTTTAGTTGCTATCCCCACCTTTTTTTTTTATCTTTTTAGTTGCTATCCCCACCTTTTTTTTTTATCTTTTTAGTTGCTATCCCCACCTTTTTTTTTATCTTTTTAGTTGCTATCCCCCCTTTTTTCTTTTTAGTTGCTATCCACGCCGTTTTTTTTTCTTTTTAGTTGCTGTCCAGTTTTTGTTTTCTTGACCGGTCTAGTCTTTAGTAGTGATTTTCCAAGCGTAGCTTAGATGCAGCACAAGGCCGAAAGTAGAAGCACCCAGTGAGGATCGAACTCGCTACTCAGTCGTAACTGTTCTAGCCAGACAAGCTTGCTAACCATTACACCACCTCGAGGCGTCCCGGTCTAGTCTAGTAAGACTTCTCGATCTAGGCCGACTGACATTAATTTCGCCGTTTAATAAAATAGCAAAAACAGGAATATCAACACCTGTACCCATTATCAATAACGTTTATAATAAGGAGAAATACAGGATAAAAATATAATTTTAAGGTATGCTATATTTATAGATAAAAGTGCTTAGAATCGGAGATAGAGCGTATGTAAATATAAAAGTGGACACTGAAGTCAACACCAAGGTACGACTCTTTCTCATACTTCAACGCCATCTTCAGGCTCAACATTTGATAACTTTGCGATAATATGCGCTTAAAGGTTTTCATCCATATTTCTTTTCAGAATTAGACCTATTTTACAATTCTTTACGGCCATCTTACACTTAAGTAAAATAATAACAATAATAATATTTATTAAGAATTTTTTTACAGGAAATATCAAGGGTTACGGAAATATAGTGACAATTATGTATTTACTTATGTAACAAAAAAAATATAAATTTTGATGCTATATTCAATTTGTTGTTAGGTATTTTTCATTTTCTCCTTTGTTATTGGCAGAATTTTAGAATACTTTGGCTGTAATGCTAAATTTCCCGAGTTGAACAAACTGAAACTATTTCGTCTACACTTTGTTACCACTTTTCTATTGTTGTTTTTAGATTGCTTTTTTCTATTTATTCTGAAATTTACAATGATCTTATTCCATTTCAAAAATAAATCCTGTAAAAAGGAATATTTTAAATTACTATGACAAAAAATAAAATAATTTTGACAAAAAACCTAATGATTTCACTATAATTATGTAACAATAATGTATTGATATTCAGCAGACAAATCTACAATTTGTTATCTCATCTCATTGCTAGGTTACGAACTACAAACCTAAATTGAGTTTGAAATATTGTGTAAGCGGCTTTAACTTTTTGTAAATTACCTGGATATGATATAATGAATAATTTGCAATGAAGAAAGAAATTTTCTGTTTTGTTGAATAATCCCCTCCTCCGTCGAACGTGTCAACTTATTACAACACATTGTTGCTTAGCATACAGTCACCATAATACCTCAGAGTCTCCGTGAAGTCATAGCTAGTCCACATATGTAAAATTTCTCTCTCTAATATATATGTATGTATGTGTGTGTTTCATCAAAGACGACAGGCAAGATACTACGATTAAGCATTTTATATAATTTTTCTTCTGTTCGAACAAGTGTTTTCTTTTCTAGAGATAGTGTTTGTAGAAACTGTCCAACTACACACTGTCCAGAAAAGAAAACACTTGTTCGAACAGAAGAAAAATTATATAAAAAGCTTAACCGTAGTACTTTGTCGTCTTTAATGAAACATGTATAAATGAAAAATTGCTGCATATATATATATATATATATATATATATATATATATCAGTTTGGACACAATTAACAGGCAGCCATTGGAGATCAAATACATTACCCAGCAATACTGGCCAATCAGATTAGCTCAGCCAATTATTATCGAAGTCATAGTGATCAGTGAAACGAGTGTACTAACCCCCGCCCCGGATGTCGTCCATTTGTGGTAGAAAATCATTCTGCCATATTCATTTCGAATAGATTGCCTAATTCAACTCGGGTCTTACCGAAATTTTCTCTATTTAGTGATCAATCTCCTAAGAACTGATTACGAATTTGCTATAAACATGCATTGAATTAATACGGGCCTTAACGATAGAATCGTCACTACCTGAAGATTGCGTGTAAGCGCAGGAAACTAGTAGTAGTGGTCGGTCAATGTACACTGAAATATGATTGAAGAAACGATGAATATTCAAACATTTTGGCGTTGAGCTTTTTTTTTCTATGGTCTGCCTTTTTAGAGTTAGAAATTGCTTACTTTGTGTAGTTACTAATATATAGCGATTTTTCTAAGCGTAGCTTAGATGTGGCACATGGTCGAAAGTATGTGGGCACACAGTGAGGATCGAACTAGCTAATCAGTCGTAATTAATCTAATAAGACAAACATGCTAACCATTACATCACGTTGAAGTGCCCATATGTGGTGGTATGGTGGAGTAATGGATAGCGAAAAAAAATAGAAAGATGACCCGTCACAAAATAGGGTTTTGCTTCAAAGGTTAATAAAGTTTGCTAAGCTAAACCTGGTTTTGCACAGATAGAGGAACGAACATCCTATATCAATCTTTTTTACCCCTTGTGGAATCGTTTACATGTCCCATGAAAACCCTCTGCATAAAACCCCTTATACTATTATTAATTCCTATCTCTATTTTATCATCGTTCACGTAGTAAACATAACATATGAACATTCGTCTTGTACTCGAGTGAGTCACTCAATGATACACGAACTCGCCACGTACAGGTCTTGTTCACTAACCAGTGAAGGCTGTTTCATACTGACGCCATACAAACATCGCCAAATAATTCCCTGTGGTTATTATAATTTTAAATGATATAAGATAGCGAAGTCTTTATTATAATGATCAAGGGTTTTCCAATAATATGACGTACGTGTATAATAAAATTATGAATATAATATTAAACAAAAAAAAATGCATTAACTTATCACTGTTTCCCGTGGGACCCGCAGTGACCTCTTGCGGAATCCTAGGGTTCCGGGTACCACCGGTTGAGAAACACTGCCCTATAACCACCGCTGTTTGTTGAACGAGCTTACTTAACCGTTACTCGACGGCGAAGTGCCATAATAGTTACTTGCCAAGTTTAACTGAGTCACGTCATGAGTCCAGTTATCTATTAGAGTTGAAGTGGCACCACATGTACTGTAGCCGTAGCATCAGTGGGTGTGTCTAAGGCAATATCACTAGAAGGACCTCCTCCTTCCCCAGGATGGTTTTGAACTCGGAATTCTCGTTCTCCTTTCTAGCCTTCTTCTAAGGCTAGAAAGTTCATTCTACTCTGCTATCTCACCCATAGCTAGAGGGGCGTGGGAGAAATGCTGATTCATTTTGTTGAGAACCTCGAGATGAACAACAGGGGTACCAGACCAGATATAGCAACAGCATTCAATGCACGGACGAATGGTAAACGTAGATCTGTAAGATGTACGCTGATGAGGAAAACCTTCTGGCACGGCACAGTGAACCAACTTTCCTTGCAATAGATTTCTTATATTTATTTAGTACTCTTCAGTTATTGCTCACCCGTTTTCACAGTGTGCAAGTATACACTACCCGACCAGGGAACTGACATCACAAACTCATCAACCAAAGCTTTAATTCACTACGACAATTTTCTGTAGTGAACCTGGAGCCTTAAACCTAGCCTCCCTGCTGATTAGACTTGCAAATGCTGCTGCTATTTGTATTTTCTTTGCTAAACATCAGGTAATATTAGCTGAGCTTGGTAATGCTTAGCAAATTCCCAAGTTTGTGACTTTTTAAAAAAAAAGATTTAGTTGACCTCTAGCTGACCTCTCTAAAAATAAATAAATAAGTAAATAAATTACATTTAAACTACAATAAACTTTAACCTCCGTTCATTTGGTCCGGGCACAAGATAATAAAAACACTTTTTTAACATCCCCTGATTATAGCCCTTAACCAAACATGTATTAACTAAGAATTGCTACCTTAGTACATATGTTTACGAATTTGACAAAATTTGAGGTTTGCTACAGGGCAAGGTTTCTGCTGCTGTCTGTACTTAAAAATCGGGTTTTAAGAAAGGAACGTGAGAGATAAAGTGACAAGAATTATTCGAATGGCGAAGGACGAGTTGTTTTCTTAGCCGATGAGAAGTCAGTCGGTGCAGTGTGTGGGTGGAGTGGGAGTCAGGACCCTCCTCTTCCGTCCTCTCTTTTCCTACGTCCGACACTTTCAGTAAGCGTCTTGTCCTTCTTTCCCCGACCCCTTGTCTAACATCCCCACTCACGTCAATCTGCCCGAAACGTCGTATAGATTTTACACACGAGTATTTGATCACGACGCGAACAAATGTAAACAACAAGTAGTCAGGAAAAAAAATTATATAAATAAAGAATTTTTTTTTCTTTTTTTTTTTTTTTACTTTTTTTCTGGTATAATGGCGGGGGTGTACTCGGCGGAAGTGACGTCATCGAGGGTAGCGTGCTTACAGATATGTACTCGCATTCAATAAACACATCGAAAAATACTCATCCGTTTAATCGATCATATAAGTACAAGTTCTCTAATCAGACCTTCGTTTAATCCAACCAAAATTTGATGAAAAAATCTATATTTTATCCTATGTCGTTGTGCATTTGAATCATTAATAGATAAGCAGTTTGCTAGATTTATAAAAAGATCAAATTTATTATCTGGAATTTTATTCGATTGACAATGTAATTTTTGAGTAACATGTCTTTCATCTTACTTGCTTTATTTGGACTTGTAGTAATTAGTAATATTATCCTGAACTTTTATTAGATGAATTATTGTCTGCTTTCATGCATTTTTGACTGTCATATAGCCTGACGTGCCTTAACCTATGTTAACGATCCTCTGTGGCCCAATCGGTTAATATGACGGTTCCGTATAGGATACAGGTTCGATTCCTGTCGGAGGACGAATATTTTCTATGAAAATTTCTCGGACATTCAGGCCGGTAAATACTGGTTATTATAAACAGCATTTACTTAAATATTTGTATCTATAAAAAGAATGTATAAACATAAAAATGTCTTTTTTATATATATATATATATATATATATATATATATATATATATATATATATATATATATATATATATTCTTTTAATTAATAATAAAATTATATTGAGTTAAATTGAATCATTTAAAGGAGTCGATCGAGAATCGATCATAACCCAATTTAACACTGCTACATGCCCTTGCGCAGGTTGATATGGTTGCACTGAGCCACAGCAATCCCCTTTTTCCTACTACTACTTCCTACTACTTCAATCCCAGGACCCACAAATGTGTGACGTCTGGAGATGGAAAGCAGGCCACAGGGGATGCCAGATAGTACTGCTTTCGGGTCCCGCCCTCCGGATTTTCCAGGCTGCTTTGAATTCAAAGTTTTCCTCCTTCTTGACCAGTTGCTGCCGAAGTCTTTCTTATTATTTAACCATAGCTTGGCGGGGGAGATGGATTCATACCTTTCCCAAAGGTATTAATCACGTAAGTGCGTGTAAGGAACTTGGCTGGAATTAAAACTCGGCTCTCCGATTTCTTAAAAACTGAGCCGGAATCCATGACTACATCGTGCCTCCTAATTAGTTCATTAAAATAACCTTTTTTAAGATTATATTAAATGAATAAAGGAAATATGTCAAATGAAAATATTTCTTCGTAACTTTTCTTCCTACGACTTTTTCCTTCCTGAATAAATCATGAATTTTTTTTTTCTTTCATATGATTCTTTTTCCCAGTCAGCCTTGATGTCATATTGGCAGCTTACCTTCAGAGGCTTCTTAATCCGAACTCCTGATGATAGATTTGCAGTAGGGATTTCCTTTTCTGTGAGGTTCTGATGGAATGAAGTCAATTCTAGTGGGGAAAGCAAAGAACTTAGCCCATGAGGGTGAATTAACTAGTCAGGAATATCCTTTAAAGGGGAGAGCCAGATCAAAAAATATCTACTTGTATGGACTGAATACAAGGCTCCGTTTGAAATTCCAAGATGGTTACAACAGCTAACTGAAGAAGGCCAAAGGATTGAGGATTGAAACGTTTTGACGCACAAAACAAGTCAATTTCTACTATAATAATGAAAACTATAAGTAGCCATAAAAATTTCGCGGTTTTTCTATTTGAATCTTCTGATGAAATCACAATTCTTAATTTACTGATAGTATAAGCACCTTACGATTTCTGCGACTATAAACACATAATCAACGAAATTCACTTATTCCATTGTTAAATAGTTGAGCTTAACAATTTTAACAAAATATTGTAATAACAAGTCTGACTATGAATACAGGTTATTTGAAAAGTAAGAGGGTACAAATGAAAAGATTAACAAGGTTTTCTATTTCAAAGAAGCAGTCGCTAAATATGAATATGGAATCGCCTCCTCTTTTTCATACGCTTTCTTTATCCGTTCGTTCTTTTCCCTCTCTCTTTCCCCTTCCACCCACTCTTTTTCCCCTCTCGCTCTCTCTCTCTATTTCTTCTCTCTCTCTATTTCCCCTTTCCTCTCCCTCTGCCCTCATCTTTTTCTTTCTCTCCTCATCTTTTTCTTTTTCTCTCCTCATCTTTTTTCTCTCTCTCCCATCTTTTTTTCTCTCTCTCTCTCCCCATCTTTTTTCTCTCTCTCTCTCTCCCCATCTTTATTTTCTCTCTCTCTCTCTCCCCATCTTTATTTTCTCTCTCTCTCTCCCCATCTTTATTTTCTCTCTCTCTCTCCCCATCTTTATTTTCTCTCTCTCTCTCCCCATCTTTATTTTCTCTCTCTCTCTCCCCATCTTTATTTTCTCTCTCTCTCTCCCCATCTTTATTTTCTCTCTCTCTCTCCCCATCTTTATTTTCTCTCTCTCTCTCCCCATCTTTATTTTCTCTCTCTCTCTCCCCATCTTTATTTTCTCTCTCTCTCCCCATCTTTATTTTCTCTCTCTCTCTCCCCATCTTTATTTTCTCTCTCTCTCTCCCCATCTTTATTTTCTCTCTCTCTCTCCCCATCTTTATTTTCTCTCTCTCTCTCCCCATCTTTATTTTCTCTCTCTCTCTCCCCATCTTTATTTTCTCTCTCTCTCTCTCCCCATCTTTATTTTCTCTCTCTCTCTCCCCATCTTTATTTTCTCTCTCTCTCTCCCCATCTTTATTTTCTCTCTCTCTCTCCCCATCTTTATTTTCTCTCTCTCTCTCCCCATCTTTATTTTCTCTCTCTCTCTCCCCATCTTTATTTTCTCTCTCTCTCTCCCCATCTTTATTTTCTCTCTCTCTCTCCCCATCTTTATTTTCTCTCTCTCTCTCCCCATCTTTATTTTCTCTCTCTCTCTCCCCATCTTTATTTTCTCTCTCTCTCTCCCCATCTTTATTTTCTCTCTCTCTCTCCCCATCTTTATTTTCTCTCTCTCTCTCCCCATCTTTATTTTCTCTCTCTCTCTCCCCATCTTTATTTTCTCTCTCTCTCTCCCCATCTTTATTTTCTCTCTCTCTCTCCCCATCTTTATTTTCTCTCTCTCTCTCCCCATCTTTATTTTCTCTCTCTCTCTCCCCATCTTTATTTTCTCTCTCTCTCTCCCCATCTTTATTTTCTCTCTCTCTCTCCCCATCTTTATTTTCTCTCTCTCTCTCCCCATCTTTATTTTCTCTCTCTCTCTCCCCATCTTTATTTTCTCTCTCTCTCTCCCCATCTTTATTTTCTCTCTCTCTCTCCCCATCTTTATTTTCTCTCTCTCTCTCCCCATCTTTATTTTCTCTCTCTCTCTCCCCATCTTTATTTTCTCTCTCTCTCTCCCCATCTTTATTTTCTCTCTCTCTCTCCCCATCTTTATTTTCTCTCTCTCTCTCCCCATCTTTATTTTCTCTCTCTCTCTCCCCATCTTTATTTTCTCTCTCTCTCTCCCCATCTTTATTTTCTCTCTCTCTCTCCCCATCTTTATTTTCTCTCTCTCTCTCCCCATCTTTATTTTCTCTCTCTCTCTCCCCATCTTTATTTTCTCTCTCTCTCTCCCCATCTTTATTTTCTCTCTCTCTCTCCCCATCTTTATTTTCTCTCTCTCTCTCCCCATCTTTATTTTCTCTCTCTCTCTCCCCATCTTTATTTTCTCTCTCTCTCTCCCCATCTTTATTTTCTCTCTCTCTCTCCCCATCTTTATTTTCTCTCTCTCTCTCCCCATCTTTATTTTCTCTCTCTCTCTCCCCATCTTTATTTTCTCTCTCTCTCTCCCCATCTTTATTTTCTCTCTCTCTCCCTCCTTTGTTTCCTTTTTCACTCTCCTTTTTTATGCTTTCTCCTCTTCATTGAAAGCAAACATCTTATCTTTCTTTACAATCAAAACGGAATGATCCATTATTTATTTGAGTTAATGTCAGGACGTAACTTACATAATAACTAACGGTCCAAGCTGAATTATAATCTGTTATATATATATATATATATATATATATATATATATATATATATATATATATATATATATATATATATAAAATGTTTTCTTTTCTTTTTTTTTATTTTGTGGAAAGTCTTGCGCAAACTCCAGATCCTGTAGCCCAACAGATGAAATCTCATGGTGCAACCAAGATGACGTCATTAGTCCGAATAGATTAACGTATAAGAATAGCAAGTGAAAAGCCTCTAGCCGAACCAATGAAGCCGTCTTATTTCTAATTCATTTTCTCGTTAGAAGTTCAATTCTTACCGAAGTCTAAAAAAATGGGAAAGTTTATAGAGGCAAACCGACAAATTCATAAGAGAAAAACATCTATCATTCTATTTTTTTTCTTTTCTTTTCCTTTTTTAAATGTCGGAAGAAGGTGGAGCTTTTTAAAAGGAAGATATTTTGCTTGCAAACACACAGGGATGGAAAGGAAGGTTTGTTCCGACGTCGGTGGTGTTGGTAATCAACATGTTAATCTAAAAAACAAGGTTCTACTGGGCGGAGACGACGGGCGGGAAAAATTTGTGTGAAGCAGACGACATGCGGCTCTCTGAAAATAAACTGAACACGTCCCGAAGGGGAAAGAGAGAAAAGGCAGCGATTCGTAAAAAGAACAGTGAGTGAGAGAGAGGAAATTGCAGATGCAAAGATTGTGTGTCTGTCTGTTTGTGCAGAAATAATCGTGTAATTTATTTACACCAGGAGTAAAACTTGTGAACTTAGAAATTTACACAAACGCAAATTATATATCTAGATATGCATTTCGGAAATCATCGTTTATGGGTTGGGCCTCTTCAGGATGTGGATAATCAAGAGTCTCCACGACTTCCTGTTCTATGCATCTCTAAGCAACATCTGACCCTCTATCATCCCTCGTCGTGTCTACTCTGCCCTCCATTCACACAAACTTGCTCGCTGTTTGCCTCTATCCCGCCTTCCCTCAGTACACCTTGCGAATATTACATTTTCCAAGCCGCCTTTCCTCATAATGTATCCTAGAAATTTCAAGTCTTTTTTTTTTAAGAATGTCTTTTTAGCTCTTATTTTCTTTAGAACATTGCTCACCTGTTCAGTCAATGGTGTTGCTCCTGGTATTAGGTTGGTGCAAAAATAATGACGTAATAATGTCGTTTTTTGACGTATTTTTAACGACAAAAAACGATATTATTCCGTCATTATTTTTGCACCAACCTAATATTTGCTTACATGTTCAGTCAGTGGTATTGCTCATGGTATTCTCATGGTATTTGCTCGCATATTCAGTCGGTGGCATTGCTCATGGTATAATACAGGCGGTTAGATTTAATACATGCTTATTCGCAGTAAACATACAGCGTGCGGCTGAAATACCGCCCCCACATAATGGTAAGACATTTGTGGCAATGGCGTCTACATTTCTCTAATGTCTTGCTATTATGTGGGAGGTATTTCCGCCGCACCCTGTAGTATATTTAGGTGGTAATCCTTGGTTTAAACATTTTCTACGAAAAAAGAGAATGGCGAGTTTCTCCTACGAGTCGAATTACTTCCTATAGATAGCATTCATTTCCGGCCCTCTACGGAAAGTGGGACACTGAGATACGAAGACGTATTAGGATGGCGAAATAGGCTTTCCAAAAGCTAAGCAGAGTATTACGTGACAGGAAAATTTCGTTGGAAACAAAGAAAAAAACTCTATATGGACAATCTCCTCAAAGATGAAGAGACTCAAATCAACAGAAATGTGGTTATACAGAAGTTATGCTAAGGATACCATGGATCGAACATGGGAGCAACGACGAGGTTTTGGAGAGAATGGAAACAACAAGGAACCTTATATTTAACATTAGGAAGAGGCAGATGAAATTTCTGGGACACGTAATGAGAAAGGAGGGTTTGGAAAATCTGATACTCAAACGACAGATAGAGGGGAAAGAGGTACAGGAGAAAGCAACGCGTGAGATTCTTAATAGGGTGGAGCAAGTGGATGGCAGGAGAGGATTTGGGACAACAAACAAAAAGAAAAAAACTTATTAAGAGCTATAAGGGACAGGAGGAGGTGGAGGGCCATGATCGCCTACTCCTTGAAGGAACACAGCACATAAAAGAAGTTTCCCAAAATATTTCTGATGAATCTAAGGGAAGCATGTTAAATTTTACGTAGATTTTCTTAATTGTATCTTATGTAATTCTGTCTCTGTCAAGTTTCATTGAATATCACACACACACACACACACACACATATATATATATATAGGCAGCATATTTTCATTCAAACAGGTTTGGTTAAATAATTTAGACGCATTATGTCTATTTAGTTTTAATCCTTTCGAGTCCACAAATTAATTTCTTTGTGGGCGTAGAAAATTGATTAAGAAAAATACCAATTTTTTTTTTTTTTTTTTTTTTTTTCAAATAATTTTTATCTTCCCAAATATTTTTTCACTGTTCTACTGCGTTTTACAGCGTTCTTGAATTTAACCCTGAAACGCTGTAATATATATATATATAATATATATATATATATATATATAATATATATATATATATATATATATATAATATATATTATATTATATTATATTTTATATATATTATATTATATATATTATATATATATTATATATAATATATATTATATATATATATAATTTACGGGTCTACGTGTATACATCTACAAACAATTTAAACCCCCTGAAGATGGTCCCAGATGGGATTGAATGTAATTGGAAAATAAAAATTATGCAGGATGAACCTTACTGTAAAATAAATAAATATTTTCTTTAAAATGCTGAAATCTTTTGCATCAATCAAATATGATGCACACTGTAAAAGGCCTGTGGGCCACTCGAGGTAGAGGATTACGTTAAAGGGAAGACAACAGTTGAATCTAGATTTGAACAAGTAAAAATGCGGCGCAGGATCAGAAACAAAAGTAATGGTAAATATTTCCGTGACTGGGCCAGGAATTATAAATTTATATAAAGAAAAGATTTTGTCAAAAATTCTGGTACCTTCTGCCTCATTCTATCTCCTATACATGTGATATATAATGTAGGCATTCTGCTTCCATATTTTTTTTCCGACATCAACGTGCACTGATCAAGTTGTTGGTGTCTTGAATTGGACGCGATGACGAATTGGGGGTTTTGAGGAGACTAGGGATAATTCTGGGAGCTATCATCTTGGGGCAGAAAAATTGTGATAGGGAGATTAAATTTAATTTTATAATTAAATTTAAAATTTTAGTTTCTCTTTTGAAAGATGTTAATTCCTGAGGAGCAATGGAATCGTATTTTTAAAATACAAAATAATTATATCATACTCGACTGTTTTGTATCGGGCACTGTTTTTAAAAAAAGTTACTAAGAACATCGGATTATAAATCTTACTGTTCTTTCTCATTATTTTAATATCTGGGGGAGATTGTTCTTCATTTTTGGCGGGGTGAAGATTGTTCTCTATTTTTGGTGGGGTGAAGATTGTTCTACATTTTTGGTGGCGGGAGATTGTTCTACATTTTGGTCGTTACCTGACGGTAATGTCTGTGATCACGGTCGTTACCGGACGGTAATGTCTGTGAACATCGTTTAAAACGCAATAGACGAGGCGAAGGAAGTTCATATTTCAGTTGCGACTGATTTCACTGTCATTCCCTCGGGAAAGTCATGAATAAACTTTACCCTGACATGTTGCATCATCAGGCAATTTGACAAATCACCTCGCAGAAGAGAGAGGGTGAATAATTTCGTAGGCCATTCTGCCATAGATGACTGATTTGCCCAAACAGCAGCGCTAGCGAAAGATTATTTTGCCCCCATTGTCACCCTTGACTATAGTAGAAGCTAAGTACACGTCTGTTCAGGAATTAGACGATGAGGGATCTCCACACGTTCCTTTTATTTCTGAATAAACGTGAGTCACTTGCCTAATGTGCTTAGATGGCGGAACAAGGATTGATTGATTCATCCATTCATTTTTACGGTTTATCACCTCATTGCAGATTCTTCAAAGCCGGAAAAAAATTTTTTCTTCAAAATTTCAAGGTACACTTGTAGAATAACTAAAACTCTGGAGTGCACTTCCAATTTTAATAGGGGAAAATTAGTCATTAAATTTGAAAATAGGAAAATAATAAAGAAGTCTCCTAAAATAAACATTTATTTTAAAGACATTACATTGTATATTTAAGTATTCTGATGTAAAAACAGTGCTTTTTGAATGATAGGCCTTATGTTGTATGCCTTGAGGAAAGCAAAGAGGAACGGTTTATCACTTCCTCATTAAAGATTAAGGAATTTAACACCCAATTTAAAATATCAAATGACAAAGATTTAAACATGGAAACCATGTGCTTAATGTCTTCAGCTTTTTTACAAATAAAGATTTTTTTAAATATAAATTCATAAATGGCTCTTCTCTTAAATGAGGTGCACTTTGCTACCTTTCAGGGTGCATCAGTGTGCTCGGGTGTACCGGTTGAGAAACGCTGACAGATGTTAGAGATTCGTAATGTTTCGGCTTCAAATGACTTTCTCTAACTTTTTTCCTACCCAAAATCGAAGACTTTTCCCTGCTCAACCAAAGCGTACCTTATGACTTTTCTTTAAAGGCCTTCTTCCTTTCTCTCATGTTTATGATAGGATTCACTGTTTTCATTGTTTTAGTAAAGAAGGATTTTGTTTAAGGAGAGCATATATCAATGGGTTAAGCGATTTCGAAAAATAAAAGTAGGAGAGATTTGTCTTGGTTGTGACACACAGAGATTAAAATATCCTATGTCAATATGGCGACCCTGGTTGTCCCTCCTCCATGTTTTATTTCCTTAATTTTTTTACAGTCGTTTTGAATGCAACAAATTTGCTAATGAAATTGCCAATATATCCATGTTTGCTAAAATGGCTGCGACGTCTAATCTCTTAATTCCTTTAGTCAAGGTTTACAGGACTTGTTCTTGCTACACACACACACATACATATATATATATATATATATATATATATATATATATATATATATATTTATTATTTTCTATTTTAAAAAATGGTTCCATCGCTACACAGGAATTACCATGTTTCAAAACAGAAACTAAAATTTTCAATTTAATTATAAAATTAAATTTTAAATCCATAGCTCCGTTATATTATGCTCTACTGTTTTGTATCAAGCACTGTTTTTTGGGGTTTTTTTAAAAAAATAATTACTAAGAACACCGGATTGTAAATCTTACTGTTTTTTCTCGTATATATATATATATATATATATATACACACACACACACGTATTGTTTTTTTTTGGGGGGGGTATAGAACCAGATTATAATTTCTCTTCTTCAATCCCCATGTTTCGGTGACCTTAAAAATAATACTGTGTGAGTGAGAGAGAGAAGAAATAGGAGGTTTAGTAAGATAATAGCAAGGTGATTTGATGCTGTCTCGTTCAAATTTAATCTCCTGCAATGATAACTTCTTTGAACTGAAAACGTTAACTTCGCTGTTCGAACGAGAACCGGTGTTTCAAAGTGATACGACCGTAAGCTGATCGAGTCTGATTCTGACGATTAGATATTACAGCACTCAGACTAAACACGTAATTCAATAGAATCGCCTGATTTTTGTTCATTAGAAGGTAGTAAGGGAAAGCGAGAAGAAAGGACTATTCATCTATTTGAAGAACACAGAATATATGGTTGTCAGCAAAAGGAACAGCCCAAAGTGCGAACTTCGAATTGGAGACACTAGATAACTGACAACTGACATCCATTAAACATGGCACGTGGAACTAGAACAGTCTACCTCAAGTGAGCGAAATAAATGGTTGAGTTCGACATTCTAACCACCTGAAGAAGGCCAGAGCGTACAACGGCCGAAACGTCGTAATAAATATGGCGACAAAGATGAGGACAATAGTCCAAATAATGTAAATAGTGTAAATCAAACAAGTAGAAAGATTTAAATATATGGGAAGTGTTTTAATAGAGGACAGAAAACGTGACTCGGAAATCTGAAGGTGCATTGGAATAGTGAAAGAGGCCTTCGAAAAGCTAAGCAAAGTATTAAAAAACAGGAAAATTTCGTTAGAAACAAAGAGTACTGGAGAATCTCGTCTCAGATGAGGAAGAGACTTAAGACAACAGAAATATGAGCAAGGACGACGTTTTAGAGAAAATGGGAACAAAAATGGCATTTATACTTAGAATCGGAAAAAAACAGTTGAAGTTTCTGGACGTGAAATGAAAGAAAGAGGGTTTAGAAAATTTGATACTCACAGGACAAATTGAAGGCAAGACAAACAGACAAACAGCGCATAAGCCACCTAACGATGTGGTGTAAATGGTTGGAAGAACAGCAATTAGAAGAGATAACAAAAAAATAAAATTTATTTAGCTCGAAAGGACAGGAAATTGTGGAGGGCCATGATCTCCAACGTCCTGAAAGGTCACGGCAGAAAAAGAAACAGCTTGTGGAAATGGTTGGCAGAACAGGGATGAGGAGAGATAACAAAAAGATAAAATTTATCAATAACTCCAAAGGACAGGAAATTGTGGAGAGCCATGATCTCCAATGTCCTGAAGAGTCACGGCAGAAAAAGAACGAGCTTGTGTAAAGGAATGGCAGAACAGTGATTAGGTGAGATAACAAAACATAAAAATACAAGAAGCTACAAAGGAGAGAAAATTTTGAAGAGTTCTGATCACCCATGTCCTGAAGGGACACGGCACGTAAAAGCAGCAGCTTTTTATTCCGCGGAATTACTGTGCGTTCGTTCTTCCATTCTTTTATTCCTCTATTCTATTATTCCTCTTTTCTATTATAACCTCTATTCTGTAGTTGTTTTTTTCATCTGTACTTGTTATTCTATTCGACGCCCAATTCTTGCCAGTTCATGTCGACAACGATATCGTTACTGCCGTGCTTTCCATCACAAACAATTGTAACTCGAAGACTTGATTATTATTGTCGTTGCTTGGGGGTCTGCCAACACAAACACACCATTGTTGAGACCACCCTCTCAGAAAGTACCTTATGTACTCGTGTACAAGTCGATTTTAATTATATATTTACTTGACGTCTTAATGGATTTAAGTAATAGGAGTCGCTGAAATTTATGCGACTCAAAACTATCATTTAATTGTGTTTGAGTTTGTTGCGTCTTCATGGTGATTTTTTTCTTTTTTATTCGAGTTCAAATCAGAATTCAAACACTTTTTAAAAAACACCTTTCTAAATGAAATGCAACTATTATTTTCTTGTTTTTTCTTTTTTTATTGATCTTGTGCCAGACTAGGCGAAATTAAGTCGGTACCAAAATTTAGATGTGTACTATTTGTCAGTCAGTTATGTGCCATGCGTGATACACGCTTAGGCGATCATGTATCTTTTGACGAGGCAGATTGTTTTCCCGCGGTAGGTTTCAATTTCTTTCTGCGGTAGACCATTTGCTATCGAAGTCTATAGAACCCAGTCTGTCCTGCTATTTAGCTTGAGGATTCATACCTTTCCCAAGGGTCTTAGCACGTAAGTGAATATAATGGATTCAACTGGAATTCGAACTCGGCTCTCCGATTTCTCAATCCGAGCCGCTACCCATTATTCCTCCGTGCCTCCTCGTGTACTAGTTACTATCCAAATATTCGGTAACTATGAGTAGGAAAAAGAAATAGCTGATCTTAAAACCTAGTTTTCACTGTCTCCTTCGAAGTTGGCATTTTTGTAACTAACCTTGTTTAACAATAAAAATCAGTGAATTTTGTGGTCATATCTCGAGTAGCTTTGGGTAATTCAAATTTTATTGCTCTGTTTCTTAATATTGAGCACTTTATTTAAAAATTCCGCTTCTCTTTAATCTTAAATTCCAGTGCTTAACAAGCCGACGTATTTTACAAGGTGTTAACAGTCTGTGTTTTTATTTATACATAAACCTATTAAATGTCTCATCGTTAGGAATGTGGGCAGTGATTGCTTTCTATGGATTTCTTTTCTGTAGATCCCTTCCCATCGTATTCCATTTATAAGATGTAAATTCCACTGGTGCAGCTTCTTCTTACAAACCGCTCCTCTGTGGGAACCGACTCCCAAGAGGATGCTTTCCCGATCAATATAATCTTAACTTTTTCAACTCTAGGATTAATCGTTATCATCCTCACATATCCGCATAATCTGTGCCTTTTTACTATGTAAACCTTTATCTCGAGTGGCTCCCGAGCCTTGTAAAGGGATGAACATCACTGTAAAATATATATATATATATAATATATATATATATATATATATATATATATGAAAGTGGCTATGCAAGTGGCTGAAAGCGCTTGGGACAATGGACGGTATGGGCAATTTTTGTACTCGCACTCGCTCACTCCCGCCAAACGGAAAAATGTAAGGTTGCAGGAAAAAACTAAATTAATAAAATTTTCCTTGTCTGTCATATTTAATGAAAGACGTTTAATAAAAGAAAGGTTGTTGCCCAAATATATATTGACGAATTGTAAAAGGTTTTTGAAAAACGTTTCATCTGTTAGGATTTCATCGGACAGATGAAACGCGTCACAAAAACTTTATCCAGTTCCATACATCTGTTCTTTCAAAACTGTTCTTGATATATAAAAAAAAAAAAATTATATATCGTTATTCTATCTATCTATCTATATATATATATATATATATATATATATACTTTGTGAGGATATTACATTAAAAACATTTTTGATGTGATATCCTAAAATAAAGGATATTGATATAATTGTGTATTGATCCTTCTTTGAAATTGAATGTTACGAACGTCGGAATTGGTCTCGATTCGTTCTCATTTTACATACATATATATATATATATATATATATATATATATATATATAAATTCTCAAGAGGATAGAATCCAGGTGGAACGCAATGTCCAGGACAGAGTAAGAATATAATAAAAAAAAAGGCTCAAAGACTAATATTCCATGATTATAATTCATTACATTGGAATCGGAATCACGATCCAATTCATCAGACTTACAAATTTGTAGGTAATTTGGAGGTCTGATGAATTGGATCCTGATTACGATTCCAATGTAATGAATTATAACCATGGAATATTAGTCTTTGAGCCTTTTTTATTATATATTCTCTCTCTCTCTCTCTCTCTCCACCCCCCCCCCCCGTTGGGAAAGTCACTGGAGTCGTTTCTCGGTTTTGAATTCAAAGTTGTCTCTTAGACTAGTTAACACTCAAATCTAGGTAGATAGCTCGGGTTACCCTCCTATTTAACTTGAAGGTAGATTCATATATTTCCTAAGGGTATTTGAGCGAAAGTGAATGCAACTGACGAGTTCAGAATTTGAACTCGGCTCCCCGATCTTGTTTTCTGCACCAATAATAGTTACGTTACGACAGTTGTGATTTTATTTATTTTTTTTTTTTTTTTTTCGTTCTTTTTATTCGTTTCCTTTTTTTTTTTTTTTTTTTTTTTTTTTTTTTTTAAAAAGATATGCAGAAGGGCTTGGTTAGAAAATGAGTATTTCCTTTGAGGGCCTGAAATTCATGTGTAAATCGAAATTATTATAACATTTACTAGAAGTCCAACTAGGTGAAAATATTTGTCCACACCTTGCTAATAAATATTAGGTTTCTTTTTTTTTTCTATTCTTGTCTATCATTCTCACAGCACGATCTTGATGAAATAAATACGTTTCTCCCGTATCGTGGTGAGATCGAAAAATCTTGTTTACTTAAAAACTGTCATCCGCTTGTTTTTCATGGCACCTCCGTCGAGGTATTTCTGCTTTGTTGGAGTTGCGTGCTTCGCCTTTGTCTTTTGTTAGGTTTTAATCATTAATCTCTGTGAATAATATTTAAATAAATTCGCACAAACATGAAGGACATCTATTTCAAATAGATGTCAAAAGTATGTTCTGGAAAAGCCAGGTCGATATTTATATATTATAAGAAAGAACAATTTCTTTTCCACAAGCATACGGCTTGATCCATTTCCTATATATATATATATATATATATATATATATATATATATATATATATATATATATATATATATATATAATAGGGGCATTCGAAGGTACTTGGGAAGAAAATATAAAATAAACACAAATATGAATTTTGGTAAATTTACCGACAACACAAAACAACTAATTCGGAAATTTTAAAAATTAAATTAAAAAAAGTTGATAGAGAGAACTTGTCCATATTATCTAACCAAATGCACACACAAACATATAGTGATTTTCTCAGCCCGGCTTTGATGTGGCACAAGGCCGAAAGTATGGAGCACCCAGTGAGGATTGAGGATTCAGTCGTAATTGATCTAGCAAGACCAGCTTTCTGATCATTACACCACGTCGAGGTGCCCTCATACACAAACATATATATATATATATATATATATATATATATATATATATATAGTGTATTTAGGCGGCAGTCCTCTTATATATTAAAGACGACAATTAAGCTTTTTATTTAATTTTTCTTGTATTCGAATAAGTATTTTCTTTTCTGGACACAGGGTGTATAGAAACTGTCGAAATGTTCTGTAATTCCGAGCGCTTACGTTTAGCCATTATCAATGACGATTTTATATTTACTTTTTAACTGAATCTATGGGTTGTGTGTATGTATCTAGAGTTATAGGAATGTTTTATCTTCCGGACAGTCAGCACAATGTGGCCGTGTTCGTAGCTAATATTAACTACGAATACGGCCACAATGTGCTAAAAACAGTGAAAATGTTCTAAAGAGCCATCAAAGATGTTTTTTAATTAATTGAGTGAGTGTATATATATATATATATATATATATATATATATATATATATATATATATATATATATATAGGGATGGGAATTTTTGAAATTTCCGAATAGGGTCAATAGGTTCTGGCCGTGTTCATTGTTTATATTGAGAGTTAGCATCATCTTCTTTTGTTATTAATGCTGCCATTATTTTAACCTTATTTTTGGATGTGGATGGGGCTATTATGGCTGTATTTTCCACAACTATGTTGCGAACAGTATGGCAAGCCTCTGTGTGTGTTTAAACGGATCCTAATGGCGCTATGACTTGACAAATATGTAAACAAAAGGTAAACTTATCGTAGCCGACGTGTTTCGACCTCTGACGGACTTTATCAAGGCAAATGTAAGGATTTTATTTCGCAATAAATATTTATACACAGAAATAAAAATATCTATAGTATTTCAAAGTTTTTAAATTTAAGAACGCGCATAAATATACTCCAGGTTAAGAGAAAGTCAAGATAAAATATGGAAGATGTTAAGTGATATAATTTAATGTCTAATAAACGAAAGTGAGTACATTTTTGTTATTGTTGATTTTTCTTTTTTTTGATTTTTCTTTTTTCTTTTTTTTGATTTTTCTTTTTTCTTTTTTTTGATTTTTTTTTTTTTTGATTTTTTTTGATTTTTTTTTTTTGATTTTTTTTTTCTCATTTATGTTTTGGTAAGTTTTGATAGCGGCATATTTAAGAATTCGCCGTAAGTTAATTTCTCTTTTAATAAGTGTGGCATTCTTTAGATTCTTTTTCTCATACAAGCAGAAACACTATGAGGATTTTTACCCCACCCCGCATTTAATTTAGTTCATTTCACTAGCGATGGAGTAACAGCTAATCTCCCCACCACTCCAGGACCTTCCTCAGTATTCTTGCTTTAGTCATGCTGTTATCTGGATGGTTCTCTTTCTTCTTCGAATTTCCATTTCTGCCAAATGTTTTCTTTTTTTTTTTTTTTTTTTTTTTTTTTTTTTACGGTGACTGGTCTTCTGGTTTCGATTACAGGATCCATCTGAAGGCTAGAATTCCAGGAATTTTTATCTCTTCATTATTTTGGTTTGGCATTATTTGGCTGCAATCTGAATGACTCGGATAGAACCGAGCCAAAAACGCACTACGCTAAAATATAGTTCTTCTATTTACCTGACTGATTCTGGGGATTTGTTATTGTGAATTAAGAACTAAGAAATCCGTCTTCACTCCACTAAGTGTCATTCTCGCCACACCCGCCACACCCAGCAAGAAAACTGCTTCAGTATAGAGTTTCGCTCAACTGTGAAATGGATATTTTTTTTTTTTTTTTTTTTTTTTTTCCTTTTTTGTTTTTGCGTCATCGTAATTCCGGAGCAATTTTTTTTCGCTGTTGTTTTGTTTTTGGTTTTGTTTTTTCACCAATGTCGTCCTCTGTTTCTTGTCCGTCTTCGACGTCCTCTGTTTCCTGTCCGTCTTCGTTGTCGTCGTCTTTTTTTTTCTTCTCAAAAACAAATTTGGAATAATTCGGAAGTTAAATCTTTGTCTCACCCTCTCCTACTCACCACACATTAATAAACTTCGAGAAAACCTCCCCTAAGTTTTGAGTATCTCCTCTTCTGTAGCAACCTTCTTCACCAGGACTACGATCTAACCCCCCCCCCCGCCTACACACACCGTCTCTAATAAATCCGAAGTAATTTTTTTTTTTTTTTTAATGGTAAGAGGTGATAAATGTTTTGTCTCTCACTGAACAGTTCATGACTTTATTTCACACACACACACACACACACACACACACACCTATATATATATATATATATATATATATATATAGGGAGAAAAGAATTTTTTTTTCTCCATTCTGTCGGATTTATATCCATTTATATTTGCTTACACACATATATATATATATGTGTGTGTGTGTGGTTAATATAAAATTTGTCACTTAGCTGATTGATGTTGCCTTCACTATCCTCCTGAGTTTCGTAGACGGACCCTGCAGCAATCACTTCGTCCACTCGTCGGGGGATATCACCAATTCTCTTTCTCCCTCCCTTTCAATATATATATAAGACATTTTTATGTTATACATTCTTTTTATAGATACAAATATTTAAGTAAATGCTCTGTTTATAATAAACAGTATTAAACAACATTTATCGGCCTGAATTTTCGAGAAATTTTCACAGAAAATATTCTTCCTATTCGAACCTGTATCCTATACGGAACGATCATTTAGCTTGACATTCTTTTACCGATTTGGCCAGAGGAGCGTTCGGTTAGCAAGGTCGAATTTACTGTATTTGAACTTCAATCTTCCATGAATCTCTCACGTACATTCATATCTGCGTATGGCGTGTATATATATATATATATATATATATATATATATATATATATATATATTAAGGGATTAAAAACAAGAAATTTTATATTATGGACCATGATAGATTTAAAATAAAAACAAACACCAGTCGACCGGTTTCGTCCCCTCTCATCAGAACTGTTAACGGGGAAATTATGAGGAAAAGAAAAAGAAGTCTGTTATACATGACATGAATGATTGAACACCATATTAACTCTGTTATTTACCATTTCAAATGTAGTTGTGGATGCGATTACATAGGTAGAACGACACAGCGGTTGGACGTTAGAATTAAACAACACGTACCTGCTATAATACTGAATAAAAAATTTTCTTTGGGTGATACCATTCGTAACACGTATGGGTCTTCGATTGCGGATCACTTTATAAAGAATCCTACTTGTGCGTTGAATTTCAGTGTGAACTGGTTTTCTGTTTTGGCCAATTCGCACTCGCTATTCCATCTTAAGGTGCTAGAGACGCTTTACATCAGGTTCAGGCAACCTACTCTTTGTAAACAAAGAGATTGTTTGCTTGGACTTGCTGTGCTGCATTTCTAGCATCTTGGTTGGTATAACTTTTATAATAATTTATTTCTTCCTGTCCAATCATTCATGTCATGCATAACAGACTTCTTTTTCTTAATACGCTTCTGTACCGTTTCATATATATATATATATATATATATATATATATATATACACACACACGCACATACATACATATATATATACACACACACACACACAATTTGCTTTTCCTTGTTGTAGAATAATTTTCAACATGGGGGATACAGCCTCGCTGTTTCTCACTCTCTATCACTCTTTCACTCTCTATCTCTCTATCACTCTCTCACACACTTTTTTTTATCATTCCACGCCAAGCAAAACCACTTTTTGAACCAAGATGTTTTCTTTTAGTATGATTTCTAAATTTGGACCGATTGTTATTAATTTCGCTGTTTAATAAAATAAAAAAAAAAACAGGGATACCAACTAAAATATGTGTCCTGTCATCTTGGACTGAATGGAATCGTCAGTTTATGTAAATAAGCGGAGTTGAGAAGAGTCAGCATGAGGTCTTAGGCGCGCGCTAAACTTCTCCGTCTTCGGGCAGAGAGGAAGCTAGACGACGCTATGCCGAGTCTCGTCTGGGGAGGTAGACAAACCCGACCCCGTTATTACGGGGTCTACGGAGAATTTTTGCTGGAGCCTACGGACTCGGAATCGCCCCAAGTAAAAACTGACCGTGTGCCGCATGTAGGAAGGCTAGTTAAATACCGGGTCAGCATTAGGTCTTAGCCGCGCGCTAAGCTCTTAGTGCTTGTCGAACTCTCTGCCTTCGGACGGAGAGCAACCCAGACGAGTCTATGCCGAAGGGTAGAGTCTCGTCTGGAGAGGCAGACAAACCCGGCCCCGTTATCACAGGATCTACGGGGAAAATTTTCCCGGGCCTACGGGCTCGGAAAAATTCATGTTAAACCGGCCTTGTGCCACATCCGTTTTGTGGGGAGCTCGGGTAAATACCGAGTTAGTATTAAGTCACTTGCTAAGCGTACCTTCATGTAGTAAACCTTCTATTTTTATTACTTACCTTACGAGTTTGTATTCCTTATTTAATTCTCTCTATTATCTCAAAAACACGAGATACAACATTTACCCATTAAAACGTTTACAGTAATGAGATATAACGTTATGAGTTAGTCAGTTATGTGCCATGCGTGGTACACGCTTAGGCGATCATGTATCTTTCGATACATGACTGATGAGGCAGATTTTTCCCCACAGTAGGTTGCCATTTCTTTCTGCGGTAGACCAGCTGCCATCTAAGGCTACAGAACCCGGTCTGTCCTGCTATGTATCCATAGCTGGGAGGAGGAGAAGATTCATAACTTTTCCCAAGTAAGTGAATGTAATGGATTTGACTGGAATTCGAACTCGGCTCTCCGATTCCTCAATCCGAGCCGCCTATCCATTACTCCACCGTAATGAAACAGTTCGTAAATTGATGTGCAACCGCGGTTCTCGAACGTCTCGCATGTCGAACAAATCAGTTTTCGAACAGAAAATTCGAGATGAAAATGCTTCGGTTATCGAACAACATTGCCGAACCGAGTTAACCCGAACGGGACCATTTCTGAGTCGACCGCCATGTTGTATACATTCGTGTGTTATTCCGCACCTTTCTTTTCGAATTTTATTGTACTGTGACTTTTGTCTTTACATTGATTCCTATTACGAACAACCTTCCGGAACGAATTAAATTCGTGAAAACGAGGTTCCACTGTACTTTATAATACGCTAATTTATGTAGGAAAATGTTTTGAACGTTCCCACACACCAACTTTTTCAGAGAGATTTTTTTTCGCTATGGTTGACATTGCTGCAATGGTTGCAGAAACAATAAGGCTTGGGTATTGAAAGAGCGTGTCGCTTTCTAGTAGATTTGTTGAATGTTTTGAAAGCCGACAAAGAACCCTATGATGGCAGGAGGGGAAAAACACAACAAGTCAAACAGTTAAGTATACAATCGTATTTCAAGCATTCCACATACGCCACAGGAGACGACGAACCTCAACCTTTGACATCGTGATAGGAAGACATCTGTTGTTTGGTGGGGGTTGGAACGCTAAATGTTTCAAATGAGTTAATGGTTCCCAATTCGTTTGTTATTTCGAGTAGTTTGGTAAACCCCTACGATGGCGGGCTTTTATTAGGTTGGGGCAAAAGTAATGTCGTTTTTTGACGTTCAACTTCAAAAGGAAAACGACATTATTTTTGCACCAACCTAATATAAGAAAAGCCTAATCTGTTTGATTCGAACTGTCACATTTTATGCGCCGTTTCCCTGCGAGACGTGGACGATTGGGTTCTCCACAACTAAGTAACACTCACCTTCTTACTAATCCCCCAAACCTCATTTCCTATTCTCGTTGCTCACCTGTTTTCATTCATGGAATTTTTAGCCTCATTCTGTATAACGAAATTTCTGTTATTTCAAGTCTTTTCTTCCTCTGTGAATTGTCCTGCATTCACTGCCATTTGGGTGGGGTGTTATATTTACTCATTTTCCTTTCCTTTTCTGTTTCCTATAGGCCGTAGCTCAACATAGAATACCATTTTGAAATCAGGCCGACTCTGTAGTCCGGACCCGCAATTCTGAAATTTTGGATTCCCAAGATTTTATTACTGCAATTGTTTTTGGGATTTTTTTTTTTTTTTTTTTTTTTTTTGTGACGATTATTTTGTACAAAAACAATTTTTAAAACTTAGAAATAAATTTTGGAATATATCGAAATTAATTGCGAAATCCAGAGAAAGTCACCCATGAAATAAAAATAATTTTTTGTACGGAAAGTAAGAATCTACGTACATCGAACCGTCTTTAAATTAAGTGGCGACAGAAGAATTATCGAACTTTTAAAATGTAAGGTTTAACATTAATGCAATACTTAAATGCAGCGAACAATTTTGAGTTCTTCTGTAATTTATTGTTGCCTATCGCATCTTCTTCCGACATATTGTAAGGAAGGTCCAATCAAGAGCCTTCCGCAAGAGCTAGCTTAAATGCCGCCTGACAGAGCGGCTTTTAAGCTAGTTTGGTATAATGTTATTTCACAAGCCAGATAATTATTAGGTTGGTGCAAAAATAATGACGTAATAATGTCGTTTTTTAACGTTAAAAATACGTCAAAAAACGACATTATTACGTCACTATTTTTCCACCAACCTAATACAATCTCTGCACCTGCTTGATTTTGACATCCCCAATATGTAACCGACACGTTGGTCTGTCTCTTTTGCTGACAACTATGCATTATGTCTTCTTATAATTAAGAGACATTTCTTGGCGCTTTTCTTTACTTCCTAGTCTAAGAGTTGTAGCAGCTTGTTTTCAAAGTCGACCAACAACACAGTGTTATTTGCGGACCGTATGTTTAGATTATATCCACCGATAATAAATCCTGTAGGACTTCTAGCTCTCTTGGGATTATCTCATTGTATGAGTGAAATAAATCCGCTTTTTGTTACTTCTCTTTCTGTTTTTGTGTATTTACGGAGCTGGTCCTCTATCGAGATATAATTGAAAATTGATAGAAATGAAGATTAGATAGACAAACAAATAGAAATGAAGATTAGATAATTAAAAATGAAGATAGATTGATAGTTAAAAAAAAAATAGATATTTCTTGCATTCTCTATGTTCTTCTCATCGTAGTAGAACGTTCCAATCCTGTCATACTCTGCTTTCTAAAAGGTATCTTTCTTTGTTCCAATGCACTGTTCTATATATGTATCACAGTGTGTATAATCAGTTCCTATGCTACCCAAGTCCCTTCTTGATTTCGACATCCCCAATGCGTAACTCACACCTTCGGTTGTCTCCCTTTCTAGCACCCATGTATTTTGTTATTAAATATACAGTTAATGATTTCTCCTTTCTTCTTGCTTTCTTTGACTGCCTTGTATTTTCTTTCTAACACTTTTCAACGCCTCCACGCAATAAAAGTGGTTATCGTTTGCTGAAGCTGTTACAAAACTAAAAAGAAATATATGAATATCCTCGCGCTATTATTTGACATTTTAAAATAGAAATCTAACATGTCTACATAGGTCTTCAGCTTCAAGAATTTCGAGACTGTTCTAAAGAAACCCGCGAAATTTATCAAAGTCTCTATGATTAGTTATTCAACAAAATTTGAAAAGCTTTTTTCTCTTCTGCTCAGAAAATTACAAGTAATTGTGAGAAATAGTTGGATATTTTTAAGTCATTTACATGTAGTATTCACTTTCAGAATCGCAGTTAGCCTTGAACTATATATATATATATATATATATATATATATATATATATATATATATATAATTTGAAAAGCATTTAATAAGAATAGTTATTCAGAAAATATTTTTTTAAAGTTGCCAATAAAAAATCGATCTTTTTAAAATCGAATACGTACATCAATAACATTTTTAAACATTTCATTACCACTAATGGCCATATTGACTAAGGCCATATTGGAGATTTAGTGACCGTATTCTAATATTGACGTCTTCGTATGGCATAAGGTCTCGATTGTGGAACAGACAAAACAATATTTCGAGCAATCTGGTGAGTTATACCGTTATTTCCTAAATTTAGATTAGTCTGGTACAAGGCTATAATTATGCAGCTACTTAATGAGTCATTTCAGTCAATTTATAAGTACTGAAATTTCACTGACAGAAGTTTAAAAAAACGTTAGGTATAAATCTGAAGGTAATTTAAAAATTTGCACATATCTGTGACTGTAGATAACTGTTTTATATATATATATCAAGTGATGATTAGAGGGGAATAGTTCCAAGGAGGATATAAATCCACAGAGAGCTCAATATAAGAACAGAGCAATATAATAATGAATAGAGAATGGAGTTCAATTTATTCAGATACAAGGAAAAGGAGAAAAAGGAAAAAAATTTAATGTACCCTTTTTCTCCCTTTTAACATTAAAACTTTTCCTTTTTCTCTTTTTTTCCTTTTCCTTATCTCTGAATAAATTGAACTCCATTTATTAATGAAAACCTGTTCTGAAGAGATGGACATCAGTTCCATGAAATAAATTTATTACCACCTGATGGATTTTTAAGGATTCTGTATTCATTATTATATTGCTCTGTTCTTACATTGAGCTCTCTCTGTAGATTTATATTCTCCTTGGAATTATCCCTTCTAATCATCACTTATATAAATGTGAGGCAACACTCGCGCACAGTAAGGATAATCTATTAAAAGTATAATGACACATGAAAATTTTATTTACTTTTTATATTTGCTGTTCAAAATGTCCTTCTTTTTATTCAAAACCCATGATTCATTAACATGTCGGACAGTTTCCTCTGTCATTTTCCTGCATTAATTTAATTCTTTAAGTTCCTCAATATTTCTTGGGCACAACAGATTTCAAATGTCCCCCACGGGAAAAAAATCGGAAAACATCAAAACAAATTTAGACTTTTAAAACATGATTAATTAACCAATCTTTATGGTACGCGATTTTTGCCTCACCACAAATATATATGTGTGTGTCTCATTAAATAATTTAGACAAGTTTTGTTTGCCTATTGTTAATATGATCCTCTCAGATTCACGGACAAGCTTCTTAGTATCATTATTTAAGGGAAGAAAGAAAGTTACCATGTTGATGCATAATCGTTTATTGCGAGTACTTTCGACATTAACAAAATGTCATCTTCAGAGTCAAATTTGTTATGTTTATATAATAATAATATAAAATAATAACTAATTTTTTTGTTTATGAAATGTAGTGATATTGAAGGATGATAGAAATGTGCTATAGCTGTTTAAATTTCTTTTATTTTCATTTCCCGAGTACTTTCGATCTTTTTTCAAGATCATCTTCAGCTATAGCATATTTCTCTCATACTTCAACATCAATACAAGGAATGTTATTCGTGAGTATGAACGGATTTTGTTAAAAATTATCAGACATAATGTCTGTAATTTATTCAGACATGCCTAAAAGAGAATTTGCTGCCTAAATGCACAAATATATGAACAAGTTGTTTCAATTGAAAGGTCTGCTTCTTTAATTTGTTTTATTGCATTTTTCCAATTTTCGAATAAGGTATCAGGATCATAATTCTGTGTAAAATATTTAAAGTTCCTGCTTGTGTTCGCGTATTTTTAACCGTCTTGGTCATCACCAAGAATCCAATATTGTCGGTATTGTAGACATATGTGTTAACTGCAGACTGGCATTTTTCTTTCTTCCGAAAAGTTAGGTTTCAAATTTAAATATGCGGGTTTCATATAAGAGACATCCTGTGCAGAACGATATAACTGTAAATAAGCATTCAAAATACTCGAAGCTATTATTATTATTATACAGAAGAAACATTATGAAATATATCTTTTATTGGTAGTAAGTTGCCGTCTTTTGATGTGAAGAGCCTCCAAAATTTTAAATTGTTTGTTTTTTTTTTTTTAGATTGGCAATACCATAGCATTGTTAACGATAAACTACCAGTAATTAGATTGTTTGTGTATCACACACACAATGTACTGTTAAAAAATTATTTATATTTTAGATAAGGAGAAATTGTAAGAATCAATTGTTCTCGCTGTCACCTGTTTTGTCATGGACTTGTTTTTCGGTTCCCGTTGTTGGATTGTGTTATTCAATGTCAGCGAATGCAGGTGTGCCAAATATAAGTCGTTTGATTTGTACTGGTCTTTTTCGTGACAGGTCACAGCTAACTGATAAACAACTTTGTTCACCTGTTGACGTGAGTGGGGGGAG